>OX438656.1:17894951-18281580 GCA_949316385.1 Globia sparganii
AGTGAGTTCGTTTAATAACCGCCACATCTTACTGGAGAACCAGTGGTTATGTTACAGACTATGTTTTGAATGCACTTATTGCGGAGCTATGTGATTATTAGTATTTGTGTAGGTACTGTAGAAATGTGGAGTAGATTTTTATTGAAGTGTGCCGTGTAATCTTCGTGTTTGCTTTGTAAACACTGTTCTGTAGGGGTGTAGGGCGCTATAGTCATCATTTTCCTATCCCTAACTCCATTTATTTGGAGTCGACGCAACATATATTTTCTTTTTAGGGTTCCTTACCTCAAAAGGCAAAAAACTGAACCCTTATAGGATCACTCGTGTGTCTGTCTGTCCGTCCGTCTGTCACAGTCAATTTGCTCCGAATCTAATAGACCGATTAAGTTAAAATTTGGTATACATATGAATCTCTGTGACACAAACACAGAAGTATAACGTAAATAAATGAATTTAGAATATGGGGTCATTTTTGGGGGGCAAATAATTTTTTTTTTAAAAGTTTCGCAATGAAAAAATGCAAATGAAAGGGCTTACTGTGAGGATCTGAAATTTTTTTTTTTTTCATTATTTTTAAGGTAAATCTCTCAATATTGTGCATACAAACTTACATTTTAGTTGAAATGTATGGCAGAACATGATTTTCAACTACAATGTTAAGTTTGTTCTTGGGATAAATTAATTCCAACTACGGAATCCTTTATTGTGCGTGGTCCGACACGCCCTTGGCCGTTTTTTTTTTTCATTTAAATTTTGGTTTTGTGTGCATAGAGCTTCTTCTAGCTAATAAAGATCACATACGCAAAACCTTATTCGTTTGTATGAAACTGACAGGTGTCAAATATATGGAAGGGCATACCAAACCGATACGCCGCTAACAGTTTGCCTACTGGGAACACAGCCATGATGGTGGCAGGTAGCCCCACCTGTCGCGTTCATTGGAGCGTGGCAGACATGTGGTAAACATCCGTCATAGACTCATAGTTGAACGTAGTCATTGATATGGGAAGGTCAGGTGCGTCGTACCTACTCGGTTGAAAAGATGGTTGTGGGTGGAAGAAGTTGGGTTTTAATAGGGAATAGCACGTGCCGTTTTAATTAACGTTAATCATTTTCTGTTATGGTGGATGCTCAAGGTAGCCCGCGAAATCCAAAATTTCTTACGTTTTTTGCAATTTGCAAGTCAGTATTAGATTATATGGCCACCAAGTAAAAGTTTTTATTTTTTCATTTTTTGTCCGTAAAAATATGTGTGTAATTGTAAAACATCACCAGAAAAGCATTTTCTGATGATGTCAATGTAGAAAACACATTTTCGATTCTGTATCTAAGCTATTTGTTTTCATGTTGCTCTTTAATTCTCTACAAAAACTCTCTATAAAATCTCTCGATAACATATAAAATAGTCACACTTTGTTTAAAACAACCGTACGATATAAAAGGCTGTAGGAAAGTACGGCGGTATCGCAATAAATAAATTAAACTGCGCTAGATGGCGTATCGTCGTAAATCGGTCGTTACGTGTCTCTTCCTTGAGGCAGGTCCGAGCCACATTCCGGTATGGGCAAAGATTAGTTGTGGGCAGATAAGCCAGGGCTAATAGCCCACGTTCGCAGGGACTTAAAAAATTTCGCGGCAGGATTTTGTCACGCACTGTATTTTCAATGCACTGCTTAGCGCGGAGAGTTGAAAATCCTGTGTGTTTTTTTACGCGCTGGGATGCACTTTGTTGGATTCTCGTTCCCGTCGTAATATTTCTACGTCCGGGCTTACGGCGGCTAACAGAGTAGTGTTTGGCGCCGACTAGATAAATTGTCGGCGGTAGAAGCGAAGAAAAGATAGATGGACTGTGTGAAAGATGATATGTCTATACTGAGTTCTCGATTTACTTTCCAAACATGTAAACACCATTGTGTTTTTGGTAAAACAACTGTAATACCAACATTTAAAATTCAGTTTGCGCTACAACTTTTTTGTAAGACTTTTTCAAAAGTACGAGTCGTTCTGAAATTAACTTTCGTTTAATTAAGGGCTGGGTTTTCCATCGCCATATAACTTTATTCCAGGAATAAAATTGACGTTTGACAGTTTTTGTATTAAACAACTGTCAAGTTATTCCTCGAATAAAGTTATCAGATCATTGAAAAATCACCCATTAGTGTTCTTTAGCAATGAGCTATCGTGATTTGCGCTCGCCGATACAAAGAAAGGGGTGACTACTATGATAACGATTAATAGAGAAGTATGGAGATCCCTAATAAATCGGGATAAGGGTAGGAGAGTGATGAAGGGATGAGCCAAGGCACTAACATTGCGATATTACGGTCCCATAGCTGAGTTTTTAACTTTAAATACACTGACTAAAATGCCCTAAGCATGCTGTTAAGTCGTGTCGAGAGAAAACCGGCATGAACTAGAACCAAAAATTCAAAGACATTGACATCCACCAACCCGCACTGAGCCCGCGTGGTGGATTACGGCCCACTTTTCACAGAGAGGAGGCCTGTGTCCCAGCAGTGGGAACATTATAGGCTGATTGGGCCATGCTGTTAAGTAATAGTAAAGTGGTGAGAATCTAATTTTAATAGTCTTGTTGAGATTGGCGAGTAATTAACCTGCTTTTAATGAATTTTGGATTAGTGATAGTGAAATCAGCAGAGATGGATGTGCTATAGCAGACCAGTATTATATCAAAGTGGTTAGTAGAAAGGTTAAAACAAATCGGTTGTTTGTGTCCCTTTCTTGAGGCAGGTCCGGCCGCATTCCGGTGTAGACACAGACTATGTGTCCCTGAGATGTGGCAAAGTATTCAATAGCTATGAAAGTGAAAAATAGTGTTTTGAAACTTAAGACAGGTTGTGAATTGCTGAAGTTTCCTTCCACACTTCCCGTTGGGGACGTAAAAAGTTGGTTTAATAGAAACTAGGTAGGTCGTTGGTTAGTTTCTGCCCGGGTCTTCGCCCGCATGGATATCGGAAATAATCCCGCGGGATCGTGTTACCGGGACAAAAAGTAATCGTTATCCTTCCTCAGAATGCCTTCTATCTCCTTTTTGGCAAATTTGATCGAAATCCGTTCAGTGGTTTAGGCGTGAAAAGATAACATACATACTCGTACAGACAGCCAGTTACTTTCGGATTTATAATTTATTAGTATGGATTCTAGGTCATCTTTATTTTTATTGTACAAGTCATTCATAGGTGCCATGCAGTTATGTTACTTCAAAACTGTAAATACTAGGACCTAACCTGTAGAAAATTACGACGTGTTTACGTACTAATCTTTATAATTCAATCTTAATTTATCTGACACCATACAGAGATAATTTTGCAGACACTTAATTAGCATTCATTCACTGATATAAACATTTCTTGGGGTGCTACACACAAATTTTCAAGCAGGCGTCGATTGTTGAAAAACAAAGCCGACCCAAAGCAATTACTACACATATTCGGCTTTCATTCGGCTTCACAAGCTCCGTTCGTCGTCTTCCCTCGCCTAATCGTGTTCGGATCGGGTCGGCACAATTACATAAGGCGAACGGCTTATTCTCGAACTACATACATAAACTCACGCCTTATTCCCATAATTACTTTTGCTTCGTTTACGTTCATAAATCTGGTCATCTGGTTCTCGAACTACATCTACATTTATTCAATTTTGCCTCCCGGTTGTGCCGAATCATGACGACCCGATCAAAATCAAAATATTTTATTACACATAAACCTACATGGGAACTTATGAAACGTCAGAAGCTAGGTGGATAGTACCATTTGGTCGTTTCCTATGGAGAAGAGCCGGCAAGAAACTCCACGGTTACTCTTTACGGAACGTATTATTTATTTATTTAAGGGGTGTTGTGTACTAATACCCCTTAGGCACAATATTATCGTGATCAGCGGCCTGTCTGCTTCTAATCTATGTTATCTCATCTATGCCAGTTCTTGAGGTTGTATAATAGTCCGAGTACAGCTTCACTGCATTAATGAAATGGTCTGGGATACCGCAATTTGTTGCTGTGATACGGGTCCTGATTCCAAAGGTCTTGTACCTGTATCCGGCTTGAGGTCTGAAGATGTCCTGTTTAATGGACGGTGTTTTTGTGGTTGGGTTATAATTTTGCGGTTAACAGGTTTACTGGATAATTGTGGTGTATGTGTGGGGTAGATTTTATATGGCTGGCTGTGAATATTTCATTGCAGTTCAAAGGCCCCTACTCATACTAAGGTGATGTCAGATTATTATGAATCTTGGTTTCCGCACGATTTTCTCCTTTAGTGTATTTCAGTAGTATTAACTCAACCTATGGCAGTCGACTGCTGGACATAGGCCTCTCCCAGGCTACGCCACAATACCCTGTCCTCCGCCTTCCGCATCCAATCTATCCCAACCAACTTTAGATAGTCCGTCCATCAGTAGCATAATCAGCCTATAATCTTCCCACTGCTGGGACACAGGCCTCCTCTCGGTGAGAGGTAGTGGGCCATAATCTACCACGCAGACCCAGTGCGGGTTGGTAGAAGCCACATATGTCTTCGAATTTTTGGTTCTAGGATATGCCGGTTTCCTTAAGATGTTTTATCTCACCGTTTTGTGTACCGTACTTCAGTGCCCAAGATAAACTAACTTCACTTCACATTATGATATATTTTTATAATGACATTGAAACTCTTTACTGGCAATAAATAGGTGCTTGTACCAGCTTTCAAACTCGCATCCTTAGTCTTGAGAAGTGGACCCCTTAATCCTCGGGCCATCACGACATACGTAGGTTATGGATTAACATTATCTACATTTCTCAAGTTCTTTCAACTTTGTAGTTGTCTGAATAAAGGTGTCTTCTTTGGCGAGCTTGAATCAATATAGCGCCTGTAACATAAGCCACCTCTTTATCCGCTCGGTGAATAATGTTCTATAGTTGTAGAACTTGTAGAGGGTTGGAAATTCCAATGTCCATTTTTTAATATTATCATATTTAATATTTATATCTCGTTCTGCACATGTCTCCGTTAATGTTTAGAATACAAAACTAACACATAAGATTTACGATGTTGTTTGTTTACCCTCATGATATCATAGCAGTATGTAATGGTTACTAATCGAATGTGAGCTAATGTGTAGGTGTTGATCATCAAGATTACAGTAATTAATGTATCGAATATATTATGTTTTAATGTGGCTTTTGACATATATTTGAAAGGTCTTTGGAGGTGTTTGATAACTTTTCTTTTGAAACTGGTTGAAAACTGTTATTTTGGATCATTATTTCACAATTTTGTTTAGTTTTACAGCATTGTTTTAGTTCATAGAGTTCATTATTGGTATGTTTCTTAATCTTTCTCTTGATAAGGCAAGGTATTATAAATACTACAAATCGAGGTACAATCACGAAAATAGCGTGTTCGGTTTTGCGATAGTGTCGTTAATAACAGGATTAACACTCGCGGTAATTGTGCGCGCTTACACTAATCGAATTGTGGCTTTATCCACTTCGCCGGGTACTATTTTGGAATGGTAGTGTAATATTGTGCAATTGGAGAGGGTTAAGTCCAGCAGTGGACTGCGCAGCAGTGCTGCTGATGATGATGATGATAGTGTGATATCGTAGAAAGTCCAAATTTGGTTCAAAGGAATATAACATGGTAATGTTGTGTTCCTGTTGATGATGGTACCACGTCATCAATTTCGTGAAACTCCTACAAACAGGCGCGACGCGACCCTAGTAACTATTTCTATGAAAACTTTATAGAAATTGGTTGGCCTTATGCCTACCGACCATTGCTAAAGGTTGTCGACAAAACGAAATGCAAACCAACTTCTCAGTTTATCACTTCACACTAATCACACTCACACTAATGATATAAAGACGAAAGTTTGTGAGTGCGTGTGTTTATATGTTTGTTACTTCGTCACGCACAAACGGCATAACAGATTTGTACATAATTTGGCACAAAGATAGTTTATAACCATGATTAACGCATAGGATACTTTTTATCCCGATATTCCCACGGAATCGACACTTGTGCGGGTGAAACTGCGGGGTGCAGCTAGTAAAATATATAACAGAAAGATCACACCACAATATAACAATAGTGCCAAAATAAATCAAAATTTGTAACTTAACTAATAAAGCAATTCGATAGTTTTACGGTTGACTGGAGACATAAAGAAAATTTTCTGCCGAATCACGCAGTAATGTCTGCTTGTTAACGAGCTTGTTTTAAAAGCAAATACTCAAATTATTAGACGAGTGAACAGACTCTGTCTATGGAAATTATTCAAGGTAGTTCTTAAAAATTCCTTAGTTAATTTGTGACCTTTGAAACTTACACTGGTTTGTAAAGAAAATCTTCTTCGGTCTTAAAATTTAAGCTCAATCGCTGAAGATGCACGTAGTGTAAAACGTTATCCATATCAGTGTCTTTGGATAGATATATAGATGAAATTCTTTTTCTTATCCCGTGTTGGGAAGGACCTTTATATCCTGTTGTTTTAACAGAATAGCAAGGTCAGCCATGCCTACTACCAACTTTGCCATCTCTCAAAAAGCAGCGGAGAAGCTAAGGCATCAACACTCTTGGTGATTTATTAAGGGTCATATTTGATTGAAATAAGAGAAATTCGCGAATTAAATGACAATTTGCAGCAAATGTAACTTCGAGAGCTATACTGCTATTCTAAAGGATTATAATTTAGTAACAATTTTGATCAACATACAACGTGAAAAAGCGCTGTAATTAATCTGCCTAGCCTTTTCCCAACTATTTTGGGATCGGCTTCCAGTCTAATCGGATGCAGCTGGATACCAGTATTTTACATGGAGCCACTGCATATAATATGCTTAATACAAAACCCCTTGGTAAGACTGGTTGTGGGCGACCCGTAACGACTAACGACTGACAAAGATGCACGAATGACAGCCGGGACCAACGCCTCTGCAATTAGCAAAATACGTTAGAAACGCGGTTTTCATTGTAGGAATCAACTTAATGCACCTTTCGAATATTGCAGCATTGAATAGATTTCTCCGTATGATAAAGGTATCTACTAGCACATGAACTTTTTATTTCCGACGGCCACGTTTCCTAATCGCCAATAAATGTGCGTAGGCGCGTCTGAAGTTCCGTTGTGTTTTTTCCGTAGGGAAAATCGTATTAGTGGACCTACATCAGCGTGACCGTTCCGATCTCTAGTTTCACTGCTGATCCTAACCTTGAGTCTATTTATTAATCGAATGTCGATTACGTCGGAAAGGGTCTTGATGGTAAAATGAGTACTCTAGATTTTTTGGATGGGAGACGCTTTATACTTGCTTTATATAGGTATACAGGTATATAGGTATAGGTAAACTCTTGGGTGTTGTAGACGTTTGCCGACCGAGTTCAGTGGTTGGTGTGACATATTACTTGATCAAATGTATTATTAATGAATAGCCTTGATTACTCGTAGCAAATGTAGCAATGCAAAACTGTGAATGTTAGTTATAAATAACTCACTAAATCTGCATTAATCATTTTATTTTGGAGGTGTCATTTGTATGTTTCTACGCCTAATTTACCACGGAAGAGCACTTTCAAGATACAGGTATTTTTATTGCTATTCAGCAATAAACCAAAACCCATTCGGAACTGCTCTTGACCGAAGTCAAGAGCAGTTCCGAATGGGTTGGGCCTGATGTAAAGCGATGGATGAGGTCTGTGATGGAACGAGCGTGCCCAAAAGATACCTGGTTTTTACCTAGTTTGGGATTCAGGAGTTCATATAGTTTTAGCAGCCTACCTACACACCTATGTAAGTGTACAAATCATGCTATTTGTATCCTAATTCTTAGTAATAAAATTGTATTATGCTATATTTTTATTGAGTCCAAATAAACGTTGTTATTGTTATTGTACCATTAAAGTAACTATGACCTCTATGAGAGCTTAGCGGCTTTGATATTTATAACCCCGTGTCTGTGTTGAAATCTCATAACAAATCTATCAAAAAGTTCATGTTTGTCTTCATAGTCTACTTCCGCAACTTTGGTCTGTTCTAAACAAACTCTTCCTAACTTCGTATTTCTAATTAAACTTCTTCAAAGCTTTCAATTTTACATAACGTATTCAAATATAATAATCTCTGCAAAAGGCAGGTCCCATTGATTTCCCGTTGCTTGTTAGCACCTGTTTACATCGAAGAAGTTTAAAATTCGTGTAGATACAGTTTGTTCCTATCAGCAGGATCAAGGAATTTATATTAGGTACCTACTTCACTTAACGCAGTCTGCGGAGTAATATAAATTCCAAGTCGCAAATTACGTTCTCCTGGATCTGTGGAACACATTTTTAGGTTCATGTTTCGTTCGTCACATGTGCCATTTATACTTTTTGGTAATACTTTACTAGCGCTTACAGCTAAGATCTATATAAATCTATATCAAAAATCTTTTATTGCATGCTCCAAATCAGCTGTCTGTCTATTACATTTCATGCCTTAACGGCTGAATAGAATTCGATGAAATTTGTCACACAGGTAGAATAATTTAGGTTAGGACATTGTATACTTTTTTTAAACGGGTAATACTTTTCCGTGGGTTAATTTCGGACATCCACGCGGGAGAATTCGCTGGCATAAGCTAGTACTATCTATGTCACAATGAACATCGAGCAAAATGTATAGTAACAGTATTTTCAAGACAGTCCCATAAAAATATATGACTGCAGTAAACACTAACGCATTACGGTTTTTTTCGTGCTATCTGCTTTACATAAGCTACAACTACTCATAAAGTAACTTGTGCTAGTCTGTAGGTAGCTGCTGTGCCGCTACACTCCATCGTGTTTTATCAAATTCACAATCAGCATTTACTTTGTTGGCGACGAGAAACGGCTTTGTCAACTGTATTTCTATATTGAGAATACTTTAAAGTTAGTCTTAATCTTGTTCTGTTTGGGGCTACTAATTTGCACTGTATTTGGTTTGATTGTAACCAAATACATTTGTATTACCAACAGTTGCAGGTATAATAATCTCATTGAATGTATCTTTCATTAGTACCAAATAAATAATTCATTACAATGGACCTCCAGAGCTTCTGGGGTCAACGTTTATCCGTCTCATCATAAGCCCATATTTTCTATTAAAGGTAGTAATGACACAAGTAAACAGACAAAAGCTTCTTTTAATTCAGTTTGGGGAAACTTGCAATAACTCCATCAGTCACAATTTGTGACAGGTTTTCTCGCAGCCTTATCTTTGGACCACAGTTGTTTTGCCCGAAATATCTTTCTTGGCCGACGCATCTGTTCTTATTTAATTTAGCAATCTGTTTCTCTTTAGTTACCTTACCAATTAAGAATTGTTTTGGGGTTCCCAAATTATTGTTCATTTTTAGGTTGGTAGGATTTAAACAAAATTTTGCGTATGGATGGAATTTATTGCATTAAAATTTAAATAAGGCTGAGAATCAGAACTTTTTGAACATCAAAGCTGTCTGCTCAGTTTAGATTTTGATTTTACACAACAATAAATTAAATTATCCATACTAATATTATTTTTAATTTTATCTATTTAGATGAAATTTGGTATAGTTTAGGTATAGATATAGGTTCAGTCCCGAGAAAGGACATAGGATAGTTTTTATTCCAATATTCCAACGGGATCGACACTTATGCGGGTGAAACCGCGGGGCGCTGCTAGTTTTCTATATGCCAGCAATGAGCGGCAGTTTCTGTGGCTTCCAGTTAATGAATGCTTATGTTTATTATGTTCCTGTTCCTCACATCCTTAACAGAAAATCCCAGACGACCAGACCATGTTTAACCCTTTGACCGCCACGGTCGTGTGTAGCCGACAAATGAAAATGTGCCCAACACGCCACCGTCGGCTAATGCCGACAAGAAAACACCATGTTATAAGTACAAAATAAATAAACTAAATTCAGTTTTCTGTGTTTATATTTAAAACATGGTGTTTTCTTGTCGGCATTGTCGTGTTGGGCACGTTTTCATTTGTCGTCTATACACGACCGTGGCGGTCAAAGGGTTAAAAAACAATCAAGTCCCTATCTGTTACAGGCTTGCTCCTGACGTGCCTTATCTCATATGGAGACAGTACCCGTCTCCCCCTAGTTACTCTCCCCCTTCCCCCCACATAGTCTGGTGTTGAAATGTAGACTGTCGTCAAGCAGTCTAATATATTGCAGAGTGAATTTGACATTATTTATTCACTGTTCCAACCCCTTCTGGGTGTTGTGGCGTTTAGAATGTATTGGTTGTAGTGCGAGGATTGAATGATGATTTAGAGGGTGTGTCAGACGAAGGCATCGTAGAGGCTGAGATGTTGAAGAACAATAGTTGTACCGTGTTAGTAAGTGAATATCAAAACTACAGGGTGTTTAGTAGAAGGACCGACACAATTTTCTTAGGGATAGAAAGTGTCATATTATCGTAATTGTCACCCAAAACACCTGTTAATTGTTCTCACGGTAGGTAGTTGAAATAATAATTATGTGTCTTTTAATCACCCGAAATATCGGTTCTACTTTTTTGTTTGTGGTTGTACTGAATCGCAATCATTTTTGGTGTTATCTGCCATGTACATTTATGTACAATTGGTTCTAAAAAAATATTTGGGTGCTTCCAAATTCGTATAATTGTGTTAAAGAACGAAAAATTTCATTTTCCTGTACTTAACCTTTAACCCTGTACTAACTTTTACGATCAATATTCATAGCGAAGTAAAATATGTAGATATATGATGGAAATGATGTATATGAATAAAATGACTTTGAGAAACAAAGTTATCCGAATCGTAATTTTTCCTATCATCAAGTTGTGTAAACTTCTGTTCTTTATTAGAAACAAAAACTCTTTCGTCGGTTTCAAATAACACTGTATGTGCACTGTATCGATTGTCTCAGAAAAGTTTTATGAATGATCTTTTATTTGGCCAGTTTATCATAACATTGGCAGCCTCTATTCATGTCATTAGATCTTTTGGCACACATCGCAATAATTCCAGATAATTCACCTAAATAAATGTATCTACTATCTACGAACACACTCGTGTTGTTATTCATACATAACTGTTCGCTAATTGCTCTTACGTCTGCGATTCTACTCACTTTGACTTTCATTTCATTGCTTTCATTGCTACCTTCCTCAGAAATATGAGCTGCTAATAACATACCTGAAACAGTTTCAAATCATCTATTACTTTTAATGTCTTGTTTATTGCTGTTCTTAATTTCACCTTTTCTAATATCATTTGCCTTCTACAATTTTCCATTGGTTACGTAACTTACTGCAGTGATATCATCAGTAGAGTCATCCTTGACATTGCTACCTCGAAATTGAGTTTCGTGATTCTTGGAATTCTTGAAGTGTTGGCGACCTGAATGACGCAGCGATGTCCGTGTTTCATGGTCTGTTTTCAGGTCAGGTGGCGAATTTGATTAGTGTTATGTCCATACATATGCATGAGGTGTATGAGTCTGAATATTAACACCCACGATTTGCGGAATCCTTGTGTTATGTTTTAAGGCTTGTGGAGCGTTTTTTTTTTTGTTCTTTATTTTTATAATCCAACACAGTATTTCATTGTACATATGTTTTGCCCCGTGTTCATATCATGTTTCCGGTGTAATGGTGTCTTTGCTTTAAAACTATTGTAGGACCTATCTTCTTTATTTGCTAATAACTTATTCCTTTTAAATGCTGGATAAATTGAGCTTTCAAGTCCATACTTAAAATTATAAATTAAAAAGTAACTCTGTCTGTACTTATGTTACCTTTTCACGCCTAAACCACTGAACGGATTTGGATAAAATTTGGCAAGGAGATAGATAGCATCCTGGGGAAGGAGGTTAAGGATAGGCTACTTTTTGTCCCGGTGGCACGTTCCCGTGGGATAATTTCCGACATCCACGCGGGCGAAGATGCGGGCAGAAGCGAGTCGTATCATTTATCGTTTACGCTAACTTAATGGAATCAGGTGTTACGAAGTTCCGCGAGCATTAAATGTATCAAAACTTGCTTTCCAATCTTTCATCGCTACATAAATATGAACCCCTGATAAATGTGGGTACGTATTTCTTGATCTGTTCAGCCCACTTCCATATTTTACACATGGCATTCCTATTACGAGCAGCTGATATAAACTGCAAGCTCTCGTAGATAAATCTACATTATATTTCATCTTAGAGCAACAAATTACATGTCTCTTGGGGTTCCGCGGGAGAAAATAATTGACTGTGGGTTATTTTTAAAAGAAAGAAAGAAAAATTGATTATTTGGTACCAACAAGATGCACATTGATAAAAAAAAATACATAAAATACACTAATACAATATAGCCAAAAGCCTCGTATTCAAAACCTACAAGTAAGTGTATTTTTTTTTTGTTTAATTATATTGATAAAGCAGTTATTCAAAGGCAGAAATAGAGCACTACTGTCAAAGCCCAACGCGTTGGATAAAAGTGAATGAAGTACAGAAGTCAGCACACAAAGCTACCCCAATCTGTCAAATTTTCCCAATTGAATATGAACCTTATTCCTTTGTAGTAACGTTGAAAATCTATCAAAGGAATTTGATAGATTGGGGTAACTTGATGTGCTGGTCTCTTTACATGATGTTAGTGCATTATAAAACAAACATATTTAGTTTTAACAATAACGTCAGTTGTCATTCTGTTTGTTGACTAGACATTGACGCACCTCGTTAAACCACAAGTTATTACGAAGAAAAATAGCTAATAATTAGTCAATATTAATTATCTCATTGTTAAAAGTGACGGTAACTACTCATGCAATAGCTAATGCCTATTAATTAAAAAAAATATACGTTAAGAAAAATCCTTGAAACAACTTTTCACAAAAGAAAACTATATCTACAGAACCACAAGTCTTTCAAACCACTTAACTGCATTAAATCTTGCGTCCTTACCACTCGTCGTAAGTGCGAAAGAAACAAAACATAGAGTGGTTAGACTCATGGGAAATGGTTTTATGTCTTCTAACACAAGACTGGCGACTGTTTATGGGTTAAACTCGAACGCAGAATGCAGCTGGACAAACGTTACATGTGAAGTAATGGAATCCGCTCTGTTACATACTTCATACGACTATGGGTTCCTTTCCTGGTAATGGGATTTTGCTTTCGTACAAAAAATTATATGAGTATCATCTTGGTTTGTAAAGCAATCGTGCAGAATGTGTAGTAAGGAAACGTTATTTTTTGTAAGGGAAAAGCTATCTCTGATTATGGTCCTGTGGTCATTTTCGATGGGGTTATAATGTAGACCGATGTAATAACAATAAAATATATAACCAGATAGTCGAGTGATATATGGAATTGCGCAGGGCTGATCGTGACCTAATCTAACACTTTAATATGAAAACATTTTAAAAGTCAATTATATTTAAAAGAGAAACCGTGGAGTTCCTTGCTGGATCTTCTCTATAAGAAACGATCAATTGGATCCGTGCATCTAGTTTCTGACGTTTCATAAGAGCCCATATAGGTTTATGTGCAAAACTAATATTATAAAGAGAAAAGATTTGATTTTTTTGATGTTTGTTTGTTTCGCGTTCACGCTAAAACGGCTGTATGGATTTGGATGAAATTTGGCACATGGATAGACCATGATCTGGATTAGGACATAGAATACTTTTTATCCCGATATCCGATATTTCCACGGAATCGAGACTTCTACGGTTGGAATTGCGGGGCGTAGCTAGTGTGAAATAACATAATAAATATATTTTAGTTTGAATCTTTCTTATGCCTTTTCTGTTTCAATTTGCATGATGAATGTAACAACTTCAACGCCAAAAACACTAAAATGTTAAATACTATGGAAATTATGAACTTTTGAGTGTCTATAAAATAAGGAAATTAATTTAACTAAAAGGACGAACAACAGCTAGGGTCAATTTAACACATCTCGGAATCGTACGATATAGTAATTGAAAAGGGACTCGACAAAAATAATATAACGAGGATACCGCTAAGGATAACGACGCTGAAAGTCAAAAAGTTGGCTTAAGCTTTGGAAATTGTTTTAAACTTGCAAAGACTGAGTTCTTTTATTCCATTGAGCTCGAAGTTTTGTAGTAACTTAGACTGTCAAATGCAACTGCTGTAGATCTTATCCATGGTACACAAATAACGTAATAGAACTATGTGTTCTGTTCTGTTGTCAGATGTTCTTGTTGCACTTCGGAATATAAATGTATACCAGTGTTGTAGGGATATGAGTAGCATCTAACATTCTTCTTGATTCCTTATATTTTATGTTATTGTTATTCTAAGCAAATCATGCACTAATGGCAAAGGCTGTGTTAAAGCCTTTGGCATTAGTGCATGATTTGCTTAGAATTGCATTATTAGTTGCTTTACTTTTAATCTTAAAAAACTTCTGCAGTATACTAAATAAAGTAGCTTTTTTATCTTGGAACTGTTTCTGCATGTAAATAAATGTAGATTGCTTCTACATTGCCAAAATACAGTACCACAAACTGTAACTTTGCTGCACATTTTAACCGCGATCTCGTGATATCTCCGTAAAATCTACCGACGCGACGTCTGTTTTTAATTCAACAGTTACAACATACGGTAGTGCAGCTGTTATTCTGTTATCTTTAAGTCGTCTAATTTCCGTGTGTATAAATCTTTTAAATAATAAGAAGCACTCATCTATACACATCTTAGACATAATACCTCGATTGTATTCGGCCATTCTCGTTGCTTTACAATTAACACAATGGCGGCGCTGTGAACTGTGAAACACGAATATGTTAACACTTTCAATGAATCAGCTCCAACTTTACAAGGTCGTTTCACTTGCAATTCGTTTTTCAGTTGGAAAAATAACTCTTTCCCCTAATTAGTATTGTATTAAAGTTCATTTTGCTCTGAAAATTCCTTTGATGACTGTTCTACTTCATATTTCCTTGTTCTTAAGCGTAACAATCGTTTTTCAGTTTGAAAAACTATTGTTTCTCCTAATCTATATTGTGTTAAAGTTCAGTTTTGTCTGAAAATTACTTTGATGACTTCTTTAATTAGTATGTTTCGCTGTTCTTAAGCGTTAAGGTACCATTCGAAGTCTGTGCTTCGGAAAATCGAGTGTCTCTGGTTTATATCGTCGTCGTTGTTGTGTCTGTGTTTATAATAGTGCCTGTATCAATGTTTGATTTTTATGAAAGTGTTTACTATGAATCCGAAACCTGTTGGAGTTGTGCCAAACTGTGTTTTTCACTTGGTTTTTTCAGTTTCACTAAGCAAATATTCCTTTTATGACTGAACTTTCTTTATTGATGCAGTTGCTTTTTGAGGTTTAACATAATTGAGTTTATCATGGATTTTTACCTTTGTCAGGTTTTTGTATTGGACTGAAATTAATGTAACGTTTTAATTGTCAAAAATTATGACGTTTTATAGTTGAATGAGAGTTTCTAGCGCTGAAAGATCGTGATTCATGTAATAACTGCTGACATGGAAATAACAACAACCTGTTTTGGTTTTCAATTCAATGAATACATAGTTGACTGTTTGCGATAATTGATTATTTTCACGAAAAATACTTTTAATTTAAATATCTCGTAAAATCTTAGGAGCTTCTAGATTTTTTATATAGCCTAGTGACTATATTTTTATAAAAAATATTTATATAAAAATATAGTCATATAAATATTTTTCTTCACTCAAGTTAAGCTAAAATAGTGAAGAAACAAATTTAACCGTAACTTTGGCTGTTACTATTGATGAAACTGGCCGTTAATGACCCATCGTCACTGGCATTAGAAAACGGTTATTCGATAATTTGATCAATAATAAAAAACATCCATTCGGTAAACATCATTTTTTTGAGATTTAAGTCCAAAATCAAAAGGGAAGTTTCCTATATGTGTGTACTTCCAAATAAATCGATGACAAACAAAATAAACTTCGAAACATTTACTGGCTAAACATTATTATTAGTCACTAATGCGTTTCTCATGACTTATTGCAACACGTTTACATTGTGCTAATGCCAAATAAACAATTCTAAACAA
Source organism: Globia sparganii (assembly GCA_949316385.1). Taxonomy (NCBI): domain Eukaryota; kingdom Metazoa; phylum Arthropoda; class Insecta; order Lepidoptera; family Noctuidae; genus Globia; species Globia sparganii. The sequence continues at coordinate 17,910,993 of OX438656.1, forward strand.
ATCAATAAATAACAGCCTTAGATATAGAAATTGTTATTTTAACATTGAATGTGAGTTTCCTTTCCGCCCTTGTAACAGTTTGGAAGAAATCACTCTGTAGGTATATTCGGTGGAGACGACGTACGACAAAAAAAAACTTCTATAACTAATGAGTAATTACGTTCCCAGTCTGTATACAAAAATTCAATAAAAACTTTTTTTTATTTTATTTATCAGGTCTACGAACAATTGTTTACACTAATATACAAACAAAAATAAAACATGCGGTTAAACTCTACACAGTGCAACAATAACTTCCACCGTAGATAGTCAAAGATTGGCTAAATCCATAGTCGGCCCATTACTGGATACCATTTAGTTTGTTTGAAAAAAAAAAAAAACACATTAATTTCGATGTTAGGTTTTAATTGCCAAGTCAAATGATCCTATACATTACTATTGTTAGTATTTTCATTTATTGTCGTCTCCACATCCTTTGTTATTAACCTTTTGTTATTAATGACCACCTTTAATAATTAATAGCCAAAGCAAGCATTCATGACTGGTGTAACCTTCTTTCTTATACCTATTGTTTTTCTTAGATTTTTCCATCGCCAGATAACTTTTATTCGAGGAATAAAATTGACGTTTGACAGTTTTTGTATGAAATAACTGTCAAAATTATTCCTCGAATAAAGTTAGCAGATGATCGATAAATCAGCCCTTAGGTACTCTGGATAAGACCAAGTTAACTTATCTTGAAAAACTTTTCAAACAAATTCTATTGCATTTCTAAATGTAATCTTCTTGTTCTTCGTCGTATCGATGATTCCAATTATACCTGTGTTATAAATAGCTTTGACCAGATTTCGCCCACATCGGCAGCGTTAGCGTTGGCTTCATGAAGGTCTGAATTTAATCGAAAAATACTGAATAGTGCCTATTCGGATACGAGAAATCTAAATATGGCAGTAACTAAAAGATTAGAATCCTTTGGTTACTTAATTAAATAGACCATGATTTTATTTTGAGTGAAGACTCATCCTATCCTACTTCCTACTAATACGAGTATTATAAACGCGAAAGTTTGTGAGGATGGATGGATGGATGTTTGTTACTCTTTCACGCAAAAACCACTGAACTGATTTCGATGAAACTTTGCAGTAATATAGCTTATACATCAGAATAACATATAGGATACTTTTTATCCCGATATTCCCACGGGATCGACACTAATACGGGTGAAACCGCGGGGCACTGCTAGTCATACATAATTATGTCTGGCTACATGTATTAATTCCAAACGACATCCCATTAAAATCTTCCAACGACACGATGCGATATTCATTCATATAGTTTTTGCTCGCTACACAAAAAATGCAAACAAAAAGTCTAGCTTTTTGCTTTTGTATTAAAAAATCGATATCTAATTATACTTACAATTCAACGGTGATGTCCATGTTCATCGTATATCTGGCGTTTTGAATTCAGATAATACCTGGATTTGTAATTGATGGGTTATATTCTTGCAGCAAAACATTAAGTCCAGGCACCCTAATTGAAGGATATTGTTAATGTATTGCTCATATATGTTTGAAAAATTTGTCTGCTCAACCACGTAAATAACGCTGTGAATGTTGGTGAACCGTCAAAACGAAAGCCATTCCTATTCTTAGGTATTGTGTTACGCAATTACCCCGCTGTTTCTGTTCTATTGCTACTCCCGTTTGATTATTGGATTTATTCTTCGTTCGTCCCGAAGTTTTGTCCCACATTCCAAAAAAATCTGGTTCGTCCCAAACAATATGCTCCCTTTGTCCCAAAATAGAATTTTTATTATTTGATGTTACCTGAAATTGGAAAAAGGTATTTCCCGACGATCTCCACTTTGAACAAAACCCTTGGACGGCGACACCAAATTAAATAAATAAACAACCACTCACTATGACTAAAAAATGTATGAGTAAAAAAAAATGATTCACAGTAGGTAGATATTGTTGCCATACACCGTCTAAGATGTTAATGAAGTTATATAACCTAAGCTAACTATGTGTCAAATTGTCTACAAGGCACGCACGGTCGAATGTCACCTGTTATGACATTCCTTCAAAGCTAGAATAATAGCAGACATAAAAATAAACAAACGTCATGAATCTCAATAAATATTCCTCGAATCCATTGTAAAAAAACTCAATTATAAGTTATAACATCACCTGATACAAAAACCATTGAAAAAACTTTGACCAATCAACGCTCAGGGTTAGTTTGTTTACCGTCGCGGAGACTCCGAAGTGGACCGAACAATTCCGAGCGAACTCTGTTGGCACTCATGCGCATGTCGCGATGACTAGAGTGAGGAACACACGGTGTAGGGGGAAAGTGCATCATGTTCTACAATATGTTAGGTAAGGTCGCAGGATAAAAATAGTACCTACTAGCTGTGTTTTATGCAAAAAAAGTGTGTTGTGAATTGACTAAAATTTTGTGAAAATGAAACGTGTTTCTTTGTATTTTTTCAGGTAAGTATTGCCTTTTTTCCGGTGGAGTTACCTGCATTTTGATCTAAAGTTATATTCAATCCTGTTCTGTGCACATAGTGAATAATTTTTCTAGACCCAATGAACAATTACCTACCTATCTACTTACGTAATGTTTATAATTCTTCGGACATCCGTGATGAGATGCTATTCATCTTTCATCACATCATGACTCAATGAATCCACTTTTCTCATGATTCTAGTTATAGTAATATTATAAAGAGGAATGATAATGGTGGTTATAAAAATGCCTCATCTTATTACTTAACATAAATGAAAGCCCGTCCGCGGAATTTTAACTTATAAAGACAGGTCTATGAACGGCCTTGAGGTTTATAATGTTTTGAATAGAACATAGCGGTTAGCGAGGGGACTTATGGCCTATGTTATAATAGACTTATAGAGGCCTATGTTAAAATACGGGATGTTGTTGTCGATTAAAATGACCCCTATGTCATTTTCAGACCGGAATGAGAAAGTTTATAGTGGATAAGACACGAGTTTAAAACAAAAGAAGAACTAGGGGCTGGTTCAAGGAATCAGACCGGAATAACTCTCTTAATTAATGGTCTTAAGGGTCTTTTGTTTGTTGTCAAATTGAATCGAAGCAAGGAGGTTTTGTGATAAACTGATGGGGAGTTTGCTGCGCCATTTCTTGCCAGCGAAATCACTAGGAAGTAGTGACGGGCTGAGATGGATGGGTTTTGGGAGACTGTCTGATGTAATTTTGACATTCAAAAAGTGCTGATAGTCAGCTTAATTTGGGTTAACTGGAACAACCCCTACTTCCTACTTTCAGCGAATTTCCAAGTTTAATTACTACAATTCAATTATTTGTCGAAGCTCCGATTCTAAATGGTCTAAAAACAACTAAGTATTGAATGTCAACACAACCTTGTACCTGACATTTGCCAAGTTAAGTCATCTCAACAAAAATGCAGCCGCGTCTTGTAGACGAGGCGTAATTATAATGTTTGTCATAGAACTAATTATGTTAGTACCTACGCCATGTTCACGATGGTTATCGTGTTTTTGATACTTCTAGCCAGCTCTAAGGCCGTTGCGTAGTTTTTCCAAAAGGTCAGCGAGGCTAATAAAGATTGTGCATAGATTTAATCTTCTTTTACAACCTTTTGTCTGGTTTCCGGACCATTGTTTAGGATCTGCTGCGCTTCAAAGGATGTCTGGTTCTTACGTGAATGACCAATTGCCTCTGATGGGGCAAGTTTGACCAGATAGATAGCAAGAAACCAATTTGTAACTCCATAATTCTTCTGAAACTATAACTCATCATCTGCCTAGCTTTTTCCGAACTATGTTGGCGTCAGCTTCCAGTCAAACCTGATGCAGCTGATTACCAGTATTTAATATGGAGCTACTGCTTATCTAATCTCCACATCCCAGTTACTGGGTGACACGATACCCCTTGTTAAGACTTCTTCTGAAACTATATAACTGACAGAACATTCAGGCGTAATGATTTTGCTCTGATTCATGTCGCACCATTGGTTTATTCATGTTTCTTCTCAAATCTTCTGTACAAGAGGTTTTTAAAGTCTCCTGTGAATCAAGTACCTAACAGGTGATCATCACCTCGTTTAAGGTTTATCCTTACATGAGGGCCGCACCTGGGACTGATAGGGCCGTGAAACATACAGGGCAGGCACTTAAGCTCCGTCACTGGCCTGAGTACGTATGTGTGAACGAGTTCATATAAAATGTACCCACCGATATTTTTTTGTACCTCTGTCAGAGCACGATCCGTCCAAAGCACGGCCCTGATAGTGTAGATAGAACTTTAACATTTATTCTTAATTTCGCCCCCACCCAGCGCTGCTTATCAAGCGTTAAGACTACGTAAGAACTAATTAGCATTGTGCTCAGATTAATTATCATTTAATCTCCACGCTTCATGGCTCACCTTGGATGTATGGATAAACATACATCTTTATTATGTACTGCCAGTATTACATAGATTATGTGAGGATTAGGTCATCGCTGTGGCTTGGTGATGGCATGGCATAATGATGGTTTATAGGTGTAGTACGTGATAATGAAATTATAGTACTCACTGTACCACAACACTGTTGTGGCACAGTCTGGGAGAGGCTTAAAACCAGCAGTGGACTGTGATAGGCTTTGATTGATTGGCTGAGTTGATTGATTGATTGACTCACTGCTAATGAACCTGTTGTGCATCATGAGCTCGATTGGCATTTCCGAAAAAGTGAGCCAGATGACTCATGTAATTTTAGCCTCTGCGCATCGAGCCCTTTCGCATGATCGTCCTGCCTGACATCATCACATTTAGTAAAACACGGCCTTGTTACAAAACAAGGTTTATATTTATACTCAGGTTTAAACCCAATGGTTTAAACCTGGTAAAAAATGGCTTAATAGCCATTTTTTTATTTGTAATTTCATTCCGACAAAGCTGAAGTTCGAATTACAAAAATTGACGTTAAATCCGAGTATAATTTGTCAGTTTTGTATTAAGAACTTTACCTTTTTTTTTGTGGATGGCAAATCATCCAATGACCCCTCCCGCTCTGGGTGGAGCAGAAGGGAGTGTCAGACTCTTACTGACTAAAACCCACCCGTGTTCCTTCCTTAGCCCTTTGTGTTCCGGGGTAGCGGTAACCCTTTCGGACAATCCCGCTGCCCAAGAACTTTACCTTGCTCGGAACAATGTTCAAAATAATAACGGGCTCGATGGTTTAAGCCTGGACTAAAGTTAGAACTCGTTTTGTAATAAGACACTTATGCAAGCACTTGAACAAGTTTGGGCGGCAGACCAGACCCAGGTGGATACTGCTGTATCCATCTGGGAAGAGATGTTGGAAGTTGTTGTTGTTGTTGCTTAGTCAATCTATCATAGGGATAGAAAAACAAAAGGATGAAAACTAAGAAGAGGCAATCTGGTATTCAATAGAAGTCCCTACCTTGTCTTCCGCCGTTCCATAGGCAAAACACAAGTCTTTTAATCGCTTCGTGATTTTCCACGCGATACTTTGTCGGTATTTCAATGAAACATTGTTCGGTTCAAAGAATTTGAAAACCAACATAACTGACTTCTTGTACCTAACTATGAAGATTGAAACGACACAAAGTATCAGAAAAAAATATTGTGCCGCTTGTAATTAACAGCACATTCCATTTAAAGAATCCACCTGTTTTGAGAGCAGGAAAACACATCTTTTTATACTGTAGATTGTGAGTTTCTGATAAAACAAGAAACAAATGGATGTATTAAGTCTACTGCTGAGCATGAGGTCCTGTGCTCAATTCCCGGGTCGGGCAAAGTGTTATTGGGTTTTTCCATCACGAATTTCGCAGTAGCAGCCAGGATTTGTGCCTGGTTGATGGCAATAGGCTGGTCCCCTGTTGTATGGGACTTAAACAGAACCGGCGAAATATGCAGGTCCCTTTTTTCCATTGGACCCTCTGGGCAAGTGCCCAGGGCCCCGCGAACGAAGGGGGCTCGGCCTGCTCTAAAAAAATCAAACTATATTTAAGGGTGTACTATAGATACGCCTCTATCTACCTACTTAATACAGGCGTGATGCTGTGTTAATTAAGTTTGAAAAATACCGTTACTTAGTTTTAATTAACCAAATTCAAGAGTGGCGCAAAACATTTTTTATTCACCGATATTCGTTTACATGCTATAAATACCGTTTCACATATGCTTAAGATATATTTTAATTTTAAATGAAGATGCTTACGTGATGAGGCAATATTTAAATATAATGTTTAGGTGACGTAATGAAGTAGGTAGCATGGGTTTACCCACTAATATCAAAATAGACGTCTGTGGGTCATTCATTTTCAAAAATCCTTTGCATTAGATGCTTTTAAGATACTCGCTTTACTGACTGCTGAGGTTCTTAATAATAATAATAACAGCATGCAATTTACCCATTGCTGCCCTAATCCTTTTTTTTTTCTCTTTTTATAGGAGCAGTAGAAACGAGTTCTGATAAGAAAGTTTTGCTGTTGGCGATTTCTGACCAATAACAGAATAGCACCCCAATTGCGGAACACAAGTTCATTCACTGCTTCATATTATGTCACCTGATCGACAACGTAAATAACGCAATGATCGTTGTCAAAGTTTCGAAATGAAAGGCATTGCAATTTGATTTAATATATTACGCAATCACTCCGCACTCCGCAATTTTCGTACAAAGTTTGCCGCAAATTCTGTCACAATATGTCTTATTAGTCCTAAGTCCATGCTAAGATCTAATTCTAAACCCATAACTAGCGGGGTGATAGCGTAAACACACTATCAGTAGCAATAGCTCTTATTTTGACATTTCAACAACATTCATTGCGTGATTTACATTGTTGAGCAGATAATTTTTCGAACATATGAAGCAATGGATTAGCCTGAGATCCTTTGAGTGTGTTACGCAATAGGATGTGAAGTGATCTGTGAAATTTCATGAAGATCTTTCCTAGAAAACGGCTTTATCTTCTAATCTCACACCGTCGTTCTCAAACGTTAGATACCATTCGTTCGTATAGTTTTGTGTGCTGTATTCCCCTTTCCCATCCCGTTTTTTCAGATCCCATGCATGACGAACTAAGTAAAATTGTATGGTAACAAGTATAGGAAGTGCTGCGAGGTCAAGGTCATTGGCATTATGCTCAAACGGTTGACGTTCTTACGTAATGCTATGCATAATGGGTTCGTCACGACTTTTATTTGTCTTCTAGGTTAAAATGTTATTCATATGTGCTGGCTTCTGGTTTGTTATGTGAGTGTTAGTTGAATAATATGTTAGACATATTATGTGCCATGAATTTCGGATTTATTTTCGTTAGATTCCACTTTTAGATCACACTTTTTAGATATTAACGATGGGTCCCATTTGCTATTTCCACGTTGAATCCCATGTTATAACAACATGTGTACTATTTAGAAGAAAAGTGGTTGGCCAGTTTCTAGAGCTACGTTTTATTGTTAAAGTTCTTTAATCTAGTCAAAGTAGGCCTAGCCTTTTCCCAACCATGTCAGGGTCGGTTTCCAGTCTAACCCAACTGCAGCTGAATGCTAGTATTTACATGGAGCGACTGCCTATCTGACCTCTACAAGCTACAACCCAGTTACTGAGTAACACAGCAACCCTCTTGGTAACCTGTGTTACTCAGTGTTAGACTGGTTGTCAGACTTTTTGGGCTTCTGACCACGGGACCAACAGCTTGACCTGCTGTCCAAGGCACGGAGAGGTCTTGATATGTATTGGATGCTCACCCACCAGATTTATGTGCGGTTTGTTAATATAATCTGTCGATTAACTAATTAACTAACCGATTATGATATCATAGCATTGTTTAATGGAAAGCTACAACGCTTTTTTTTTGTGGATGGGAAATCATCAAATGACCCCTCCCGCTCAAGGTGGAGCAGGAGGGAGTGTGACTAAGAGTCACACTCCCTCCTGCTTCGACTAAAACCCACCCGTGTTCCTTCCTTAGCCCTTTATTTTCCGGGGCAGCGGCAACCCTTTCGGACAATCCCGCTGCCCAAGCTACAACGCTAAGTGACTCTTTTGTGAATGTACTACAAGATTATGTAATATATAGTGTGTTAGTTTCTGATTATATGAGGATATTGTTGTTACAATAGATATATATTCTCCAAAGCAACCGCGTTAGCTTAGTTATTTATTTATATATACTTTATTGTACATCAGAAAATACATAACAAAAAAAAAAATACATATAACTTTCAAAACATCAAAGGGCGACTATCGCTTTCTGCGAACTCTTCCAGGCAATCTTAGAATGGACAATATTTCCGTGAACATAAAAATGGAGTTGTCATCGGTGCAAAATAATTATAAATATAATACACTATAATATGATATATACAAATATATATTATAGGTATAAGCTACTTATATAATAAATATTGCTCTTCGTTTTTCTCTACTATTTCTCCAAATTATACCCACCTTGCCGCTTGACAGTGATGGATTCCTCCTGGGAACTTCCCGGCATTCGTAATTTAAACGGATGCCCAATTTACTCCGGCCTGATGAGATTAGATCAGTGGATGTGTCTTTACTAGAGTGTATTGGTTCTGTGATTTCAATTACTTAATTTCTTGTAGTAAATAGTTACTATAGTTACTACAGATGATAAATTAAAAATCAGGGAGAGATCTTCAAATATATCAACAAGCTCGTTATTTGTAAGTCGGTCTTGTGCATGCAACTCCACGTTAATGCGCGTATTTTGCGTACGGGTGGGAAAATCGATTATTCGATCCACCCCAGCTCCTCAAGAAAGGCCAGCAACGCCTTGAGTTACCTACTGTGTCAATATCATGGAAGGTACCTGGTAGCTCTATTTTTAAGTACTCTTGTAACAAGCGTAATGAGTAAGGGGATGAATGGAGCTCCATATTTTCGGTTCTCTCTGAACTGAATTTAGGTGGCACCAGTATCGGATCGGCCATGACTTTGACCTGACAACATTACGTTCCAATGTTATCATTTAAAGCTCCCCTCTCCCTTTGAGGAAACACTTGATTTAGATGGTTCAAGGTTCACTCTGTGCATTTGTTATTACACCACAAACTGCAAACATGACAATGCATGAGGACTGCTGCTACTGTTATATTTTGAACTGTCCTGGATTTTTTTCTCGGCAACAAAATTTTCTGTGTACCTTTTTAGAAGCCTATGCCACCTGTTGTACTAGGCTGCCATAGTCCCGAGTAGATGAGACTTAAGTACAGTCCGCGAGGCCTAAGCTGAGCTTTGCATTTGTGTGAGTGCACATAGATAGTGTAGATGTGACGGCGGCTTAGAGCTTGACGCGTCCTTTGCTTGGTTTATACTGCTTTTTGGCAATCGGTCTGAGGCACGCTCACGTAAATGCAAAGCTCAGCTTACACCTCGCGAACTGTAACAATCTGATAGAAATAAACATTCTAAAGTACTTATTTCTTTGTTCCAGAGGGGCGGTGTGTGAGTGTCGCACCGCCATGTCCCACCACAGCGACGAGCAGGCGCTGCTCTCAGTCGCCTCCGATTCTTTCTGGGAGCCTGGTAACTATAAGCGGACCACACGACGAGTTGACGATGGACACAGGCTGTGCGGAGAACTACAGGCCCTCGTGCAGGAGAGAGCAGACATTGAAAAGACATACGCCAAAAGTTTGAGAGGATGGGCGAAGAAATGGAATGACCTCATTGAGAAAGGTGAGTGTCGTCGAAAATGTTAATGAGATATCGATTGTTAACACGAAAATTTGTAGTATGGTGAAGGGAAATTTCTAGTGACGTAAGACAAATTAAACAGGTTTCTAAAGTTAAATAAATCATTAAGAAGCCACAAGGCAACCCCGGAATAAATTGCGAATTGTAAACATTAATAAATCACAGAGGTCGTGGATTCATTTAACAATACAAATCCATTTTTTAGATCTGTCTGGCCTCGAATTGATTGAAGTTTTCTTCTATTTCTACTCTGCAAGCGTTTTAATGCCCTTCTGGCTTAGTGGAGAAACGAAAACTGAAACTCTTATTCAAAATTACATACTCAAAGCATTTATTTCAAATAAACCAATTATAGGCACTTTTGAATGGTCAAGGATGATGATATGGCCTCGCTTCTCATGTACGAGGTTGTGGGTTCAAATCTGGGCAAGTACCATGCACTGTGATTTTTACCCGACTACGTCAAATCTATAAGGAAGGGTTATTTCAATTCATATGTACTTTTGGAGTTTGTCTTGGACATTACTGACATCGTTGAAGAAAAAACATCGTGAGGAAAACTGGGCTTATAGTTAACTAGCAGCGCCCTCCGGTTTCACCCGCATAAGTGTCAATCCCGTGGGAGCATCGGGATAAAAAGTATCCTATGTGTTAATCTGGTTATAAACTATCTGTGTGCCAAATTTCATCTAAATCTGTGCAGTAGTTTTTGCGTGAAGAAGTAACAAACATAGAAACATACTCACAAACTTTCGCCCTTCTGATATAAATCTGAAATCGACAACCCGTCTTGAGCAAGCGTGGTGATCAATGCCTGTTCCTTCTCTGTAGGAGAAAAGGCCTTTTCCCTGCAATGGGAAAACGTATAGGCTGGTATTATTAGCGCAGCGTTATAAAACTTAAATAAACGTCTCGGTTTTCCCTTCTGAAGACCAGACTCAATTTTATCAACTGCGTAAAACGTAACGAATGAACCTGTATAACAGACTCGATATCATATTAAATAAAGAACATTGTCATATTTTATTTTCATTTCCATCAAAAGCGGCTATTGATAATAATAAGACTGTTATTCAGATGACCGAGCAAAAACGCAATGGGTTCGGTCCTCCCGACCCATTCATTCAACGATTGATTGTGTAGCGTTCAGCTCTTATCGTTGAACGACAATGCTACTCATTCATGTCTATATTCATTATGTAGGATTAATGTGGTACCTTTTTTTGTGGTATTTTTGTTATGGTAGAATGTTTCGGGTCAGTCATTTAATTTTGAGTGGCAAGCAACATTGGGTTTGCCTTAATAGCGTTAGCATGAGTGGTAGGGACTTCGAAGGCATCGACGAACAATCTGTTACAATGACTTCATTCAGTACATGAATCTGAATCACCCTGCGTTGATATTTATCGAAGGTTATTAAAAAAAATAATGCTGTTCATTTTGACCGCGTAGGTATAAATTCTACTCTAGGGGTCCACAATAATGTTACTGAATTCATGGTTCTATAGAGGTTTGTGGAACAGGATGTAAAGTTCACTCATACTCTAAAAGGGAAGATCCTCCGACCGGACGGGTGTTGTGTATGGCCACAGATTACTAAATAGTTACTTCGTAACAGATACATCACTCCAATACAAAAGCGAAAATACCTACGTTATAATAGCCTACAAAATCTTAATAATAATACCAGCTGTTTGCAGCGAGAAGAAATGTACCATAAGTACGCACACAGAGAGTTGAGATTGTATTGCCCGCCGCGCGACCCACGTGCGAGCGCGTCACCGAGCGAATGTGCTAGGGTTGTACCTATGATGATATTGGTAATAAAACGAATGTAGAAAAACAATTATTTATTATTTGTTGATCAAATATGTTTCAGTTTAATAAAATGATAGATACATTTTTTCCTTCCCTGAATGCCCTGCGTCTGAAAAGTAAACATTTTCAAACTGTATCACTTGATATTATATTAGTTTGAATTCGAGAAATAAATACTAAACACATATGTACTTTTTTGTTTATGTAGACCACTTGTTGTAGGTAGGTACCTACTTACATCTTTTCCTTAAGTCTCGCTCGTTGGGTGCTGACCAATGTATTTTTTTTTTAAATTGCGGTCTTTGTTGACGGAAACCTCAAAAAAGCAGCTACTTTGCGTAGGTACGTACCGGCCCTCCAGGTAAATATCTACCTACGCAAAGTAGCTGCTTTTATTATTATTATTATCAAGTATTATACTTCTATTCTATGACATACCTGCATGTATCTAATACATGCAGGTCCACATATCAAATCACGACGACGCAGGTAAGTATGACCTACTTATTTTCTGACAGTAGGTAGGTACCTAACTATTAATTTATATAAAACAAAAACGATTATCATAGTACCTACCTACCTATTGGTGATAAATTGTGAAGGAACGACAAAAGGGAATTCGAAAAACAAAAGATTTAAAATACTACATAACTTACCTTTGTTCGTCTCTCGGCAATGAAAAAAAAGACAAATTTTCATTTTTTTTTTTTACTTTGACACCCATCCACTGCACAATAATTACGTGGTTTCGGCATTTTGATACTCGGCGCGGTAACCGTGACGTGCGAGCGCGCACTCAGGCAGGCGTGCGGCAGCCCTCTGTCGATTGTACCGACGGCGGTATGCGAAGCGGTAGGCATATAACGCGTGGCCTTGAGTGAGTGACGTACGCCTGGTATGGCGCCCAACTGCTCGATGATTCATGTCGGGCCGATGTTTAAATGCTAGTTGCGCGGTAAACTCTGCTTGCGAGATGCAGGATTTTGCGTGACGTCAGCATGACGCGTAGTTCGCATGTGGCGTTGCAGATACCGCTATGGTTAAATTTGTATTTTTATTAGATTAGCTAAATAAATCTGCCCTGTCGATCGGCGAACGCAACTTCACCAGTAGCGTTCGGCGATCGACGAGGCAGATTCCATTATCGTAATCGCGAAATATTTATCAACTGTCCCGTAGAAAAGTTCAATACCTACTCGACCTAAATGTATGGGACGCCTGAATTTTGATTCCCGATTACGATGTTGGTCCCATGGACAAAATTTTTCAGTTTGATGGCCTGACTGTACCACGCCCTTAAATTTGGCTGGTCTTTGAAAACTAACCCTGTATAGGTACTTGATACACAATCAATCCTATGAACCCGAATTCTGTTGCCAAATCTGCCTTTCCTGATGTGGCTTAAGATTCTCCATTAGATACATATGTGTAAGTATATGATAAAAAGACACCGTACATAAAATGCAATGCAGTCTCTTCCCTGCTAAAAAGCGTTTACGACGTACGGCATTTCATACAAACCTTCAAGCGCTTGTTTTTTGAAATTAAGGAACCGATTTTATTGAAACTTCATACGGCAGGATAGAAAGGTCTAAAAGTTAGTAAAGAACATTTTCGAAATGTCTTATTTAAAAAAAGATAACTGGAAATCTCTGTTTCTATGGAAAATTTAAAATCGGTCTAATTTGGCTGTAACACTATTTTTCTAAAATGTTCTTAACTAACTTTTTAGAACATTGTATCCTGCTTATGCGTATGAAGTTTCATTAAAATCGGTTCATTCGATTTCGAAAAATAAGGGCTTGAAAGTTTGTATGAAATGCCGTACGTCGTAAACGCTCTTAAAAACACAAGAGACGAAACGCCATTTACAAATCATTATGCAAAGGAATCGTTGTTGTTTACCAATCGATTGCCCAGCATGGCTTTACACTTTAGTCTAATTTGAAAGCACCATTTCGATCTGGATCAGTAAGTACTTATAAGTATTTACTTCAAATCTTGATGCTCTCAGTCTCAGCTTGTGCTAAACTCGAGCATAATTAGCCTAATTGGATTGAGTAAAGAGAAAATTATTGAATGCACTTTTATACAATGGTTGATTTGAAGTTGTTGCGATAGCTTTGTGGCTGTAATTAAGTCTCCTTGTCGTATTCAAAAGATTTTCAATTAAATACTGTTCCTAGTTGCTTTCAAAACGGTGAAGGAAATTTCGTGAGGAAACCGGCATGTCCTAGAATTCGAAGACATGTGACAACCCTGAACTACCAACCCGCACTGGGCCCGCGTGGTGGACTACGGCCCACTCCCTATCACAGACAGGAGGCTAGTGTCCCAGCAGTGGGAACATTATAGTCTGATTATGCTACTGTTCCTATTTTAGTAGAAGAAAAGACCGAAACCCCGACCGAGTCGGGAAGACTATCGAGATGATGATTGATTGAGGTTGACTGGTAGAAAATGCCTATGGCATTAAGTCCGCCTCTGTACATTTATATGCTTGAAGTATTAAATAATTATAAATAATGATGATTAATAGAGAAGTATGGAAGAAAACACATGTTGCGCCGACCTCAAATAAATTGGGATAAAGGCAAGAATATGACGACAAACCTATTTTAGTTAATTCCTTCGTATAAACTTCTGCCTGTGTTGATTGGGTGTTAATTGTTATTTCGGTCTACCCATTACAAAAGTTGATACAGATAGTGCAATCCACGAAGACGCGCCCCACTCTTCTTCCGAATCGTTAGTGTTTATTTGCTAGTTAATTCCATTAGTGTTTTAGTTCTTTCGATACACTCTAATTACCCACTAATAATAATTAGTGTATATTTATAAAACTAAAACACTAGCGGAATGTTGCACACTTCTGCTGTAAGCATTAGGAAAAAGAGTGGGGCGCGTCTTCGTGGATTACAATATCTGTATTAATTGTAAGCATATGCAGCTGTCAAAGAGAGAGTTGATAAAGCTTTCCAAAAACAGGTTGCAGGAACATAAAAAGCCATTCAGTCTGACCAAGCCTAAAATAAACCAATAAGGGCCACATGGAGCTATGATTATTTTCGCAAATCACAATTGTACGAATACCAAATACTTGAATACCAACGTTCCAACATCATACCGGGACATTATCGAGTTTAAGTAAGTCATCATCTGCCTAACCTTTTCCCAACTACGTTGGGGTCCGCTTCCAGTCTAACCGGATGCAGCTGAATACCAGTATTTTACATGGAGCGACTGCCTATCTGACCTCCACAACCCAGTTACTGGGTTGTGGTAATACAATACCCCTTGGTAAGACTTTCGGGCTTCTGAGTACCCGTAACGACTGTCAAAGATACACGAATGACAGCCGGGACCAACGAGTTATTATTTAGCCTCATCGGGTTTAAGTAAGTGGCACTTTAAAATGGCATCCACACGTACGTTTTCTGATCCATTTACATCAGATAATTTTGGAACAAACCATATCACCATCAACATCTTTTGCTGGATCAGCAATCTGACAACAAAGTACTAGTTCTAGCCAGCATTCCATACACAAACTGGCACAGACAATCAAGTATTGCAGTGACATCTGATCTAACAATGCCGTGAGAATCGGTTCTCTCTCCATGAGAAATACATCGGTTTTATAGTTCTGATGTTGAGCATCTTTAAATGCTGTCTCGGTATGAATATAATTTAATATCGCCCCTACAAATGAGCTCTTCAATACTGGTTTTGTGTGGGGTTCCGTAGAAATATTGATTATAAATAAATCTGCAAACCTGGCTAACATTTTATGGTTTTTCTGTGATGGGTTCTTAAAAAGAAGAGTTTAAGAACCGCTTCTTGACCAGGTTTAATAATTTCCTGATTTTTTTCCTGCCCTCGGATCTCATAATAGTTTTTTGAAAATTCTTAACTCTTCGTTGGGAACAAAGTTTATTTCACGGGCAGTTTTCGAACATAGATAGATAGATAGATAGATAAACCATTTATTTGGCGCACACAAAAGTCAGCACAACACACAAAAGTTCAACACTAGGTGATAACATGTGTACATCTACTTGACAATAACTTAAAGAAACCATTCCTCATTTTGATCTTATCAATTAAACCTATTTCTTTAAGTTTTTTGAGGGTGCAAATAAACAAATAAAAAAAAATAAAAATAAACCTTGCCTAACGTTTCCACTCCATATGTGAGTATGCAAATCGCTTGTATTGGTCACCGTATCTCCTAAAACGTCTTCATCTTCTTATACGGAACCCTACCAGAACATCACATAACCCGCTTTGTATTGAAACCGGAAACTTATTCACGTATTTCTTCATTGATTAATCAAAAGATCAGCGATGTCTTACGACATGAACGCATTATAATTTATAATATAATGTTCTGATGATCTATTGAGGTTTATGTCCAGCTGTTCATATATTATGTGCTTTCATAAGTTTAGTATTGCTTAACGTACTGGAATGGAATGAGATGTTCATTTTGTACGGCATTTCATATAAACTTACAAGCCCTCGTTTTTCGAAATGAATGAACCGATTTTAATGAAACTTCATACGCATAAGCAGGATACAAAGGTCTAAAAAGTTAGTAAAGGACATTTTCGAAATGTCTTATTTTTAAAAAAGATAATTGGAAAGGACAATGCCCATTTTGTTCGGAGTTTTGGGCCCCTAAAAAACTTCGCATGTCACAGTGGTTTTAACTTGGTTTTGTAGACCTAGAATTACCTTTTCATACCCTGAAATCGATTTTCAATTATTCACCCTAGTTTAAGAGAAATCTTATTTTTTCTGATGCTGAAATTGAGGTTGTAAAACAAGTTTTTTTTGTTTTAACATATTTGAAATTAAAATAATAATATTGTTTAAGTATTAATATTGATTCCTGAATTTAGAAAACACTACATAACTTCTTCTCTTGCTAGATATTATGTAGGTTAAGTACTTGCTCTTAAAAATATCCCTTGCCGTGCCGTACCAGCAGACAGCGATAAGCTGTGCCCTCACCACTAGTAGGTAGTGTTGTTAAAAATAAATACTTACCTACTAAAGCCTTAGGTTAGAGGAGCTTATAGCTACTTACTAAAGCCTTAGGTTAAGGGAGCTTATAGCTAAGTTACAACAACCGCAAGGATCCATCTCAAGTTAAGTTAAGCTATCTACGGCTGCTTACTTAAAAAAAAAAACAACAATAAATAGTAGGTAAAACATTTATTCTTCAAGGTCTACAAATTGCACTGAGGCACTTATATCATTAAAAAAACTCCAGCTTAAATACCACAATACTGTCATAGTATGAGCGCAGCACCCTACTGTATGATTTCCCACTAAGCAACTACAATAATAAGCAATGATACTCTCTAAAGAATTTGCCCTATGTTGCTCTCTACTTATCAATAAATATGTGTAATAAATCCTGCTACTTACATGTTTCCATTTAATTCTGTCCCGAACTAGATAATAGTTTTGACCTAATATTAAGGGCTTCTATTAATTAAATGAAGGTGGAACCAGCAGTGGTAGTGGAGGGGTACAATAATCACAGCATCTGCGATGTTATCGTCCATGTTATCAGTCACTGGCGCAGACCCCAAGGTGGGTTTGTTAACGCCACCAACGGCCTGGCACCAATTAGTTCAATCTTAGTTATAATGCCAAGATTAAAACACTTACGTGATGAGCTGGTGTCCATCTTAGCATAATGTTCCTTTGAGGACAGTCTTGACTAATCAAGTTCTGCGACTTGCAATTGACATGCCACAAGCAAAACATATGTTGAGGTGTCCAAGAGCAAGAGATACAAGGGATAGTTGTGGTTGATGATGTCCAGTTTTGTAATAATACAATACATTCAACACACAGGATGTCATCAGAGGATATCTAAAAAGATAACAAAAACATATCAGTGAATTCCTAAATAGATAATACGTACATTTATTCATGTGCTCATTGCAATGGTCTAGGTTTTCTCATAGATCACCTTACACTGCCTAAAACGTTAATTTCTGTTATAGCGGAATAGAGATTACAGTTGACTATGACCCCTTGATTAACCAAACATAGGCATCCTAAATGTTTGTGTACTCTTATGCCTTGTAAATGACACTTATACTTACCGGTATAGGTGTGTTACCCAGGATCTCAGAAGGATATGCATTGGTTTAGCTAATTCTTCGATTTGACGTCTACGAAGATTAATAAAGGCGCTAAACGTAGATAACAATTGACACAGCGGCGAGAGAGAGGGCAGTTCATCCGACCTCTACCAGGTGTAGACATTTTTCAGGAGAAAAACAAGATTCCAAGGCTCACTCAAAAACTAAAATAGAGTCTATTTGCTCACTTATCACTAAAACAAGAGTCCAAAGCTCATTTAAACTAAATAGAGTCAATGTGCTCACATGTCACTAAAACAGGAGTCTAAACAAATCCACTGGAGGAACGTAAACGCTCAACTCGACCGCTTCAAATTGTACGAACAGAACTAATACTAAATCCAACTCGACACAAAACAAACAAAAGTCAAAAACAAGCGGCACAAAACGATGCATTGATTTGACAGATAGATCGTCTTTGTGTGACCATGTAAAAAAAATATATTGGTAATCGATTTACCTCGATTTTGTTCTATATAATATTATTTACATAAATCGATTCGTTCTATATAATATTATTTACATAATTTAAAAGATAATTATAAACGCTATTTAAGTATTTAAAGGAGGCACTAACCTGATTACTTAAAAAAAAGAATGTCTGTGGTACTAACTAGTATTGCATTTTAAAGAAACTAATCAGGTATGAATATAGCGGAATATTTCTGACGATAGGAAATAAATACCATGAAACACATGATAATTATGTGGGATTATGGGCGGGAACAGACGCTCCGGTTGCTCTTCCGATTGTCATATCGGAAGGCATAGCTGCCATACATTTTGTTCTACATAGCACAGACGCTCCGTTTCGATAGTCGAATTTGATCTTACAGAATATAGATCTTGTATTCCGACCGCTTCAGACTTCAAAAAATTGTCAGAAAGCAAAACAAGAGCGTGTGTGCATCCGATTCAACAGTCCGATTAGACAATCGGAAGGGCAACCGGAGCGTCTGTTACCGGCTTAGTTCTTCGCTATCGGACAGAGGACCTCCACATCATTTCTGGATCGTACTTTAGCTTCAAGCACCGCAAAGCTCTCCTAGTTATAATATTATATGTCTGTGGGTAGAATATACAGTCCCTCAAATTACAATTCCTTCGTGTTTTTTTTTTAGTTTAATTACTACTTTTATTTTCTTTATTTGAGTCCGCCCGTCATCTCCTTCGCGCCTAATCTGTTACATGAGAGTGTTAGCTAGATTACGACGGGAAAAAAGCTATAATGTGGCATTTGTAGTCTATCACCGGTCATTTTAGTCGGCGGAAAAGTAAAATATCGATATTTTCAATCGATTACAAATATTTAATTGACATTGCTGTCGTCTGGCAACATTCTGGTTAAGTTTTAATGGCGGAACTGATACAAATTCAATAAAATAAATATTAATTATGTTTTTCAATGCTAGGGTAAAATAAATGTTGATAAAAAAAATTTTAACATGTAAAAATACGACTTAATTTTTGGGAAGTAAATAGTCTTGACACGGCACCAAAACTAAGGGGCCCATTGGTTGTCATTCTCCTTTCTGTTTCTAAGGAAAATGTAACATCGGTCTAATTTGGCTGTAACACTATTTTTCGAAAATATTCTTAACTAACTTTTTTGACCTTTGTATCATGCTTATAAGTATGAGGTTTAATTAAAATCGGTTCATTAATTTCGAAAACAAGAGCTTCAAAGTGTGTATGAAATGCCGTACGTCGGCTCTTTATATTTTGATAGACAAGTTACGTGCCCGGCGCACGTAACTTGTCAAGGTATTGGCGTAGTGGGAGTAAGTTAACGCAAGTACCTACACCATAGTGCAACAAGAAAATGGTAACTTTTATTGTTTGTCATTATACTATGGTAATAATTGCCATAGATTATGTTTAAACATGTCTGTTTACAAGAATGTTAAAGAAAGGAAAAACGCATCTAACGACTCATGCCAAGTTACGTGCCAGCGACCGAGTTGTAATGTTGATGGGACCTAGATATAACTGGCGAAATTTTGGTCGCTGCACACAGCCGACGTGACGTGGCGGGGCGCGACGTGGCGGGGCGGCGACGCGGCGACGCGGCGCTGGCGCGGCGGCATCGGTCACACTGCGGGCGCGATCACGTCCCGTCCCGCCGCGCCCATTCGTACAAACATACGTCGAGCACGAACACCCCCCCGCCCCGCCGCTTCTGAGTTGTATTCACGCTCGGCGCGGCGCGACGGTTAGACCGCTGCCTCGAATTTTGCGGGCAGCCGGGCGGCGGCGGCGGCGGCTCGGGAGCGGCGCGGGCAACGCAGACCAGTTCTCGAAACCAGCGGGCAGATCGCGCGGCGCTATAGCGGCGTAGTGTTGTGTTTGTGGTTGTGTCGTCGAGATATTTGTTTTTATTCGCGAATGAAATGTCTGACCAACGGCGAAAACATCTTCAACGCTCGATTTATAATACCTACTATAGGGCAAAGAAAATAAAAGGCGAGTTTTTTTAGAAATTACAATGAACAGAGGCAATGTCCCGACAAATTCTACGGCTACACCAGAATTAGTGTAGAAACTTTTGACTATATTCTTGAAGCTATCAAAGGCGATTTAGAGTCTGAAATTAATCCAAAACTATACAGCATATACATATCTCCAGCAGAAAAATTATACTTGACGCTAAGGTAAGTATAACAATTTGGTCTTGCACGTCCGAGGACATTTCCATACGTCACAAAAATGAATAGCACAACACTGCAAAGCAGTTAGCAGACGCGCGGGCGGTCGCCGCTTGACTGGAGTGCACCGCTCGTTGCCCGCTCCCCCGCCGCTCCCGCGCCGCTGTGTTCGAGAACCGGTCCATTTAAATGTACGCATAAGATCCTGCCGCTCCCGCGTCGCCGCCGCTGCCGCCCCGCTGCCCGCAAGATTCGAGGCAGAGGCCTTACCGTCGCGTCGAGCGCGACGGCTCTGTGTGGCGTCGTCGTCCGTAATATCTAGTACATTACAACTGCTCAGCGTCGCGTCGCCGTCCCGTCACGTCCCGTCACGTCCGCTGTGTGCCTTTGTGCGCTGTGAGACCTTTATGTAGGTACACCTCTACTAACCCGCATTCATTGCGCCCGCGTAGTGGATAACGGCCACTCCCTCTCACCGAAAGGAGGCTTGTGTCTCAGCTCCCAGCAGTGGGAACATTATAGGCTGATTATGCTACAGATACACTTCTGCCTAACTGTTGGGGGATTACTGGCGTGATATTATGTTAATATTTAATAGTAACTAAAGTTTCAATGTTTTGGTGGTCAATTTCTTTTACGATCTTCCAAAGCCTATGCTTATGAGGAAGTGATTGTCAAAATTGGGATCATAAAATCAATTCTTATGAAAATATTTAATATTCTTACGTATATATGCAAAATAAATAAACATAATATATGCTTACGCCGAACGTTAGGTAATTAAAAACTGGGTTAATAGGCAATAAAAACAGAAAATCTGCTAATATTTTTTTAAGAAACTGCTTCAGGCGCTTTGACACTTTGAGGGCATTTTTAGATTATATTTCGGTATCACTTGAAACGTATTAAAAGCCTAAAAGCTTTAATCTTTTAAAATCTCTTATTTTTTAAGGCACCATTTTCGCAGCGTCGCGACAAATTGAACATTAAATATTCAGCCGCGTTGCGACCAAGAAAGTAGTTTCTGATAAGTCTCTAAGGAGATGTTCGAATTTCTCATGTCAAAACAACCTAAAAAGTACTTTTTCTAATGATTTTTTTTAATTTCATTTTTACACAATTCATAAGTAAAACGGTTATGGTCTCAGTTTTAATAGTATCTAATGAATATTTTTCCTGCAGCATGTTGCTTTCCACCCTTCAAAAATTCAGAGTAGGTATCTGATGTATTCTAGGCTTAAAGTTATTTACTCTCGAAAAAGACACAGTCATTCACATAAGAAGAATACTTAAATTATATAACGTTGCAGTCGCAGACGTCACGATAGCAATTATGGGTGGGTATATAACACATCCCATGCATTCAGCTTTTAGGAAGGGTGTTATTTATGATCAAATATGCAGCTAATTGAGTTTTGAATGCATTGATTGAGTGCAACTTTTTATACATGAGGGCATTTTGTTATATTATTATTATTTATTTTATTATTTTGTGCTTCTTTAAAAGTTGTATTTTTTTGCCAAACTTAGTTCTAATTCAAATCAAATTTCACTCAAATAAAAAAAAAAAAATCAAATTCAAATCAAATCAAATTCAGAATTCAAATCTGCACCCTAATTGCGTAACACACGATCAATCACAATCTGTTTCAGTTTGACAGTTCAACAACATTCATTGCGTTACTTACTTTGTTGAGCAGAAATTTTCCGAACACATGCAGCAATGGATTAGCAATCTGTTTCAAAATGATTCAGATTATGATTAATCGTGCGTTACGCAATTAGGGTGCAGTTCAAATTTTACTATTTCCACATCATTTCTTATATACCTACAATCTCTTTCGAAATGGAATTGAAGTTTTTTATACGGAGCTAGCTCATACCTACTGTGATCAATTTTAAACGTTAATACCAAAAAATAAATGTGACATTTTTCAGGGTTTGTTCTTATTATTATTATTATTATTTATTTATATAGGTTAACCAACAATTATGTTTCAACTATGTTGTTGTTGTTGTTGTTGTGTATGTTGTCAATTATGTTTTCTATTTGCATTGATGTCAACTATCAATTTATAAAGGTTTCATGCGTAGCCGCCATTTTGGAAAAAAAAAAACTAAATGGCGGACAGGTAGGTATGCCACGGACCTTTAAAGCCCTTTTCGAATTTACGTAGAAGCTTTGCTAATATACTTTCAAGAATAAAACAGGTTTGATAATTTCGTTTGAACTTCAGGCGATGTATTCGGTAAAACCACACTGAAAGCTAAGGTGAAGTGAGCTTGAAGATACTGTCAATAGGTTTAGGCGCAGAAGGCCTAATTCTCAAAATGGCAACAGAGTCGCAAAAGGACTAGTTCTCAAAATG
The DNA here is from genome assembly GCA_949316385.1 of Globia sparganii. NCBI lineage: Eukaryota > Metazoa > Arthropoda > Insecta > Lepidoptera > Noctuidae > Globia > Globia sparganii. The sequence continues at coordinate 17,933,740 of OX438656.1, forward strand.
GAAAATTCTCTAAAAGTCTAATTCTCTGAATGGCCAATTCTCTAGAAGCTTAATTCTCTGAATGGCCAATAGATACTCTAAAAACCTAATTGCTTTAATGGCCAATTCTCTAAATGGCTAATTATCAAAAAGGCACATTTTCTACAATTTAGAGAATTCTTATAAATAAATAAAATAGTGTCAAGACCTAGATGGAATGACAATTATGACAACTCACTTCACCTCGATATAAATCGATGACTTCACAAAGTTTACACGGTGTGATTTTTACAGAATAAACCGGCTGATTTCTCTAAACTCTTCCTATTAGAATGAGGAATTACTTCAAGAGGATGCAAGCTGCATACTTAGAAATTGTAACATTCGAACAAGTCTCCGTAAATTAGCATAACACACGACGGCATACCTTGTATGTAACCAACTTACTTTCGATACCTATGTGTTTACTGTTACTTATTATAGTGTATATTGTAGTGTGCAATGATTTGTAACTACATCATCTTGCTTAGTAACATTATTATCGTTTAATGCTCGGTTCCATAAATAAAAAAAACCGGTCGCGATCGGACTCGTGCATCGAGGGTTCTGTGCCATCATGTTTTTAAATTTTCATCGGCGAGGCTTATATTCGTCAGAGAATGTTAACACTGCGATGTAGGATATTTCAGTTTTAGGTTAGCGCCATCTCTTGACCGATAGTGAATCTAATGTAACTTTTGATGATTTCTGAAAAAGTGTGCTATTTAAAGACATCGTTTTATTTTCCCTGTAGTCTTTACATAAACTTCTATCACTTATAATAATTTCAGATTTTTCTCTATGCAAACTTCTTAGATGAGGGAACGGTATTTTTTTTTACATTTTTCATCAAAAGTCGTACCTAAAGTATGCGGCCTAAAGTAAACAGAAAAAATGTTTGAGAATGTGCAAACTGCGCTCTTTCATATGATACATGCCCTAGTAGCCTTACTTCGATTTTTTTAGAAACCCTTTCAGTCCGTTGCAAAAAAAAAAGCTTTCTTGTTTGCAAAATAGTTGGGCAAACGTCATCTAAAACTATTCCACATTTCAAGTTGATAGCATTAGTTCTTGAGATATCCAGCTGTGACAGACGGACAGACAGACAGACTGAGTCTCACCATAAGGGTTCCGATTTACCATTTTGGTACGGAACCTAGTGGTACGGAATTAATAAAAAATACAAATACCTACATATTAGGCGGATCACACACTGCCACGTGCCACGCGACAGGGACCGGGAAACGGAGCCAAATTCCCCGCAAGGAAGAGCGTTTTTATTGAATTTGTATGTAAGAAATCACGCGCGGGGCCACGTTATCTGCGTCCCGTCGCGTGGCGCGTTCTAGTGTGTGATCCGCCTTAGGCCCGGAGTAGAGCACCTACACCCACATTCGCCAGTTATGATTATGTTCCATACAATAGGTCCAATAGGAGGCGAGCTTATTGCCATTAAAATTCGAAATTCGAAGTAGGGGACTTTGGCAAGAATTCGACCATTTCTTAACCGACTTCGACCCCTTTGTATGTATGTCATGTTTTATAGTCACTATTCGCTTTGTACTTTCGTCATGAGCGTTTGCTGGAGAACATAACCTACGGCAACAAACATAAGATTGCAATAGGGAACTGCAAAACGCAGACAAGCACGTACAGTACTTAGTTACCGAGTACTGTAGAAATAATACTTCGGCTTTAGGAAATTTGGCTGTTGTGACGCCACGTGCACATACGGGTATACTTACCTTGTGAAACAAATATTAGTTTGTTACGCGTGGGGATTTTGCTGTGACAATTCTTTCTCCCAGGTGAAACACTAGGAAGAGTGAGGTAGTGCGTTTTACTGACTGGCTTGAATGTTGTTTTGACATTCGAAAAGTTAAACTAGTTTTTTTTTATTTTTGTGAAAAATAACGGAATTATAGTTCGGCCGATGAGAGCATGCGTTCTTGACACCTGTCAGTTTCATACAAACAAATATAAGTGTTGCGAATTTGACCTCTATCAGCTGCTAGAATTGTCGCACTGAAAGGTTTCAGGAACGTATTATGTCGACGGCCGGACTGTACCTTGAAACTTTTTTCAGTCCACAATCCGAAGAATATCTAAAAATTACTTATTTTTAGGTACTTAAGTATATTTGTATGTCCATTCTTAATTATGACATAATTATCTAAATTATGTACATAATTCTAAATTAGTCTGTTTGTAAATAAGCTTCGATACTGTCGACACAAAAGAAAAAGTATATTTAAAATGCTTGCATAAGGGCTCCTTCAAACAGGCGCGACACGCGACGCGACTCGCGAGCGGTGCCTTTGTAACGCGTGCGATTCGCGTCGCGTGTCGCGCCGGTTTGCAGGTGCCTTAATACGTTTAATTTCTATAAAAACTCGTGTCCTTGACTCCATATTATGCATCTTTTATAGTCTAATAACATTCGATTCGGCTATCGCTTTTAATTTGATTACAAAAATGGATGAGGCCTTGTTCTCCATTCGCTAACGACATTATTGTTAAAATCACAATCTATACTTGCACAATTTTATATGTTTGCAGCTGAAAAAGTCGATAAACGAAACGATTATTATTGTTATGATTCAATGTTATTTTTATCTGCCTCCTTGGTCTAGTGGTACTGGGTTCGATTCCTGGGTTGGGCAAAGTGTTATTAGGGTTTCCCGTCTGAAATTTCTCAATAACAAACAGTCTGGGTACGGTTGATCGCAATAGGCTCGCCCCCTATTACAAGGGACCTAAACATAACTGGGGTGTAAGATAAGTATAGGTTCTGCCTAACCTTTCGCGAAATACAGGCGTGATGATTCATTCAATTAATAAGTTTATTCGATTACTCATTATTTTATCAATTGATCTTTGCTCTAGGACTTCAGGCTTGTGATTATACATTAATACTGCAATTAGAAATATGTTTTAATCATCAATATAGGCGCCTAAGCACTGTTCGTATCTTAATTCTGACACTATCTAAGCATTGTTTATAACCATGAATTATTACTTATTTCTAAAACAACCGTGAACAGTAAGTATTAGCCCCCGTTCACATGGACGTAAGAATATCGCAACGGGATTTTGTCGCGCACTGGATTGTCAGCTCTAGGTGTTGAGCCGAGCGTTCATAAACCAACAGAACGGATCCCAGCGCGTCAAAAAAACACACTGTTGGATTTTCTACTCTCGGTGCTAAGCAGTGCGTTGTAAATCCAGTGCGCGAAAAAAATCGCCGCGGGAAATCGCGGCCGAGCCTACCTGGGCTTACTCAATAAATCACAATTCAGTGTAGCATTCACTTTTACATTCAATTATCACATAAAAAGAATAATTTCGTTCTGCGAAAACGAATTTCCTCGCTGTTGAGCAACAAAATGTGTCGTGAATAAAAATATTCTTAGTGAAAAGGAAAGTTAATCGAGTATATTAAGGATCGAAATTCGGAACTACTTGTATTCGAATCACGAACTCAAATTGGTCCGACGTACGCGACGAAACCGTGTTTTACATATCTCATTGGCCGATTAAAAAATCGAAAGTGTCGCGATTGGTCGTTTGGAATTTAGAATGGTATGCGAATCGGTCATCGGGTTGGTGCACCCTTACGTCACGGCGTGTAAGTCTTGTTGTTATGAAATGCACTTGCGAAAATGGCGGCCGGCCTTAAGGCTGATGAGACTAGTTTGTTATGCGTTGCTGATTGTGTCGCTTTTATTGCTGCTCGTATCTCACTCAAGTATTACAACCTGTTATTGAAGAAAATAAGGGATATAACAATATTCTCGTTATGTAAGTAAATTTCACTTCACAGCAGAGGGGCAATTCTCGTAATTTTAAGAACGTTCACTCTAATTTCCCTACATTTTTCACAAAATGTTGACATTTGTTTGTCGCCGAAATGAGACTGTGACTAGATTTTGAACGTTTTGAATACGGGAATTGGCCTTCCGATGTATGAACGTAAAGGAGGCAACAGGAGTATGTATGTAAGGACCCGTAGCAGGTGGCGTTCTGTATTCCTGCCTAACCCCATTGGAAGAAGGCGTGACGTGGCGTCTGTAGTTAAGTGGACGAAAAAACCCAATCAGAATATTCGAATGAATTATTTTCCTCCCCAAAAAAAGCTTTCATAACATTACAGCTTCCTCGTCCCTGTCATCCACACTTTCTTTACTCTTCTCGAAGATGATGAAATCTTCATATTTTTCATCACATCATCCACATTAAACCCGCGTTCACACTATAAATAACTCCCGTCTAATTTCCTTATTAGTACCCATAACATGATCGCCGTCTATAATAGTCTGTACAGCACTTTATCGACCGCAACGAGCAACCGGTTTCTCCGTAAGTTACAGCTGCTCGTTTAAAGCAAGTGCAATGAAAGTTATTATGAGATCGACAGAATTGGTGCCGAGAACAGTTCGCAGATAAATATGGCCAGAAGGTAATTGCGTAACACACTATCAGTAGCAAAGGGTTTCATTTTGACAGTTCAACAACATACATTGCGTTATTTGCGTTGTTGAGCAGACACATTTTTCGAACATATGAAGCAATGGATTAGCAATATCCTTCAAAATTATTCAGATTAAGATTGATGGTGTGTTACGGAATTAAGGTGGAGGTTAAGTGACTTGGGTTATCGGAATTGGATACACGTCTGTCTTTCTAGTATGTGGGCGAGCCTGTATGCATATTACTGAGGTTTTCCTTAAGTAATTTCGCAGTATAAGCCCGGAGTCTAGATTTGTGCTCGATTGAAATAAAATGTTGAAATTAATTTTAATTAAATGTTTATTTATGTAAGTAGATCTTGTAAGACACTTTTACACGTCAATATTTTGTTGGTAAATATTTTAAAAACAATATGGCGACGGCGTTTCCTAGCTGACTGATCCTTGAGAAGAAATGCCGAAACAAACTCGGAGGTCTCTTTTAAAGTCCAAACATTGCCTATATTATTAGGGTTTTATGTGAGGCTAACATAGCAGAGCCATGGGGTTAATGGCGATAGGTTCGCTTCCTATTAAATGGGAGTTATGTAACTGGAGAAATGTGAGTGTAAGTACTAAAGGTACACGTCTGCCAAACCCTTCGGAGAATAATGACGTGATGCTCTGTTAGATGTGATATTCCCTGATTTAGGACCACCAACGTCGTAATCGAAAATCTGTTGACATTGAACTCGGAACTAACAACCGCAACCGCTAAAAAGTATGTCGACATCATCATCCACAGCCTGAATTCACCCACTGCTGGGTCTCTCTTTTCATGTGCCAATCCCACGCTTCTGCTCCAGCCTCATCCAGCTTCCACCCGCTACATCCAAGTTCAACCCGCGAAAGTAATTTCTACCCGCTGAAACATTTTTACAAAAAAAAAAAACAGCCTACTTCCAAAATTTGGAAGTCGGCTGTTTTTTTTAAAAATAAGACTACAAAGTGAAAAATAACTTTAATTTCGGAAGTCGGTGTCGTTGGGTTCGCATTTTCGTTGCTTGCCACCGACTTCCATCAACAATATAAACTAAGTGGCAAAAATACGTATTATTGAAGCTAACTCAAAAACTACCCAAGCAAAGTTATTAAAAGTATATGGGGCCACCGCTGAGGCCATACCCTATCCATTATTATTTTTTTTTGAAATCGATTTACAATTGCCAGAGATATCGCGTCACAAACATACAAAAAAAAAAACATAGTCGAATTGAGAACCTCCTCCTTTTTTGAAGTCGGTCAAAAAGTAAACCTGCACCCTAATTGCGTAACACGCTATCGATCTCAATTTGAATCATTTTGAAGCATATTGCTAATCCATTGCTTCATATGTTCGAAAAATGTGTCTGCTCAACAATGTAAAAAACGCAATGAACGTTGTTGATCTGTCAAAATGAAACCCATTGCTACTAATAGTGTGTTACGCAATTACCCCGCTGCTTGAGAGTAAATATTTAAGACTAAAAGTTTGCGTAAAGATCAATGATCTCTCTACAGTTTACGGAAAGTTGCACAATTCTTAAAAAAAAAGCAAACAAGGTGTCAATTAATCTGCTAATGGATGTCAAACAAGTATTGACCAATATTTTAGTGGCCAGTAACCTCGAAAGCTGGTTATGTCAGATTGCAAACTATTGACCGTAATAATTGTACAATACTTTTCCGCTTTTATCACTCCCGATATTATGCGCCTCGATGGTCTAGTGATAGCAAGTGCTACTGCTAGGCACGAGGTCCTGAGTTCGATTCCCCGGTCGGGAAAAGTGTTATTAGGTTTTACTATCTAGAATTTCTCATTAGCAGCCCGAAGTTTTGGATTTCTGCTCGGATGATGGCAATAAGCTCGCCTCCTATTAAATAAAATCACATCACACTAATATTATAAATTCGAAAGTTTGTGAGTGTGTGATGTTTGTTACTTCTTCACGCAAAAACTACTGAACGGATTTCGATGAAATTTGGCACACAGATAGTTTATAACCAGTATTAACATATAGGTTACTTTTTATTCCGATATTCCCACGGGATCGAAACTTATGCGGGTGAACCCGCGGGGCGCAGCTAGTAATTATATAAATTATCCAGACCAAATTTTTGGCCATGGCGACCAATCTCAAGCGGAGACTAGCCGTCGGCGCGGGAGATATTTTAGTGCATAAGTGTGTGCTCACTCTCATTTTCCGATTCCTATTACACGAGACCTATAAACGTCATGGCGAAATATGGGTGTAAAAATATTTCTCCTTACTGACCACCACTGAGACTAGCAGTCCTATTGTAAGCCAAGTAGATTCTTGTTTATAATTATCCCACTTTAGGGCAAGACTTATACAGAGAAAGAACAAAAATCGATCAGTTTGCTTGGCAACTGCGTGTTGACAATTAAAGACTTGGCTGACTTGCCCTGCACCACAATTCACTAAACACATAAAGCGCTAAACATACTTAAAACATCATTCTGTCCCTGTCAAGTTCAAACAATTGGCTGAAATAGAACTATGTTTTTAATTCGTTTAGTACCTAAAACGTATTTAGTGATTTGTGGTAAAACTGGACCTTAAAGTCAATTCAAAACTGTATTCTGTTTCTTCTGTGATTTCAAGAAGCTATTTAAAATCAAGAAGGCTACGGCTCAAAAACGAATTTAACTAACCTCTTTTTCCTTCCTCAGGCCCAGAATACGGCACAATGGAAGCCGCGTGGAAAGGCGGCATGGTGGAGGCGGAGCGTCTCTCAGACCTACACCTGAGCGTCCGCGACCGACTCGTCAATGACGTTATGGCCCAAATCAAGAACTGGCAGAAAGACACCTACCATAAGGTTAGTACCTACTAGTAATTTGTTGAAGGTTGTTAGACGAAAATTGCGTTGTGAGAAGATTCTGGCTTAGCCAATTAGAATGGAACATCCTTTTAGGCAAATGAAGAAAACAGTGAAAAGTTACTCATCCTACATAAACGCGAGGATCGTCCGACCAGACGAGTGGTCGTATCTGGAGTGCCCGATGGTTGTTATTGGGTTTCTGTACTATATGTTAATCAAAAGTATACCTCTGATTTCGCGATGTAGGATACGTCAGTGTAGTTCGTAAGTGGCGGTATAGATGTCGCCACATCTTTCAAGACAATACAAGATATATTTAGCTTAAAATCAATTTCAATAGCTTTATGATAGTTTTGAGGTGCTGTGTTGCCAACTTTCTGATGCGCATGACCTCGCCCTATCTTAGAAAAAGTTTGCAGACAATCCGTTCTGCTGGGACAATTACGCTCCGGCGATTTATCTAAAAGACAATTCTAGATAAACTTAGTCTTGCGACTATTTAAAATGATTCAAGCCATGTCCAAGCCGAAGAAAAAATTACGTGAACATTTTCAGTTTGTAGAAGTTACCTGTGTCAGGTGTAAGAGCAAGTTTAACGGCTCGAGAACCCATTTGTACAAAGTTCCACATTTTCACGTATCGTTAGCTACATGACTGATGCAGCTAGGACTGTGTCCGGTCTCGGAGTTCCGTTTTGTTTCTTATATTCAGATAAACTTTTAAAATGATGGAACTCGAAGTTGAAGTTTATATTTTTTTAGTAGATTAGTAAATAAAATATAAAATCTTTATAAAATTCTATCGATTCGTATTTTAAAAAATCTCAACCATTTATGCAAAGGTGGGTCAGCTAATGCTATGACTCCCTGTACATTATCATACTACACACAAAAATTTTACAATTGATGTCCAAGCTAATGCAGACGTTAATAGAGCCCAAAGTGCCTAGACCTACGAATAATAAAAAGTTAGGAAGCGTAACTATGAACAAAACGAGAAATTCAGCTCCAAACTTCACTACATTGACAAAAAACCTCGAGTATTCCAATCCAATAAGCCAATCAGCTGCGCTCGCGTAAAGTGTTCTATTCCAGCAAGAGCCGTGATTGTTTCTGGTGTGGCCTTTTCGGCAACGCCTACCGCGGTAAACATTTGCGTGGTGCCATTTATGAGCTTGAGTTACATTTCTTGACTTTTTTTATTCGTAGGCCTAGAATTAGTGACATTCTATTAGCGATAACGATGATGGAGAAGTCAAAACTGCATGGGACTAATATAAGCTACCGAAAATCATATATCCTATTTATGAAAGTCACCACTGGAAAACCCAAACTGCCTCTATGTCGTCATCATTGCACTATAACAACTAACAAGACTGTTCCAAAGCTGACATGGTTGATTTTATAGCAGCTACCCACTTCTGTTTAATATGGTCCGATAATGTTCCTTTGTGTGTCAAATATGGATCAAGCTTGGCGACAAATTTCATACCAATATAGGCTCCAGCGCTATAGGTTATGAGTTACGATTGCTGATGAAATTCTGGCAAGGTTCCAAGTAGATAAAGATATTATATAGGTCCCAGTGGACTGTACTGAATATATTTTTAAAAAATTTTGGTATTGGAATATTTAGTTATAGCTACTGGGTCATTTCTCGGTTATTTTGTATAGTATTTTTTTTTTTGGTTTGCCCAAAATATATTTTTCAAAATGTCAAAGAAAATTCCAGTCATTATCATATTAGTCATCAGTCCTGCCGGATTTAGTTTTTCCTAATATATGTCATCATCATCTTTCTTCTACCCTTATCATAATTTATTTGTGGTCGACCCAACATGTCTTTTTCTCCCATACTTCTCTTTTAAACTTAATCTCGGTAGTCACCCCCTTCCAGCCACATCATCTTTCACACAGTCCATCCATCGTTTCTTTGGTCTTCCCCTACTCTTTTAGCCATATTTTCCCAATATTCATCCTAAACATGAAATAGAATAAAACAACACAAGTAATGAAAGAGCACCTAAAGACCTCTGAATAAATAAATAATAACTCGCTTTCCATCTGAAGCATCGTCATGAATTCTATAAGGATTCTTATTTACCTTTTGTAACTTCATAAAGAAACGGCCTTTAACTTTTCCTTAACAATTTCTTCATTAGTATTTATAACAGCTTAGAAAAACAATGCGTTTACTCTCTAAAATAAACATGTATGCATTCGCGAATTTAGAATACAAATCTAGATGAAAACGCTTTTCTATGTTAAGGCCTGCGTTTAAATAGTTAATCGGAGCTAATGTGGTGATTTCATCTACATTTCATAGGTTAGTATCTCATCGTAAAAAAGGCCTATGGCTATGTATATATGGGCCTTCTAATTTATCTGCCCATAGTCCCTGTCATTTTGGGACGGCGCAGTATGTTTTTCGTTTCCACTCTCACCTGTCACGTTATTATTCACTCCTTTTTCCTTCATATCATCTTCTACCTACACTATCGATCCAACTTTATCTTTGAACTAGCTGCGCCCCGCGGTTTCACCCGCGTAAGTTTCGATCCCGTGGGAATATCGGGATAAAAAGTATCCTATGTGTTATTCTGATGTATAAGCTATATTACTGTAAAGTTTCATCAAAATCCGTTCAGTAGTTTTCGCGTGAAAGAGTAACAAACATCCATACATCCATACATACAAACTTTCGCATTTATAATATTAGTAGGATTTAAAAGTCATCATCATCTGCCTAGCCTTTTCCCAACTATGTTGGGGTCGGCTTCCAGTTCTTGTAACCGGATACAGCTGAATACCACTATTTAAAAAATGTAAAAGTATTGAATAGTAGTGAATTTAAAAGTATTATATTAACATAATGAAATCGATAGATACTAAAATATTTGAAACTTTAACACCAACAAAGCGTAGCAAATAACGGATGAAACGCGCTCGGGCTTCTTTCCCAATAATTCTCATATCCATTGCCATATTACCAATAACACCAATACTAACTCTATCCTAAGTCATATCACGTCAAACAGTCCTTATAATCCAGTTAAGCCATTTCTCGAGAAGAAATCGAATAATATTATGTCCTAGCACAGAATACTGAGTAATCGTAGTCGTGCAAACGTAACATGTATTAGCTACTTAGCATTCTACACAAGTTGTTATAGAATTTAGAGAAACGAGTAACATTATGTACGCAGAAGTGATAGATTAGTAAACAACACGATTATACTATTGCGAGTAGTCGACTTTTTGTAGCAGATTAGTGGCGATGTAATCGCGGATAGTTTGTACTCACACACAATGTCAGCTGGAAAATTTATTTCATAACGCTTACGTGGGTCTTTTCTATCGCATGGAAGTCCTCTTGGTTATCAACTGCCGACGGAAGGCGATGTTTGAATTTCTATCGACTTAACCGCACTATGATTTTCATTGCCATATTCGTACTATGGGACTCTGGAATCTTCGGTGACTTGTCCTAATGAAACATATATACATACATAATCTGTTCCCGCTGCTGGGACACAAGCCTCCTCTCTGTGAGAGGAAGCGGGCCGTCATCCACCACGCAGACCCAGTGCGGGTTGGTGGATGTCATTATGACGTCGAATTTTTGATTGTAGGGAATACGCGATTCCTCACGATGTTTTCCTTCAACGTTTCTTGAGTGATGAAATAATTTGCATAAAATGCCTGCTTAGGTTGGAACCCCTAAGTCACAGCCGTTATCATTGGGCCAACTTACTCTCATTGTTATGTTAGTTTTTGATTTGGCCCGTTCTCTCTAATGTTCCCACAATCGTTTTGCATTTAATTTTCTTGCGATCTTTCAATTGTCAATCAGTGCACACATATCTTCCTTCATGCTCTCAGTCGCGATACTATAGCGCAATTTAACCGATACTGTCTTCAGTATTGCAGCTTTATCGATTCAAAGACAAACGAGCGACTGTATCTGTGGAGTATTGTTATCGTCCTTTGTTAGTGTCGACACGATCGTCCAGCCATTATGTCAATTGATACTGTGCTGTCATCCGTGTACTTGTCGTGTGGTCATGATTGTGTGTATGCTATGTTCAGATCATTAGGTAATACATATGTTCCAATTCTTATTCTGTCAATTTCTGTGTCTACGTGACACTACTAAGTGACAAATAAACATACTCTATGGATCATCATCGTTCATCCCTCTTACACCCACTGCTGATAATAACCCTTCTTTCCTTTCTGCTAGATATGCTGTCATCAATTATGTTTGTAATTATTACATCTGATCATAGTGCAAGTTTGCGCAATGATGGTTTGGCATTATATTCTTAGCTACATACATTGTAGACATCCTTAAACTCATACCACTTCTTAGCTTTGATCTGTATTCATTTAATTTCATATTTCTGTGTCCACTAAACTTATGTACTACGCATATAACCTATTCAAAAGTCCATCCCTCTTGTAATCCAAATTACTTCTAAAAAGAACTCACACCACTCGCCCCTTTACTTACTAAATAAAATTCCTCTGTTACGTCTATTTCGCTAAAAGCTAGCGCACGCGCTGCCTGCCCAAAGATGGCGGCTTATGAATTAAACAAGTGCCGATGTATAGTCAGCTCGCGTTTGTCCGTGACAGACGGACAGACGGAAACGTGCGTTTATGTAATGTGCTTGATGTAATCATTTGGATAGCTGTTTATAGGAAATCGTGGAGCGATTGGATGGGTTTTAGTGGTTAGGTTATGTTGTGTGTTTATTTTGAACTGGGATTGCGGTCTTCATCAAGAGTGTCTCCAGTTTCTTCTAACATGATGGGGTTTATTTCTAAACGATGATAAAAGTTAAGTGACATTTAAATGTCAAAAAAGTATGATTTAAACAGTCGCTATCAGTACTCAACTATAAGCAACGTTTATGAATAAAGGTGAAAATGGCTTGCTTTAAGTTAACCGTCTCGGGTCGTAACTCTTTAACTTTCAGAGGAACCTGTTACTTTTCTAATTGCGCCAAGTGAAATCTGCTGAAGAATGATATCATTTCCGGATTCGATTTGGAAATCCCGGCTCGCAGCCCAAAATATTATGAATTATTAGATTTATTCCTAGAGTTTTACCAAATCAAAATCATTTATTCAAATTAGGCTGAGAATGAGGACTTTTCGAACGTCAAAATTACCTAAGACGGTCCCCAAAAACGTCCGCCCTTCACCACTTCCTATTACTGTCGCTGGGAAGAAAAATTGGCGCAACAAACTCCCCAGCAGCACACTTGTCTGTTCAGTTAGAAAAACTTGATTCTATACAATAGTAAGTATGCAAAGTAATTAAGATAACTAAACACAGAACATTAAATTAAATTATTTGACATATGTCAGCTAGCCACGCCAATATCACGGCCTTAAGGCATGTTACTGAGTAGCAATTTTCAAAACAAGTACCCGATGATACCTGTTTTAAACATTATGTATTTCAAACCATAAACCACACTAAAAATGTCTGAGCAGCCAACAGTGGTCTCCACGCAAATAGATACATACATTAACTACAATTGGACTGGAAACAAAGTGCAATACATTAACATAAGTATTTGCAGTTATAAACTTGGTATCAATGGGTGCCAAGGATGAAACTGAATATTAATATTAAAAGGTAACATTTTAGTAGAGGTGTCTTCACAGTTATTTTGTGGAATTAGTTGTAACATAGAACACTTACCCCTTACTAATAAACGTATTATATTAGATGAATAGTTACACACCGAATTCTCTCTTACAGTCGTCAGTAATTTGACTTTCGAGAGAAGATAAAGCGTACTATACAAACGCTATAAAACGTTTATTAGTAAGGGGATTATAGTACAAGTACAAAAGATTCACTCCACAAAATCATTTAAATAAATAGCGACTCTTGCTACGACATACTAAAGTGCAGTTCAGGTCGCACAGCGCGAATTGCCTACAGTTATATTCACCTAAAAGTTGCCTTGTCTATCCCGTAACTCTTATCTCTTCCGATTACGTTAGAGCCCACTGAATTCGCCCGGCAAGTCGAGCCCGCCGCGTACTTGTAGCTTCATAACTAAAAGGCGGAGTGCGCCAGGCCTTGCTGTAATAATATACAGGGTTAGTTTTCAAAGACCAGCGAAATTTAAGGGTGTGGTACAGACGATCAAATCCAACAAATTCCTCCATGGGACCAATAAATTCGTAATCACGAAAAATTTATCAACTCTCCCTTACAAAACTTCAATACCTACTCGACCTAAACGTGTGGGACGGCTGAATTTTTATTCGCGATTAAGATGTTGGTCCCTTGGAGAAAATTGTTAAGTTGGGTGTAAAATTGTTATGTTTGATGTCTGTAGTACCACACCCTCAAATTTAGCTGGTCTTTGAAAACTAACTCTGTATAATATTGTTACCGAGAAAACCCTTCCATTTTTAGGAATGGTGTTGGTGATATGCTGTTATGTGAAGATTTTTTCCATATGTGAAGATTTTTGCCATATAATAATAAATAATAATAATAATATGTTTATTGTACAAAGAAAAACAAAAATGAACAAATATGACATAATCACACGCTGTATTCCTCGAAGGGCTAGGCAGAGGAGCTAAAGTACACTACCCACATTTCGCCAATAATGTTTAAGTCCCATGTAATAGGGGGCGAGCTTTTTAACATCAACCGGGCACAAATCCAGACTCGGACGCTTTGCCCGACGCGGGAATTGAACCCAGGATCTCACCCTCAACAGTAGCGCTTGCGACCACTAGACCAATGAGACAGTTTTTCCTCATAGTCTTGACTGCTGTGCCTTATCTATACTATGTTTGTTTGACCGCGCTAATCTCTAGAACTTTAGTTCTGGTACTTAGTACCAGTTGGATTTGAAAAATTGTCTTTGCATTTGATAACCCATATCTTGAGTAAGGCTATTTAACATCATACGAACCTTAGGAGCTGAAAAAAGACATCAAAAAGAACGCTAAGCGTAAACGAAGTAAAAGAGCGTGCAGCAGGCGTAGCATGACGCTTTCTATTTCTACGTAGAATAGACAAAGCTCTTTCTATACAAAGTGACATTTCTTTTCTCCACTTTTGACATCGCACCGTAGAAATTCTTCTACAATCTGTCATTTTGTCTTTCGTTTCTAACGATCTTTGTCTAGGTCTTTTTTTATGTAGACTATTTCAGAAGAAAGTTTTCTATCCCAACTGTCAAAATGACGCTGACGACTGACACTTGTAAGGAGATTTTAAACTTTCTACACGACGGCCACAAAGTATAAACGGTTATCTACAAAATCATGATTTAACTACAATATTTTTTTGTTCCAAAACACGGTACTTCGACACTAAGAACAATTGTTGAGTTGTCTCATGTCATCTCATGTCTCATCTCATGTCTCATATACGTGATTTATTATCAGTAAAAAAACAAATGAAATTCCTATGACAAAACAGAATTCTGAGCCAAATTATGTGAAAGAGTATGTATTTCGTAAAAAGTGCAGTTGACTCTTTCTACTTTGCTGCCGTCGTACTGTCTACACGGAATGTCATCTTTGTCTACTCTTCCGTCGACAAAACGGTGCTCATGCTAAGCCTGCAGGCGATGCGATGCTATGGGGTGAGACGGGATAACAATAAATTTCACGCGACCGAAGCTCGTAATAAATAATGTTACACGAAAGCCCTTCCATTTCCAAGAAAGTCGCTCACGATACGGTTTTATTAACATGCGTGAACAATTCTTTCCATATAGTCATATAATCATAGATCATTGGAGTCATAATAATCTTATATCATATGCTCTGCAAGGTGAAAGATGTTAGGACGGCTACCAAATTGCTTTTCCAAAATATTCTTCCAACAAATGAGGCACCAACGCCACTGCTGCCATGAGGGGTTTATAATGAACAATCACGGGGATGATATTACCATAGTCACCACGCTTGATAGCAGAATTCATGAATGTAGATTAGTTATTAGTGCCCTTGCCTAAAGGATTGATGGCCTTTGATAGACAGCCTTAGCTAATCCTCACGCCTACCGCAGGCTAAGGGAGCATGATTGAGTAGATGTAATCTGGTTCATCTTCCTTTTATAATGCTTGTATTTTCTGTAGTTTTTTGTATATGTACGCTTGAAGGCTCAATTGCAATCTTTGAGAGCAGTGCTGGTCCCGACCTACGAGTTGTAGGTCGTGAGTTCGAGCAGAGGCAGGCAGTTTACCTTGTGTATTTAATTTCATCACCACTGCCCATGCATGCATGCATGTAGGAGTAACAAACATCGTGAGGAAACCGGCTTGTCCTAGAACCAAAACTTCTTAGACTTGTGACACCCACCAACCCGCACTGGGCTCGCGTGGTGGGTTATGGCCCGCTCCCTCTCATAGAGAGGAGGCCTGGGGAGATAACTATTTCTTTTTGAGCTTTGAGTTTTGATAATCTTACGTAACAGGGTCTTCCTGTTTCTATTTCACGACTTATGAAAAGGTTACTTTGACCCACTAATCTATTTATATAAAACAAAGTCGGGTTAGTTACACCATTTATAACTCAAGAACGGCTGGGCCGATTTTTATGTTCTTTTATTTGTTGGATTTGTCTCCGCCCCGAATAGCAGAATAACTATAAAAACATGGGAAAATTCATGAAAAAAATATTATGTAGATAATTAATTTTCTCATACATTCGTTTCTTATTCTGAGACGCTACGAAGTTCGTCGAGTCAGCTAGTATTAAATAACTGTCAGATATTTCGACACCTCCATGCAATAACATCGTAACTCACTTTTTTCCAAAAATTTAGTTACAACGGCATTGTTATGTCATGTAAAAAAAAATGCATTTTTTCTGTACTATCATTGTAATTCTATTCCCTTTCGTTTCTAAAATAAAAACATTTTATGTAACTTAACACCTTGGAGTTACAATTATCTGACCACAAAAATAAATTAAACTACAAAAAAAAACGAGTGTGCTTATGACCACACGACTGAAGTGAAACTTCTTTCTTTTTTCTTTCTTTCTTTCCTTTTCTAGCATCGCTTTCATACTCAGAGTCTGTGTCACTTCTTTCCATAATTTGTTATTATTTACCCGAAAATTCACAAAACATGAACTCTAAAATGAATTTACAGTTTTATTCACTTTAAACGTAGAATATTGAATGTATTGAACAAAATATTAATTCATAAAATTGTTCAAAACGAAATAGAATTACGAAAAATAACCAAAGAATCACCGTTCGCGTAACGCTAGTAAACTCGCAAACGAACTACTGACTGAAATATATATATATTTCATTTACTAGCTATAAGAGAAAGAGAGAAAGAAAATGTGCGCGCGCACTGCTCTCTCTTGCTCCTACACTGTGATACAGACAATAAGCCTGCAGTGTGCTTAGATATACGGAACGTATTTGGCTATGAGAGGAAGAGAGAAAGAAAATGTGCGCGCGCACTGCTGTCTCTTGCTTATATCCCCCACTTAACTTCCGTTCGCCTTGCCCGATCACACTTTTCGTAACGCTTACGTCACGCGTTCGCCAGCTTACTCCCCAAGTCAAGCGTGCGTAAAGAAGTTTCACTTCAAAAACTAAATTGTAACTCAGACATACAATGTTTGTCCTCGTAACTTATATGTCATTTCACTGTTTTGTTTTTCACGTAAGTCATGAAAACCCATGAAAACAATTTTTCTTTTACAACTTAACCATACCTATTCATAGTCCGCCTAAACTATATTAAATAGAGCCAGCTGCAAAAATTGTACGGGGTGTTTTGAGTTTGCTATAATTTTTCAAACTTTAAAATCGCTCTCCTGTAAAATCACAAAAAGTGAGTTACGATGTTATTGCATGGAGGTGTCGATTTATTATTATATCTTCAATTTTCCCCAATTTAACCTAGCCCTAGCCTTTACCCGAAACGTTCACGGTCGTCCATTGTTTGTTAAACATCAAACTAACTACTTGTCGCCTTATGTCTGTGTGATATAATGAGATTTGTTTCATTACCTTAACGCCCCCGACCCGGTAAACAAGTCACTCGATGGGTGTTTAAGTGCTGATTTAGATGCGCATTTGTGCCTAGAGATAAGATGGTGGCAAACTCGTTGCTGGAAACAGCATTTGAAACTTTTTATCTATTTTTATTATAAAAGTACTGAGACTTGCACTAACTCTAGGATCCATTAACGAAATTTCTGTCACCTATATCATCTATTCGATGCGTAGCGGAGAGACTTATGGCCTGCATTGGACGTCTTTCGGCTGAAATGATGAGAATTATAAATATTATCTGTACATATTATGGATTAGTCGCTTATCGTGTCTGTGAAACCGCGTGGTACTTCTACTACGCAACGGATTTGATGAGGTTTCACCATCATTCGGAGAATTCATTTTTGACGGTATATGTGTATAATAATTTAATATTAAACTTACCTATATTTAAGAAATCTCGATGTTCTGTCAAGTCTTAAAAATCGTGCGAAGCGGGGGCGGGTCGCTCGCACTCTGATTGTATAAACACACTTTCAATCACTATCCGAGAGGTTTGAAGGAAATTCCTAATCCATTGCTTCATAGGTTTGAAAAATTCGTCTGTTCAAAATCGTAAATAACGCAATGAGCGTAGTTGAACTGTCAAAATGAAAGGAAATGCGATTAATTCTCATTACAAGCTTTTATTTAACTTGCGCTGTTCGTATGTTTGTTAGTTGTTGCAAACCATTTTTCGACCGTTCTTTGGTATCCGATAGAGCTTAAATCCTACTATCCTACTTCCTACTAATATTATAAATGCGAAAGTTTGTGAGGATGGATGGATGTATGTTTGTTACTCTTTCACGCAAAAACTACTGAACGGATTTTGATGAAACTTTACAGTAATATAGTTTATACATCAGAATAACACATATGATACTTTTTATCCCGATATTCCCACGGGATCAAAACTTACGCGGGTGAAACCGCGGGGCGCAGCTAGTTTTACATACACCTTTAGTTCTGGTGACAATACAATGTGCAATACTCAATATTGTAATCATTTCAATATGGCCGCCGCTCCAAGATTTTTTTATGTGTGTTACGCAATTACACCGCAGTCCGCGTCACTATCAGAATATCCTTTTTGCAAAATGACCATATCACCTTAGCGTCTTAATATTAAAACGCCATGGTTACTAAATAGACATTAACGCTAAACGTCTTAGCAGCAAAACGTCTGGATCTTAATCCTTATAAATGTCATTAAATTCATTGGCTGTATTAATCACTTCTTTTCTCCAGTCGTCGCGTCTTGAATTCAGCTGACGTCATTTGCTTGAGGGCCAATGTCCATAATGGATAGATTATTCAGGACAGGTACTGCGGCCGGTGCTTTATCGATATCTATAGATAGCACTTGTTATGATCCCAGGAGCCTGTTCTAAGTGCTTACTTTTACTTCCATTTTCACAGACGCTTGCGAAATGTTTAATTTTGTTCCGGTCTGTTCAGTTTCTCTGTTAGGTGTAGAATTGTAATTTTCTTTGACGAGGACCAATTACATAATTGATTTCAGTACCTTAGGACCAGAATCGTTTGTTACCGACACTTCAAAGAATTGTCTGTTTTTGGCATACCTTTATTTTTCGTTGCGTTTTCGAACTCAAAAATGTCACCCATAATCTTCCTGACCTTTACCATGTTCTTTTTTATTGACCTCGATCACGCCAGATAGAAAGCGATGGATGAGGTCTACGATGGAACGAGCGTGCCCAGAAGATGCCTGTTCACTCTTGCTTTGAAGGTAGGTGGGTTGAATGTGGAAGCGAACACAGACGTTAGCTGTTGCTTGGCATCAGAGCAACACGTTTTATTATATTATAATATATATATATATAATACTTAACCTGTCCGTCCCACATAAACCCAGTCACTCATTCACAGTGCGATTCAAACCGAGAAATTGTTAAACTCTACATTTACACGTGACATTTTCCTTCTTAAATAATAAATTTTACCAAAAGGTACCTTCTATTGTTAATTCGTAACATGTAGATGTAAGATCGTGTGCGTTCATAGTGTTCACAATTAATTACTCCGTGCTCTGCTGACAGCCAACGAGCTTATATTAATTACAATATAATATTTACCAATGTGGTTCGTAGGATTTCTCTTCTGTTTGTATTAAGAACTTCTGGATTAATATCGAGTGTTAATTAATGATCATTTGTTTGAATGAATTATATATATTTAAACTGAGCTTTGATTTAAAGTGGTGATAAAAAAACATTGGTTAAGTTTTGAAATTCCACCATTTTTATCCTATTAAGATATCTTACTAATAATAATATATAATAATATATATATCTATATCTATACTAATATTATAAAGCTGAAGAGTTTGTTTGTTTGTTTGTTTGTTTGAACGCGCTAATCTCAGGAACTACTGGTCCGATTTGAAAAACTCTTTCAGTGTTAGATAGCCCATTCATCGAGGAAGGCTATAGGCTATATATCATCACGCTAAAACCAATAGGAGCGGAGCACCAATGAAGAATGTTTCAAAATCGGGGGATTTTTTTCCTATTGAGAGCTTCCGCTGCGTGCGCTGCGTAAACGGTTAAAGTTTCGCAAAAATCATGTATGACAGAATTGTTCCCCTTTAAAAGCTTTAAAAAAAAGTCCGCGACAGCATATGTCTATCTTTTAAGGTTAGCTCACTATAACCTCTTTTATGCTAACCAAATTTGTTCTAAAATAATGCATTATTTGCGAAGGTGTTTTTATAAACATGGTATTAATCCTTATCCAAATAAATACGTTATTCATCACATGTATTTAATTTTGAACAAAATTGCCTGTGACATCATTTGATTTCAATGTATATCTTAGGAGATATCATAGTTCTAAAATAATACTAATAATAAAGCTGAAGAGTTTGTTTGTTTGAAACACGGTTTGAAAGCTCCAAATCTCTGGAAGTATTGGTCACATATAATAAAAATATTTTTGCGTTTGATAGCCCAGTTCTTGAGGAAGGCTATATTCTATTAAACTTGACGCTAGGACCCTTAGGAGTTGAGCAAAAAGAAACAAAGTCTGAAGTTTTCGCCAAGCGAAAACGAAGCAATAGCGCAGGTCGGCGACACGTTGCGACGGGGTGGATCGGGGAAACAAAAAAAAATTACGCGGACGAAGTCGCGGGCAGAAGCTAGTATATTATACGCGAAAGTTTGTGAGGATGGATGGATGTATGTTTGTTACTCTTTCACGTAAAAAGTACTGAACGGATTTTGATCAAACTTTACAGTAATATAGCTTTATACATCAGAATGACACATGGGATACTTTTTATCCCGATATTCCCACGGGATCGACACTAATGCGGGTGAAACCGCGGGGCACTGCTAGTTATTCATATAGTTTTGATATAGGTCCAGAAAATGTTATTTTTAAGCCGACAGTGCAATGAATTGCCAAAATTCGTCCACTTTAATTTAGAGTTATCTTTCTTCTTGACTGTGATTGAGTTGATATATAAATCCAACAAATTCTGTCGATTCAGAAAACTAGCCTCAACACGGATAACAATGGGTCGAACGTATGTGATCGCCGCGCAATGGTTAAGTGTCAAGATGAATCCCAACGATAACCAAAATTGGTCCTACCGCCCACGTCTAACCGAAATGGTCCTTTTCGTCGGACTCACATGTAAGTAGAACAGACATCTACCACTAAACCCATCAGAATGGGCGTACACCTACGCACTAGATAAAAGTAGCAAGCACGTAGGACCGTCCTTTTTAGCAAGATATACGAGCTTACGAACATCGCTAGAATACACAGAGATGTTCCAGAGTTTTTGGCTTTTTAATTGGATTGAGGTGGTATTTTTGAACAGGCCCTCATAAAGATCTTTTAATTCTGATTCGTCTGATTTATGTGTATTTGTATGTATGGTGTCGAAGTATAACGTAAGGAAATTAAAGTAACGATTGTGTATGTATAGGTACTTACTAAAAATGGGAAATGTCTTATTAAAATTATCCTTTAATAAAAATAAGCAGCGCTTCTCCTTCACACTTATTGTGCGCACGGGCAAAGCGTGGAACTGCCAGCGTCCGTGTTCCCTTTACCATACATAAAATAACCCATCATGCATGGAGGCTATGCAGCATGAGTGAACTGGCATCTTCTGTGCACGCTTGCGCTTTCCACCAGGTGAGATCGAGGTCAAGACCAGGCCCAATTCGCAATTTATAAAAACATGTCACACAAAAATGGCGCCTAAGTTTGAAAAGTACGAAAGAATAACGTTTATTTGGACACAATTCGTGAAACATAATATAAGTATGACCATAACTTTATCTTAGTTAATTAAGAGTTTACATTAGTTACGAAATGAAAATTACGTAAAGAACATCATTAGCTGATTTCAAAACCCCATCAAATCCAAGCCTAGCGGTAAGACGACTTTTTTTTTATATTACTCATATAAAATTAACTTTTTTACATAATGAGCGAAAAATAATGGCTTACCTTTCAAGCCATTATCGCCCTAAAACTTATCACAATATGGGCCTATCATGTTTGGAATGCAGCCAAATGACATTGATATATGTAATGGCTGGATTATGTATGTATTATAAATTATACATAAATGTAATAAATATTTACGTGGCTTCATTTCCATGAGTGAGACGACATTTAAATATGTATGCGGTGTACTTAGTTGAAATATACATATTTCCGTATTATTTTAATGTAGGTACTAGAAACACAACACTAAATGAGATGTATAATTACATGAGTGTTCCAATGCTAACATATAATCATTTAATCAGCAAGACATACATTTACATCAAAACACATGATATTTTCTAGAAACAGTATTCACAGTTAATTAGTAGAGTCCACATATCCAGCGGTACGATTGCGTAACATAATAGCTTCCCCGACCGATTTCGGTCACGGTGGTCAATCTCAACGGAGATTAGCCAGGTACGCAGGAGTTATTATAGTGCACAAGTGTGCGCGCAAACACAGGTGCACTCTCTGTTCCTTTACTCTCATAGTCCGATGGGACGGCAATCCGACACGACCGGAGAGAGATCAGGCGCAGGACCAACGGCTTTACGTGCTTTCCGAGGCACGGGGGTATTAAACCGCCAACTTCCAAACTCCGGACTGTTACTAAGAAATTCCTAATGGAAAAACTCAGTAACACTTTGTCCGACCCGGGAATCGAACCCAGGACCCCACGCTCAGCAGTCGCGCTTGCAACCACGAGACCAACGGGGCGTAACATACTAACTGTAATAATAGCTTTCATTTTGGCAGTTCTATAACATTCGTTGCGTTATTTACGTTTGTTGACCACACACATTTCGACCCCCGACCCATCGCGTCGCATCTCATCGGCCGCCCGTGCTTCTACTTCGTTTTTGCTTAGAGTTCTTTCTGATTTATTTTCCCTTTTGTTCGGCTCCTATGGGTCGCAGCGTTAAATAGCCTATATACAGGGTGTCTAGTGGTGTGGATCAAATCAAATAGGGGCGTGGGCAAAGTCATTTCCAAACTTTTTGATCCTGAGAATGTTGGTGAATTTTTTTTCGGTTCAAAAGTTATGACCAACTTTTGTTATTTTCCATCACTTTGCATAGTGCTCAAAGAACAAAATCATTAAAAAAAAAACTACCAGGAACTGTCAATTTAAGTTTTTTAGACAGCCCTGATAGTTTTTTTATGATTTTCTTTGAGCACTATGCGAAACGATTGAAAAAAATTGGTCACAACTTTTGAACCGTAAAATAATTCTCAATCATCAATCATTCTCAGGATCAAAACGTTTGGAAATGACCTTGCCCACGCCCCTATTCGATTTGATCCATACTTCCAGGGACACCGTGTATAACCTTCATCAAGAATTGGGCTATCAAATGCAAAAAGATTTTTTCAAATCCGACTGATAGTACTGATATGATATTAACCCCTTAAAAACGAACAAGCAAATTTTACCTGTTTATAATTAATCTGATGTTGTTACCGTAGTCAAGGCTAATTAATAACTAACCTAACCTAACATCATAATTCGTCGTGTTCGGTCGGCGCAACATGTATTTTTCTTCCATACTTCTCTATTAGGGACTAATCACACTTATTCAGCTCTTTTCAGCTGTTGTCCAGAGAAAACAACGATTTTGTATGAGATGCGTACGCGTCCGTTCAGCCGCGGAAAGCTGAACGGACTTCATACAAAATCGTTGTTTTCTATGGACGAAAGCTGAACAGAGCTGAGTAAGTGTGATTAGTCCCAGTCGTCATCTCGGTAATCACCCCTTTCTAAACATATCACCATTTCACACAGTACATCCATCGTTTCTTTGAAACTTTCATTGATATCAAAATAATATTTAAAAGAAAATCTCTATCTTGTTGCGTATCATAAGCTCGCTATGACTTTAATGTAATGGTCTTGGCGATGACAGATTTACACTTACTATAAATCTTAGACCATGGAATTAACACATTTAAATAAGCAAAATACACATCACAGCTGCAGGCCAATTCTCGTAATTTAAAACGTTCAAAATCTAGTCGCAGTCTCATCTCGGCGACAAACAAATGTCAAAAACTTGTCAAAATGTAGGGGAATTTGACGTATTTTTGACAGATTGAGACTGAGATCAGACTGTGAACGTTCTTAAAAATTACGAGAATTGTCCCTCAGGTGTTCAGAATAATTTAATAATTCTTGCAAAACCTGTTTTAAAGTCATATTTATAGAACGGATAGGCCATGTAACACGAAGTTGGTTTTAAAAATTATAGTAATTACAGTTCAATAATAAAGTGTGAGCAGTGAGGTGGCCCAGTGCTATTGGAAACTGATGGATGTCTTCGAATGAAATTTAATTTAATTAATAGAAAACAAACAGTTTATTATTATCAAATTAGATTTCATTCGAAAACATCAATTGGATACTTACTTAAACTTCAACTACATATCCGACGACCCTGGTTACTTATCCCTTTAATTTGGTGACTGGCGCAGTGGTTAAGCGATTGACTGCTGCGCTACGTGTCGCGGGTTCGATTCCCGTACGGAACAAATAGTATGACCTACAAGTAGTTGTTCCGGGTCTGGCTGTTTGGGTATGTGAGTTTAAATGTTTGTAAACGCACCCACGATACAGGAGAAATTCCAAGTGAGGGGCAACGTTTAAAAAAAATCTGCTGGCTGCTTCGGGGAATACAGGCTCGGTGATACCTTTTTACACGACGTTTTACCTTCAGTGGTAAAGCCATGAATCCTTTGAAAATGCCAAGTCCTGTAATGTTCCAATTGGGATGCATGAAAAAGCCTCCTCCTGTAGCGCGGTTTGTTCCGCCAGTTACTCAACTGAACCGAGCGGTCGGCACATCCTGGACAGTCACACCCAACACCTTATTTGACTGGCCAATTCTAGCCTTGCGGTGGTAGGGCTAACGCCCGCCTGGTTTGCGACCACCCTCCTACCAGTGTCCGGCGTCAAGCAGCTTACTATGTTTCGTCAATGCGTTGGAGTTCCTTAAGCATCTTCTGGGCACGCTCGTTCCATCATAGACCTCATCCATCGCTTTCCATCAGGCGTAAACGAGGTTGAGAGCCCATTCAGCAATAATAAAAAGGCACCCGTACCTCCAGGTATTAAAAGTTAAGGCTACTACTCGTATACAAAGTTTTCTAATAACTCCTCTAGAAATTGGTTCACTACAAAATTGCTCGGAGTCGTAACAAATAACTTTGACACCTTTATTACGATAATTTATGTAGTTAGGTACTTGCTCTAGTGGTCGCAAGCCCTGCAGCTGAGTATGTGGTCCTGGATTCGATTTCCTGGACAGGCATAGTTTTACTGGTTTTTTCCAGTTGGAATTTCCTGGTCAGGCATAGTGTTACTGGTTTTTTCCAGTTGTATTACCTGGACAGGCATAGTGTTACTGGATTTTTCCAGTTGTATTTCCTGGACAGGCATAATGTTACTGGTTTTTTCCAGTTGAAATTTCTCAGTAGCAGCTCGGAGTATAGATTTGTGCCCGGTTGATGGTAATAGGCTCGCCCCCTATTTACATGGGACTTAAACATAACTGACGAAATATGGGTTACATACAAAACAGATTTTATTATTTCTTGAATTCTTGGTGTATTTGACTACGGAACTTTAATATCTAAACACTTTTTTCCTTTGAAATCTGTTCCTTATCAGACCTGATCACCTGATCCACTCCTAAGTGAGTGAAATTAGTATGAAATAGCCTATTAACTACCAATAGCTTAATATTATATTCAATTATAACCTGTAATGTCTGTGTTGCTATTATACCGAAACACCTCTGGGCCTCAGGGAACCACTAAGGCCAGTATTACAGAACGTCACTCAATATTCAAGCATTACTTAAAACTAGATTCAAGCCATTTGATTGGTTGAAATTCGTTTTAAGTAATGCTTGAGTATTGAGTGACATTCTGTAATACGGGACTAAGACAACCATACGAATACTATAAAGAAGTCAAATTGTTTGTTTGTGAGGAATATATCTGTATAATCTGGAAGTTCTGATTTGAGTACAAAAAATCTTTGGGTGATAGAAAGCTACACTATTGCCGAGTTACATAGGATATGTTTCTTTCACGCGGATGAAGTCAAGGGCAGAAAATAGTATCTGGAGGTCTATTCCCTAAGCACACAATCCGTGGTATCGGACACAGGTTAAGTTGGGGCCCAAACTTAAGAATGAATGGCAACACGATTTCACGAGTTCTTACTCCCGATGTGTTACTGCCCGTCCGAAAAAGTTAATTTATCGGGAGTAAGGTTCGCTCTAAAGTATTGAACTTCTTTTGGTCGGCCCCGTATCTTCTTTGACGGACGTAGTGACGAGGCTTTTTGATATTCCTAGTCGTAACCGTCATTCAAAAGCTCGAAACTTCTACTGATCTGACATTAGCATATCGTTATTTCCAAGCAATTTAAGTATGGGCTCGGCTGCGTTAAGTATATGTTAAATAAGATGTAGAAGTTGAAATGTCTCAATCATCGACCACTAGAATATTGGTTTAACGATTTAGTTGTCAACATTTTAAGACTAGATGATTTAATTGAGTACATCGTTAGTGCTGTGGTAAGGAGACTGCGTTTGACCATTGACCTGACATCGTTCAATATAATTGGTCGTAATTTGGCCGTTATTGACTATATCTTCTCATTAAAATGTTTCATTAATGAGTTGTATTGCAATGTGCCAAATGATTTAATTGAATGTTTTGTAGAATACAATCAAGTTCTTCTAACTTAACAGACTCAGCTGTGTTTCTGGTAATTTTTTTTTGCCACTTCTTCCCAGCCCTACTTTTTATTTATTAAATTGTATAACTTCTGAAGTTTCCCGAAGTTTCTAGCCACCTAGCCCACCTAGGACTAATTTCAAACGACTTCCAATTAGTATACGTAATCAGAAAACATACGAATTCAGTCTGAATGTGAAATATTCTTGGCCCAGAATATGTTATATGCTCGATTAGATATATTGTTTTTGATGTTTTATTTATAGTTTATCTCGACTAAGTACCGCGTGAAATGAACGCAAAGTTTGCGTTATTAGCTAAGGAATTAACGTGGTTTCGAGTAAGGAATCATTGAGTGGTCGCAGTGGATTATTTTAGTTTTTTGTAGCGACCCGGTGTGTGTGACCAGAGCTGTATAAACGTAAACGAAGCAAAAGAAGTATGTTAGGATCGTAGCAGAAGGAGTTCTGTGGTTTATGCCTTACCTCCATGGAAAGGAGGCGTGAGTTCATGTATGTAGTTTGCTGCCGAAAAGTATGGCTTTTTACCCTAAGATTCATAATAAATGCTATAATCAAGTTGATTTTGAGAGCAAAGTATGGCACGTCGTACACATTCTCGCATCGACGCGACGAACGTCGTTCCATACTTTGCCCTCTTTATGTATGGACAAACCGTCGAAAGCCGTCGATCACTGACCCTTAGTTAAACATTGACTTTATTAAGATAATTAATACATAATAAACCGTCTTAATTTTTCTTTCTGATTCAATCTCGTCTCTTGGCAATTATTTCACTGACAATATACACAATTTTCTAGCGTAAGTAACCTTGTCCCGCCGTCATTAATTATTAAATTCTAATTTAATTTGTACGGCTTCGCAAATGTCACAAGTCTCTGGCGAATTGTTTCTCGTTATGAGCTGCGTTTTATTTTCAAAGTTTAGAGTGATATAACACAGCTGATGGTAGATATCCTAACTAAATCATATTTGATCCAGCTGGCAATTTACTTGAAATTGATCATTTGGGATTAAAAGCTGTAAAACTTACCTGTTACCATTTGACAGCATCATCTCACAATGTTCCTGCCCTTTGTCATGTCTTTTTATGATTTATTCCGGTCTGATCCCCTAAGCCCCCCCTCCATCCCCCCCCTTGCACACCCCGCTAAATCTTCTTCTGTTTTTGACTCGTGTCTTATCCACATTATCCCATGTTATTCGGAGTCGGCACATTTATTTTCTTCGATTCTCACCTGTTAACCGTCACGTTATCATTCACTCTCTTCTCTTTCATATACGTCTCTTCCCTTGCTTTTCCTCATTCCTTTATTTTATTACCTTTTGACAGCCAGTCACAAATACAGATTATGTCAAGTGTTTCCAACACACGCAGACCAACAACAATTTTGACTGGAAGACAGAAGCTTACGCTTTGGGCACAATTTATCTTGCCTGCTATTTGTGTCCATGGTGGGGACAAAAGGTTAATCTATATCTATTTATATAAAAGAAAGTCGGGTTAGTTCAAGAAGAGTTATTCCGATCTGATCCCCCCCCCCCCCACGGGACCGATTTTTATTATCTTTAGTTTGTTCAATTTATCTCCGCCCCGAATAGTAGAATAACTATAAAAAAAGGGAAAACTCGCAAAGAAAAGAAAAATATTTTTTTCGTACATTTTGTATGGATCGGCTTTTTTGATTCTGAGGCGGTATGAAGTTTGCCGGGTCAGCTAGTATACAGGGTGGAATCGAATTCATGGGCATTATTTTAACCTAAGGCACTACTCACGATACTGATTGCATTAGGGCTATTAATACGCAAATCAAAAATATTATTAATGCAAGTAAGGAAAACCTTAAAAATGTAGTAAGTCAAATTGCACAAGGCTTATTATTGCAAATAAACACTTAAAGTAATTAAAACAAAATACTTCGTTAACGCCAATAATTGTTGAAATATCAAAATCTTAAAGCGCAGTACAGCGCAAAGCGAAATGTAAACAAACATCACCTGCGCGCGCGCGGGTTTTTCCTTACAAGTAATAATAACAATGGGCTACAAGACATTCCGTCCGGCGGGATTCCCTGAACTCTCTCCGTCCCACTTCCTCACTCGCAAAAATACGAATATCACCCCCGGGCGGGGTATGCTTCCCGCCGCAACACGAAGTCACGAACCCGGAACCAGTGTCATAACGACTGCGCAGGTGCATTGACGCGTAATTGATTTATTGATCCCGTGACGTAATCGCCGTACTCGCCGCTCGCGTCATACGTTGCTTGGATTGCAGTGTATTAAGTGTTAGTGTAGTAGTTGTGTGTTGTGTGTGTGTTTGTGTACACGATGCCTCGACCGCGTAATGTGCAGGCTAGGTACACCAACCAACAATACCCACAAATGGTTGTAATTTACGATCGCACAAGAAATTTAGTATGAACTCGTGAAATGTTCCATCGGCGCTACCCGAACGACCCTATTCCTTCACGGGGTCTCATTCCACCAGAACCACTCAGAACCTGTTGGATTTTTCGTCTTTTCACGTGCCAGCACATGCACAAGCTCGTGGAAGAACACCCGTTTACCCTCTGTCACTTTACCGACAAATAAGGTTTTTTCAAAACAATCCACAAGCTAGGTACGTAAATGTTTTTTTTTAATGTATGTTAGTTGACGTAGTTTTGACCGTCCTAAGCCGGCAAAGTACGAAGGGAAAATTGGAATTTATTATGAATCAATTCATTGGCAACTTACGAATGTCACGTGAGTCGGGCGGGGTCAAAGAATTCACGCCCAATGACGCGCGTACGGCGTAGTGTACCTACGCATTTGCTATCGAGAAGCGCAACTAATTTGATACTTTGTATGACTTACTACATTTTAAGGTTTTCCATACTTGCATTAATAATATTTTTGATTTGCGTAATAGTAGCCCTAATGCAATTAGTATCATAAGTAGTACCTTAGGTTAAAATAATGCCCATGATTTCAATTGCACCCTGTATAAATAAAACAAAGTCGGATTAGTTACACCATTTAGAACTCAAGAACGGCTGGAACAATTTTAATGATGTTCGATTTGTGTCCGCCCCGAATAGTAGAATAACTATTAAAACATGGGAAAAATTCACGAAAAAACTAATAATGAGGACAATTCATTTTCCCATACATTTAGCCGGGACGACGTTCGCAGCTAGTATTAAATTAAATTGACTCTGTAAACTGACCAATTTATTCTTCTTATTTATTACTCCTAAATTGAAACAGAGACTGTCTGAAAAAAAATATTAATAGACAAAGAGAAAAAAATAAAATCACACATCTTCCCGAAACACGGGAAAGAATTCAAAGGTAAAAAAAAATACAAGACTTTCGCAACGAAAAACTTCATTAATTTTAAAGAGGTTTTGTTAACATACTTTGTTTTTATTAACAAGGCAATTAATAACGTTGTTACAGGCGTCAATTATAAAACCAGTAGGGTTTGTAACATTATGAACTGAACATTCATCATTGATTAAATAATTATAATTCGGAAAGTAAAGGCAGCAGTTGTTTTGTTAATTGATGTTAATAAACTATTCTGAAATTAATCTTGCAAGCTGGTTATTTTTACCAGCCATTTTTAACAGCCATTTTTAACTAAGGGCACGCCGCGATAACGGCGGTAAGACCCCTCTTTGAGGAGTGGCTAGAGAGGCGCCACGGCGCCCTCACCTACCGCCTGACGCAGGTCCTCACCGGACACGGGTGTTTCGGGAGGTTCCTGCACACCATCGGGCGGGAGGAAACGCCCGGGTGTCACCACTGCAAGGGTCGCCCGGAGGACACGGTGGAGCATACGGTGGCGGTATGCCCCAATTGGGCGGAGCACCGCCGTGTTCTCGCAGAGGCGATCGGCAGCGGCGGCGACCTCTCGCGCCCGGCCCTGGTTCGAGCCATGGTCCGGGGCGAGAGGGAGTGGGAGGCAGTCACCTCCTTCTGCGAAGCAATCATGCTAGCGAAGGAGGTGGCGGGACGGCTGAGGGAGAGGGCCTCACGTCCCAGCCGCCGCGGTAGACGCCCCGGGCGTCGGGAGCCGCGAGACGACTCCCGGCCACCGTAGGCGCGGGCCTGCGGGCGGAGAGTAATGGGTAACTCTCCGTCCGATCAGGACCAGGCCCGTGCCGGACGGCGCGTACGTGTTCCACGCGCGCCTCAAAGAGATGTCAGCATAAGGAAGGGGCCCGAAAGGGCCGAAGCCTGCCGGGGCAGCGGGATTGTCCGAAAGGGTTACCGCTACCCCGGAACACAAAGGGCTAAGGAAGGAACACGGGTGGGTTTTAGTCAGTAAGAGTCTGACACTCCCTTCTGCTCCACCCAGAGCGGGAGGGGTCATTGGATGATTTCCCATCCACAAAAAAAAAAAAAAAGGCGGTTAACTAAACGGCTAATTAAACCAGTTGGCTGCGACATATCTAATTAGATAACGTTTATCTAGCATGGCACAAAATGGAGGAGGCTTATACTCAGCAGTGGCCACCCACTGCCACCCACTGGACATCATCATCGGCAGCCTTATTCCACAATAAGACTGCCGATAATGATGATGATCTATGGCAGAAATTTGTAGGTTGTGGAGAGCCAAGGATCGGTAGTTGTGGCCTGTCCAGCAGTAGACGTCTTTCGGGTAAAATTATGTTTTTTTTTATTGCTGAATGGGCCCGCTTTTGACCTCGATCACGCCTGATGTAAAGCAATGGATGAGGTCTATGATGAAACGAACGCGCCCAGAAGATGCCTAAAGCACTGGAACTCACACGCATCGGCGAAACAGCAGGCTGCTCGAAGCCGGACTCCGGTGGGAGGGTGGTCGCAAACCGGGCGGGCGTTAGCCCTACCACCGTAAGGGAAGAATTGGCCAGTTAAATAAGGGGTTGGGTGTGACTGTCCAGGAAGCCCCGAGCGCTCAGTTCAGTTGAGTAACTGGTGAAACAATTTTCGCTACACGAGGAGGCTTCTTCATGCATCCCGAAATGTTGATGAATGATGGCTAATCGTAAATATCGATCCCGCCCCGACCTTTTATTTCTCTCCCGAATGAAATTATAATATCGTCAGTCTTATTATCCTAACAAAACATCACAAATCTAGTGCATTTTCATAACAGAAGTTTATTTAATTATACAGGGTTACTTTTCAATGACCAGCTAAATTTAAGGATGTGGTACAGACCATCAAACTAAACAACTTTCTCTATGGGACCAACATCGTAATCGCGAATAAAAATTCAGCTGTCTCATACGTTTAGGTCGAGTAGGTATTGAAGTTTTGTATGGGACAGTTGATAAATTTTTCGCGATTACGATGTTGGTCCCATGGAGAAAGTTGTTTAGTTTGATGGTCTGTACATCCTTAAATTTGGCTGGTCATTGAAAAGTAACCTTCTATATGAAAAAGAAACTATTCTGCTATGAAAATGCGCTAGATTTTTAGTCAAACACGTTTTGCAAGATAAAAGAAAGTTACCTACAGTCAACATTTACTTTCATGAATCCTTTCTCCCTGAATGTGCAATTTCATTCCGTTTATGTTTTCTTTGAGCTGAGTAACGCAATATTGTAGTTTATGTTAATATTTTGTTATATAGAGTGTATCAGAAAGGTGTGATCATATTTAGGGGTGTGCTACAAGGTACAGAACATCAAACTGAAAACTTTCTCCATGGGACCAAAATCATAATTGAGCAAAAATAATTTAAGTTTAGATTAGGTACGTTATATTGAAGTTTTTATGGGGACAGTTAGTATTTTTTTCGCGATTACGGTGTTGGTTCCATGAATAGGCTTGCCAGATGGCCGGGAAATCCGGTCTTGTCCCGTGTCCAGTAATTAGACCTTAATGTCCCGGATTCCGAAATCCTACTTGTTTTGTAACAAAATAAACTAATATCGAATGACACGGCTGGCCTGCCTGTGAGTGCGGGCGGCGCGCGGGAGGGGAATGCAATAGTTTACTTCGCTCTACCGCGCTCGCCGACTCGTATCAATTTTGACTTGTCTTACTCAGAAATTTTATCAGTTTTGCAAAGCTCTGACGGAGAAAAACGAATAAAAATGGCAAAATCCAGTGATAAAATAAATATTTTAAAATATAACCTTTTCGCGGTTATGACGGTTTTTCTTTTTGTTAAGAGAAATTTGTACTTATTGATTATTTATTTGTCTTTAGATTTAGATAAATTACCTATCAAAAGCATAACAAATCATTGTAAGGAGGAGCTCAATTTGGTTTGAGTTTGTTTTATGTACCACCAAAACTTAATAAGAGAAAGATTTTTTTTTTTCAGTTTATTACGATTTAATTTATAATATAGTATTCAGTGTCTAAATAAGTTTAAATTTATTGATAAGCTAAGTGCTCAATTTTGTTCATATTTAACGTGTTGATTTAGTACCAATATTTTATGTCTAAACTTCATCTTAAAATTATATTTGGCGTTAATTACCTACTCATACCTATCTAATAAAAGTATAGGTATGTATTTGAAAATAAATTACATTTTTCTTTTCAAATACAAATATAAGTTCTTTGACAATAAAAAACAAGATATTTTTTACTATGGCCACGACCCGACACCGTTGACCTAGAATTGTCCCGGATTTGATAAGTTTCTATCTGGCAACCCTATCCATGAAGCAAGTCGTTCAGTTTGATAGTCTGTACCACAATATTTTAAATATGACCATATACGCGACTTTTGGCTTAGTCACAACAGCCGCACAGGTTGATTGATCAGGGTAAGCTACACTTGCTGTGGTTGGCTCGTGGATGGATGACCATCTTTACCTACATACCAAGACCCCTCCGTACCTCGCAAAGCACGTTAAGCCGTTGGTCCCGGCTGTTATTAGTGGATCTTTGGCAGTCGTTACGGGTCGTCAGAAACCCGAAAGTCTAACAACCAGTCTTACCCACTTACTGGGTTATGGAGGTCAGTCGCTCCATGTAAAATACCGGTATTTAGCTGAAGCCGGTTAGACTGGAAGCCGACTCCAGCATAGTCGGGAAAATGCTAGGCAGATGATAAATTCTGAAACACGCTGCATTTCTACAGAACTCGTTTTTTGTTAAAGTTTTTCTTTCATCCATAACAGAGGGTGTTGCCTCAGGCAGCAGACGGATTTTTGTAATGTGTGACTGATTGCTTAGTCCATCTTGGCGACAGTTCCTTTGAGAATAGCTGGAGGGGAAAAAGGTTGATATGTCTCCCACAAAAAAAAAAAGTGATTTTACAGGTTCATACGTACAGTCACCAAAGGAGATAAGTAACCAGGGTCATCGGATGTAGTTGAAGTTTAATAAGAAACCGATGAGTTTCCGAATAAAATTTAATTTAATTAATAGAAAACAAACAGTTCATTTATCAAATTAAATTTCATTCGAAAACATCAATTGGTTTCTTACTGAATTTCAACTATATCAAACGACACTGGTTATTTATCTCCTTTGGTGACTGTACCTACATAAGTAAGTACATAAAACAGATTCTGATTTTCTAGTTGTGTATAAATTCCACAGCTCTTTTCTGATAGGTTTCGCACTGATACTTCATCATCATCTGCTCAGCCTTTTCCCAACTATGTTGGGGTTGGCTTCCAGTCTAACTGGATGCACTAAGAGCGAACCACGAATGACAGCCGAGACCAACAGCTTAACATGCATTCCGAGGCGAGGTTGGTCTGTGGATGGGTGACCATCTTTACATACCGAGACCCCTCCGTGCCTAGGAAAGCACGTTAAGCCGTTGGTCCCGGCTGTCGTTCGTGGATCTTTGACAGTTGTTACGGGTAGTCAGAAGCCCGAAGGTCTGACAACCAGTCTTTCCAAGGGGTATTGTATTACCCAGTAACTGGGTTGTGGAGGTCAGATAGGCAGTCGCTCCATGTAAAATACTGGTATTCAGCTGCATCCGGTTAGACTAGAAGCCGACCCCCACGTAGTTGGGAAAAAGGCTAGGCAGATGATGATGCCCATCAAGCCCTAGTACTGATACCTACTTGTTGCGGGAATTATTTCTCTGCGATTTGTCGAGCTTCATTTTCTGGTGGTCGCCTTTGTAGATTCTGGCTTACCAAGTTACCAGTTTGGCGATTGTGTAGGCAGGTAATAAAAAAAAGTCGTATATCTATACTGATAATAAAGCTGAAGATTTTGTTTGTTTGAACGCGCTAATCTCTGGAACTACCAGTCGGATTTGAAAAATGATTTTTGCATTAAATAGCTCAACCCTTGAGGAAGACTTATAGACGTATATACGTATATACGTAAATCACGTTAGGCCACTTAACAACCGAGCAAAAATTAAAAAAAAAACAACAGAAAGAACGCTAAACGAAAACATACTGGCGTGGGCGGGCGATACGATGCGACGGGTTGGGTCGGGAAACAACAAATTTCACGCAGACGAAGTTGCGGGCAGAAGTTAGTGATATTATAAAATAATAATATTATGTCTGTCATATAGTGCCAAAAAGTCGCCCTTTTATCGCGGTCAATCACACGTCCAAAATATAAACCCCGAACAATACACAATAAATCATTTCATACATTAACTAACACTACAGACAATTGTAGTTATACGCAGCGATTTAGTTCAATAGAGCGCTCATAAATCAGCTAAAATGAGAACACCTACTGTTCAGTTAACAGAAACGCTTTGTATCAGATTAGAAAATTGCTGCGACATTACACTAGGATTTACTCGTTAAATTAGCTTTATGTAGTTTGTACAGTACTCGTGGCTAAATAGTAACAAACAGCTGTACGGGTCAATCCAATAGTTAAGTTTCAATTGCCGCGGTCGGTCATGGATGGGTGACCAAGATCATTGACCATCCTTCGTCTGAAAGCACGTTAAAGGTAATAAGCACACATATAAAATAAAATTAATAAATATCAACTCGAAAAGGGATCGTAACCGTATCAACTCGAGCCATTCAGTATTCTTTGTATGAAACTCCCTACTGCAACGCACACTAATCGGAATCGTAACGTAATTGCCTCACCTCGGGATAAGCTCACGAACCGCGGTGCGGTGCGTGATCAACTTGCAGTTCCCGAGCTTCCTGCTCGTCGTCCCCGCGCTTACGTCTCTCCGTAACCGAGCTTACGTTTCTTCGTCCACCCCTTGCCCCTCTCACCCCTCCCGCGGCCTGCCTGCAGCACCATCAACCAGCGGTCGGCGAGCCGTAAGCGCGGCGTCGCCTAGCAGTAGCCGAGTCGACGTATCGGAGCTGCTGATCCGCTTTGGTTAAGTGCTTACGTTAGGTTGACGCCTGTTTGACGGCGAGACGAAAGACGATACGGCGACGATCCTTTTCTGAGTTGGTATGTGTGCTATGCCTTAAGCCGTTTGTCCCGGCTGTCATTCGTAGTTCTTTGATAGCCGGAACGGGTAGTTTGAAGCCCAAAAGTATGACAACCATCAATCAGCGAGTCACTGGGTACACGATGCCACCAAATGGTATCGTGTACCCAGTAACTGTGTTGTGGAGGTCAGATAAGCAGTCGCTCCATGTAAAATGCTGGTATTCAACTGTATCCGATTAGATTAGAAGCCGACCTCAACATAGTTGGGAAAAGGCTAGGCAGATTAATTGAAAAGCATTGTATCAGATTAGAAAATTGTTGTTGTAATATAACACAAGGATTTCCTCGTTAAATTAGTTTTATGCAGTATATTGTGCAGAATTCTTTTGGTGGGTGTTCAGTTGTTTTCTTGGTCCTCATAGTCAGTTAAATGTCTCAGATTTACTAACATTTTTAATAAAGCCTCCACTCTTCAAGAGGGAGTTTATAATCCACCTCGCGGGCCCAGTGCGTGTTGGTAGATGTCAAATGTTTTTGAATTTTTGATTCTAGTACAAGTCGGTTTCCTCACAATGTTTTCCTTTAGCGTTTTCAGAGCAGTGATGATGAAATAAATCACACAAAGTTGTGTGCCTGCCTTGGTCAAATCCACGTAACTCAAGCGTATCTTTAATGAAGGAATAAAATTAAAATAAAGTACCGCGATCTCTGAGTTAACGAACACAAAACAAGTACGTGCAATAAAAATGCTAACGAATTAAATAGAAAATGTGTAGCCATTTACAATATACACACTTTCGTTGCTATTTCTCTACGTACATAGAATAAAATCGATGGCGCTGTTGAATATTTAGAGTAAGTGCAGGAGACGTGTTCAGACGATGCAAACGTGATGGAAGGTACTCAGGATGCATGTATAAAATTGTTCTAGAACATTGACCGCGTGAATGGTGAAATTGAAATGGGTGTTGTGGTGTTTCGAAGTTGATTTGGTTTACAAATATCTAGATCGAAAACTCGACATAAAGATCGTGATAAGAGTGGTCCTTATAACGCTTTGCTGATGAGATTTGTTCATTAATTGAGTTGGTACTGGGTTAAAATAAGTAATATAAAAAAAAAATTGCACACATTACATTACAGGGACATCGAAGCACAACCTATTATTACCATGGATTCCGTACCTGCATTAAATATTTTCTTTGGTTATAAAAGAAGTAATAGAGAAAGAAAATACGTTTATTTGCGGTAAACATGACGCTAAAAAGAACACAAACACAAAAAAAAAATTAAAATGTTCGGGGAAACATGCGTCACATCCACGCAAAACGGCCGTCGCTCAGCATATTGCTAAGGCTCTAGACAGACGGACTGCATTTCAACTGCAATCCAACCGCAAATTGCAGTTCGGATGCAGTTTGAATGCAGTTGACACGGTTTGCAGTCATGTCAACTGCATTCAAACTGCACTTGAACTGCAATTTGCTGTTGGATTGCAGTTGAAATGCAGTCCGTCTGTCTAGAGCCTAAGACTCTATAGGAGACAAGAGCCCTAGCGCTGGTTTTTAGCCATAGCCGGCGCTGAAGTATGACGTCTCCGGTGCAGCAAACAATTAGGACGCTATACCGGTACAGCGTACTTAAAGAAAAATAAAAAAACGAGTGTGCTTATGACCACACGACTGAAGTGAAACTTCTTTCGCTCCATCTGTATGTATATTTCATTTACTAGCTATAAGAGAAAGAGAGAAAGAAAATGTGCGCGCGCACTGCTCTCTCTTGCTCCTACACTGTGATACAGACAATAAGCCTGCAGTGTGCTTAGATATACGGAACGTATTTGGCTATGAGAGGAAGAGAGAAAGAAAATGTGCGCGCGCACTGCTGTCTCTTGCTTATATCCCCCACTTAACTTCCGTTCGCCTTGCCCGATCACACTTTTCGTAACGCTTACGTCACGCGTTCGCCAGCTTACTCCCCAAGTCAAGCGTGCGTAAAGAAGTTTCACTTCAATAATATAATTTAATTTAAATGTGATACAATATACTAAACAGGAATATAAAAAGAAATCTCTATGAAACAGCAGATTTCTATTTGATACATAATCAGCCTATAATGTTCCCACTGCTGGGACACAGGCCTCCTCTCTATGAGAGGGAGTGGGCTGTAATCTACCACGCGGGCCCAGTGCGGGTTGGTAGATGTCACATGTCTTCGAATTTTTGGTTCCAGGACATGCCGGTTTCTTCACGATGTTTTCCTTCACCGTTTTAAGAGCAGTGGTGATTAAATTATTTACACAAATTAAAGCGCCTGGCGGGGTTCGATCCTACGACTTACAACTCGGAAGTCGCGGCCGTTACCACTGGGCCACCACTGCTCTCACTGACCATCAAACTAAACAACTTTCTCCATGGGACCAACATCGTAATCGCGAATAAAAATTCAGCCGTCCCATACGTTTAGGTCGAGTAGGTATTGAAGTTTGCTATGGGGCAGATGATAAATTTTTCGCGATTACGATATTGGTCCCATGGTGAAAGTTGTTTAGTTTGATGGTCTGTACCACATCCTTAAATTTGGCTGGTCATTGAAAAGTAACCCTGTATAAGTATACTCGTTTTGCCTTTATATTTAAAATATTTATTCCTCTAATGTTTGCACCTACTACTGTTTGTCTCTGCATCACCCAGAGGTTGACTGGTAGAAAATGCCTATGGCATTAAGTCCGCCTCTGTACATGTATGTGCTTGAAGTATTAAATAAATAAATATAATTCTGTTTTCGCTACAACTTCATTTTTATAACTTTTTCAATACTTAGTGCTAGTCACTCTGAAATCAACTTAATCCCCAATAAAATAAAGTTGATATTTAACTTGAAACAATATTAATTTGAAACATAAGTTTGAATAGACTTTAGTTCTGTTATCGTTACGGATTCATTCTCATTACCAGAACATACCATAGGTCCTATCTGGTTCTGCCTCAAATGATTTTAAAAAACAGCACCGAAATTTTATTGAACCTCTGACATCACAGAGTTTCGATGACCATCAAAAGAACGTCAAAAAATAAATATAACATCCACATAGTAGTTTACGTGTCTCTGTGAATTATTTATCGCGACGCCTCTTCGAAGTTAGTGCGGCTGGCACCTCGCCAGCTGTCGGAGAAAGAGTGAAAATAACGCCACTGACCTTTGCTGGCCTCCGCCTCACCTTCGCACTTCAGAACGATAGATGATATAGATGTATGAGATGTATGGAAGTAGAATGGTAGTTTTGTTATATAGGATATGTAAAGATCTTGCCTCATTATGTGAAGATCCCCTGCGTGAATTAATACTGTAACCTGTCGATCGATTCTGTAAAAATCTCACCGTGATAATTTAGGTGAAGTGAGCTATTAATAGGGGCGATCCCTAACATCAGGTGGAATGACAGCTCACTTCACCTAAGTTTTCACCGTGAGATTTTTACAGAATAGCACTGCTGACCAGAGAACACATGGAAATGTTCTCCGGTCAGGTTTCAGTAATAAAGAAATAATACTATACGAAAATTTGTGCTGGGTCACGAGATAAACTATTATATCTTGACTTTTAAATTGTCACTTTAGTTTAGAATCATTCATAAGCTACTTTTTTGTCCGATGGAAAAGCTTTGGAACTATCGATCATTGTTGTATTGAAGAAAAGTCCAGAAGTCTGAAACGTATTCTATGGGTTTATTCATAAACGATTATTGAAGTGACGATCAAACGTCATAAATTTATGGTTCAATAGTAGTAACGTTTATGAATAAAGGTGTTTATGTGTAATCCGCGAAAAGCCATCAAATTACCTAAATGCCTAAATCACACTAATATTATAAAGGCGAAAGTTTGTGAGTGTGTGTGTGTGTTTATATGTTTGTTACATCTTCACGCTCAAACGGCAAATCAAAATTGGTCCAATTTGTAAAAAAATTGTATGGAGGTAGCTGACACGCTGAATTAACATATACGCTACTTTTTATGCCGATATTCCCAAGGGATCGACACTTACGTGGGTGAAACCGCGGTGAGTTGAGTATGAAATTAAAATTTCCTTAAAATATTACCCGGAGTCTCGCTTCACTGTCATACATAAGTATTTTGAGTATCTATGCATATAAAAAGAAATGATATCTTTTTGTCTCTATGTGATTATATATCACTCAAACACACACATTTGCTTACACTCATCATTCCATACATCGCCACACGTGCACACACACCCTAACACTCACCGCCCCCCACACGAAAGAAACGTATCACGAATTTCATAGATTTTCTTCTTCTGTAGCAAGCCAAGCTTTACTTTTATTGTGAGTTATATTAAACCCACATGTGCTATACGTACTTACACACTGTATTTTTAGCACGCGTTGCTAAAAAATGCGCGTTTTCTTAACTGCGAAAATTTCACGTTTTTTGAAAAGATATTTTGGATTTTCTATTATTCACCTTGAAGTAGATAAGCACAAAATGCCATTTCTCGGTTTCATAAAACAGTTTATACTTACAAGAAGGTACCTAGCAGAACTTTAAAACCACTTTAAGCATCTGGCTTTATGCAGCTCCTTAACAATTCCCGTAGACTATTTTCTATTACCTATGTGACCTTCCTCCATAAGAATTATTCATTGGCACGATAATCATCAAAGTGTGTTCATTACTTAGCGCAAACTTCATTAAGCCGTGCGCAAACAGCAGAAGTTCGCGCGTAAATTTGTGCGTAATATGCGCTAACTGCTCAGATATGCGGAAACGAGAACGCTCAAACAACGCTAATCGGGTCTCAAATAAGAATGACGCACCCATTTATCTTGTTATCAGGAAGTTAAGCACATCTTATGGTTACTACTATCTTTTGCCCGCGGCTTTGCCCTTGTGTTGTGGAGGTCCGAAATTTTCCCATGGGAACTTGCTACCGGGATAAAAAGTATCCTATGTCCTAATCCATGCCATATGGTCTACCTGCGTGCAGTATTTCATCGAAATCCGTTCAGCCGTTAAAAGTTAACAAACAGACAGAGTTACTTTCGCATTTAAATAATACTAACAGCGCCCCGCGGTTTTACCCGCGTAAGTATTGATCCGTGGGAATATCGGGATAAAAGATATCCTATGTATTAATCCTGGTTATACAAATTAATTTAGTGGTTTTTGCGTGAAGAAGCAACAAACATACAAACACACTCACAAATTTTCGCCTTTATAATATTAGTGTGATGTCGGAAATTATCACACAGGAACGTGCTACCGGGACAAAAAGTAACCAGAAAGCCTTCCCCAAGATGCCATTCATCTCCTTGCCAAATTTTATCGAAATCCGTTCAGTTGTTTAGGCATCAAAAGGTTACATACAGACAGAGTTAATATTAGTATTACTAATACTTCTTCATATCTCTATATCTCTATTTGTATCTTTATTTTCCTGAGATGAGCAAACATGGAATCAGTCATGAGCATTCTCTACCATTAACTTCCATTATGAGGAGCAAGCTTGTACGCTTTGGTGACTTTAAAATAGTAACCGTGGGATTTCCTTTCCGTTAATGGTCCTGCGTTATCCTGTTCTTGCTCCTTGAAGCCCCCGTATTTTGGTCGTAGCGATGTTGTTGGCTTTTTAGTGACTTTGTGGTCCGTTGGAATTACAATGATCTTTGTAAAAGTACGAAGACGGCACGACACGACATTTCAATGTCCTCTAATTATTATATTATTGTTTTTTTTCGCCTGACCCGTAAAGTTACGCACGTCGAAATATCAAGCTATATGTTTCCAGTATTATCAGACTTCTCACTACGAAAAGCCTATATAATGCGAGGTCAGCTAAAACTAGAAATGTGTAGCTTGATATATTATCTGTGTACCTACATGTTTCTTGACCATTTATGTAGGTATTTTCATGTCTATATCCTGAATTCGTTCTAGAAACGCAGTATCTCACAATATTACGTAAAATGCTATAAATATAGGTCTGTACGGTAATATCTACCTAAATTGGAATGACATTATCGCTGATAACACGTGATTGATATTGCAATGCGCCGATACGACGCTGATAAGAACTGATAGTCAGAACTTGTGTATTCAAATCTACACTCAGAAATATTGCACCGTTTTAATGTAAATGACATAAATTTCCTTCTAGTGATATCCTATTTTGAATGTGGATATTATAAATTGCATATAAAAAAATACTACATACATAGCATAAACTGACTGCACAGCAAATTCGCATAATACTAAACGACGTCAGGGACACCCCGAGGTTCGGTTTGGTTAGGTTCCTTTAAACCCTGCAGACAGAAATTAGTCGACCTGACGTAAAAATCGCTGTACGCTGCGAAAATAAATTGTAGTGTGTTTAGTGATATTTTGAGTTGAATATTTTGCTGTGCAATCAGTAATTTTGATGGGAATTCGGAATTTTATTGCATAGAAAAAGGATATTTTATGATTTGCGTTTAAATACTACCCTTTTGAATGACACTCCATATGTGGAAGCAATGCAAAACATTTAGTTAAGAATAACATCATTACATAACATTCGCCTTGACCCCGGTCAGCGCACACACGCGGTGAGGTCCCACAGTTGGCATAGCTCCACCACAAGTCCGAAGAGAAATTGCATACGCAGTGGAGAAACTGAAACAGGAATCTGATACCAGACACCCACTATCTGGCGCACAGCTACCAACGCAACGGCTAAAAAGTAGACACAGCTTCTTAAAAGTGACAGCGACTCTGTCAGGAAACCCGGCCGACGCCCGTTGCAAACTGTGACTTACTACCAACCACCAAAGGATCATCTTCGAGGATATAACTTTTCGTGGTCCACTTGGAAGTCTCTGAACCGTCTCCTGACACAAGTGGGAAGATGTAAGTCCAACCTGGTAAAGTGGGGCTACTTTGACGGAACGGCAGTAGGGTCTGAGTATGGAGCTATGTCACAAACCATGCTTCACCTCCTATCCAGCCCTCTGTCCCAAAACATGCAGTCAAAGTGACCTCTGCGCTGTTATCATGAAAATAAGATTCAAAATACAGTCGTGCCAGCGACACGGAGAAGGAGGAGATTATGCCTTGATTTTCCAAAGGGTTGGGCAGAGATTGATGTACAGTCAGCAAAGGAGATAAGTATGCAGGGACGTCGAATATAGTTTAAGTTTAATAAGAAACCGATTGATGTTTTCGAATGAAATTTAATTTAATTAATAGAAAACAAACAGTTCATTTATCAAATTAATTTTCATTCGAATTTTCACCTATATTCGACGACCCTGCATACTTATCTCCTTTGCTGACTGTACCTATAGCACACCCACATATCATTAGTTACGTTGCAGTCCCATTTAATAGAGGGCGAACCTATTGCTATCAATCTGGCACAAATCCAGACTGCTGCTGAGAAATTCCAAATGGAAAAACTTAATTTCACTTTTCCCGAGCTGGCTATCGAATCCAGGAACACATGCTCAGCAGTGACGCTTGCGTGTTGAAGTGTTTAGGCTGTGTGCATGACAGAAACGTTACAAAACTCAATGTTTCGAAAATTCACACTTTTCAGAGAGGGGCTTGGCTATGGAATAACAGCCGCACGGTTCGATCGATCAGGTTAAGCTACGCTTGCCGCGGTTGGTCCGTGGATGGGTGACCATCTTTACATACCAAGGCCCCTCCGTGCCTCGGAAAGCATGTTAAGCCGTTGGTCCCGGCTCTCATTCGTAGATCTTTGACAGTCGTTACGGGTCGTCAAAGCCCGAAAGTCTGATAACCAGTCTTACCCAGGGGTATCGTATTATTCAATAAGTGGGTTGTGGAGGTCTGATAGGCAGTCGCTCCATGTAAAATACTGGTATTCAGCTACATCCGGTTAGACTGGAAGCCGACCCCAACATTGTTGGGAAAAGGCTAGGCAGATGACATATCTAACGTGCACACACATTTACTCATTTTACGTTATAAAAGTCGCGTCAGTTTATAGCCATTAACGACTTTGTACTTACCTGGTATCGTAATCGTATCCGGATGTTATCGCGAATTCCGTTGGTATGTTGTAACTTGATTGATATTTTATAATAGTGCACTCGCGGTTATTACCCATTACCGATTGTGCATTGAAGTGAGTAATCTTCTAATCTGCATTGGCGATTTATGTGCCAAAAATTTAAACAAATATGAGTTTACTAGCTTCTGCCCGCGACTTCGTCCGCGTGGAATTTCACCCCATTCATCCTGTTAGGGTTGGAATTTCGAAAAACACTTTCTTAGTGGACCTGCTCTTCAAAAAAAACACACCCTCCAAATTTCATGTCTCTAGGGCCAGCGGTTTAGGCTGTGCGTTGAACGTTGATATATCAGTCAGGCAGGACTTTGAATTTTATATATTTAGATGGAAAAATAACTAAAACCTACACAATAAAGTTCAGTTTACGCTACAACTTTAAACATTTTATAACTTTTTCAATAGTCCACACTCTGAAATAA
This sequence comes from Globia sparganii, assembly GCA_949316385.1. NCBI lineage: Eukaryota > Metazoa > Arthropoda > Insecta > Lepidoptera > Noctuidae > Globia > Globia sparganii. The sequence goes on from OX438656.1 coordinate 17,978,296, forward strand.
ATTTAATTACTTACCATTAAAATAAAGTTGATATGTGTTAACTTGAAATAATATTAATTTGAAGCATAAGTTTGAATAGACATTAGACTAATTTGTTGATTCCGAAGTCACATAACTTCACGCCTTTAACCCCTGAAGGGATAGGCAAAGCTGTACTTAAAGTACACCCACATTTCCCCATTATGATTAATTCCCATGTAACATCCTATTGTCATCAAACAGACACGAATCCAGACTCTGAAGTCCAAAAAAGATTCGAAAAACGAATAAATTTTCCAAAATATTCGATACGTAATCGATTACATTGCAACAGTGCCATTACTGCGAATCTACGACGTTTCGTGATCGTCAACATTCGGCTAATAAATTAATTAGTAACTTTTATAAACAGTGATTTCTTTAAAACTAATATCTTGCCGTAACGAGTTCACCGATAGTAGCGAGAAATTCCAGATGGAAAACCTGGGATGTTTAGATAGAATGAATAAAATTTTCATGAAATCAATAAGACCACCCTTATTGATTTCATGAAAATTTTATTCATTAAAATTTAAAAATTTTATTGCATCATAGCTAGGTTTGCTAGGATGCAATTATATCGTAACTTAGCGGGGTAGCCGGTAGCCGGCAGAAGTTGCAGATCGAAGTTTCAGGGAAGCAACTCCAAAACTTTCTAATTCCCTTGTTGAGTCCAACTACAGATTAAGTAATAGTTACAACAACTTTACTACCGGCCTTCTTAATAATTTGTTGAACTACTTCGGAACAACCATCTTTAACTTATTTATTAGATGGTACATACGTAAATAATGACTGCCTCCTTGTTCTCTCGTGTCTGTGTGGCCGCAAGCGTTACTGTTGAGCATGATGGACCATGGTTCTGGGTTTGATTCTCGGGTCGGTCAGTGTTTTAGGGTTTTCCATCTGCAATTTCTTAGTAGCAGCCCGGAGTCTTAGGCTCGCTCCCTAAGAGAAAGAAAGAAAGAAAGAAAATTGATTTATTCTGCACAAACAAAACGCACATTAAAAATATACATACGAGTACATGAGGCATGGGGGCTTATTACATTACACGGGGCTTAGACAACCGGCGAAATGAGGGTGTACTACAACTAGATACACTTCTGCCTATGCTTCTTAGGATTACAGGTGTGATGTTATTTTATTTCTTGTAGATACAGATATAGATACACCTAGATAACCCAAGTATCACGATCTACTACTACTTATTATGACGTCACATGCACTAAGTATTTAGTGCTGGGAAAATCAAATAAATTCAAAGACGCCGCCGCGTGCGGCACCCGTCTCGCCCCACCCCCGGCCTAGCGCCAGCGCTCACGCTCATCCAGCCAGCAGTACTCAGGACTGAGCGCGAAAGTGGCGGCTTACGATTTTTGTACGTAAGCTGGGCACGCGAAGTAGTTGCTCTTGCGTTATCTAGGTGTATCTTTATCTCTTTTAAGAGGTACCGGGACCACCCCTATGTGCTGATGGTGACCACCGGGGTGGTTTTAGTGAGGTAAAAATCCCACACTCCCTGACCTCCCCACTCACACCCCCGTAGTTCGGGTGCCTTTTGAAGGTTTCCCCCCGAAAACAAAATAGAAAGGTGTATCTATATCTGTGGTAACAATTAACTTACTTATATTAGTTGGTACGTCAATAAATAAACTCCTTACACATAGTACAATTAAGCTGACAATATGATGGACGTATAGACGCCAGCACGTCAAGCTACTACAATCTGTCAAATTTCTTTAACAGATTTTCAATTTTATCGCTAAAGCATAAGGTTCAAAGTTGATGGGGAATATTTTACAGTTTCGGGTAGCTTGATGTGCTGGCGTCTGTACATAAACACGCGCCCACCTTACGGATGACAACTATCATTGGTCACAAGGCTGTCACACAATGGCGTTGATTCGTGTCCAATGTATACCATTCATTGTGACCTTATGCTAGAGTATGCATTTGTGAAATAAGGATGCTTTTATATTGGTTGGAATGAGCGTTTGGTCTCAAACACTCATTCTACCTTAAGAGCCTATACTACCTCAGCTAAAATTGACTCTATCTCGCTCGCACGATACTGCTCGCGGACTGAGTGAGAGCGAGACACAGTGCGGTGCTAGGCGGCAAGCAGCGCCAATAGTTTAGGTATTTGCTTTTACGGTGAAAATAAGGGTAATTAAAAAAAAAATGAAAACTTATGTTTTTAATTTTTATAGTTAGTTAGTTACCTGTTTTATAGTTAGTTCGGTTAGTATACAAAGTTTCATGATCTAATTTGAAGTATTTTTTGAATACCAGCGGTGTATTGTTCGGTTTGGAGGTAACTTTGGAATTTTTTTCTATAGAGAAAATTTTATGGAATAGTATTTTCGTCAAACATTAGATCTAAAATTAATCCTCAACTTTACCATATATTTATTTCAAAATTAATGCTGCATCATTTTCGACATAACGGAGGATCATGCTAAGCCATTTGAGGTAGTATAGGCCCTCAATGTAATGTAATCTAAACCTTATGTCCACATTTAATCCCACTGATGGACACTTGGCTTATGCCTGTGCCATCAGTTCTACCCAGCTAGGCCGAGAAAACAAATGAATACACAAAAATTATAATCATGATGGTGTAATCTGCTGTTAATATAGTCATCTTCGTGCCTCAAAGTCATCCAACATCTTTAGATCAATACCACTCAATATAATACACAATGACAGTAGTTCGTCCATAATTATGCATACAGAGATGCGCAAGCGCGTGACGATGCAATCATGACTGTCATCAGACGTAATGTCATGCGATCATCATTAATCATTTACATTATAATCGGTACGTTTTGACGAGTAATTAAGACGATTGTCTTTTTTTTTATTATCTAATTTTGTTTAGGGGCTTTTATCAAAGATATGTCAGCCCCATCGTACCTACCCTTTTTACATTAATTGGCTTACTTAAGGTGATTGCGCAGTGATTACCGCGAAATCCAAATTTTCTTACGTTTTTTGCAATTAGCAGGTCAGTGTCATGTTGTATCTTGATCAAAATATGATTCGCGACTATTACAGGTACTTATTCACAGAATTATAGTCATTAGAATCATTAATACATCTTCCTAAGTTAGATTTGTACCACAAGAAGAAATCTCCTAGGGAAAAGTGTTTATGGAACAAATCTCACTTATAAAGATGTATGAATGTTTCTTATGATTATAATTCTGTAAATACCTACCTGTTATAGTCGCGAATCAAATTTTGATCAAGATACAACCTGACACTGACCTGCAAATTGCAAAAAACGTAAGAAAATTTCGCAGTATACCACTTCCCATTTACCTTAAACAGTATTAGCTTATAATATTCTTATTATAATGAATTAGAGTTATTCGTGGAGGACCATAATTAAATGGTACAACTTTTTAATAATCTCCGAAGACGGTACAGATAAGATGGATTGGATTATGCCTACATCAAATTTATTTATTTTAAAATCCTTCACGAACAACTCGCGTTCTACTCCGTTTCGAGCACACTTCATCAGCAAATGTAGTACGTCCTCGAATTATTGTCGTAATTAATAGTTAAGAGCCTATACTACCTCAGCTAAAATTAACTCTTTATCTCGCTCGCGCGATACTGCTCGCGGACTGAGTGAGAGCGAGACAGAGTGCGGTGCTAGGTGGCAGGCAGCACCAATAGTTTAGGTATTTGCTTTTTACGGTGAAAATAATGGTAATTAAAAAAAAAAAACATGAGACCTGCTTTATAGTTAGTTCGGTTAGTATACACAGTTTCATGATCTAATTTGAAGTATTCTTTGAATACCAGCGGTTTATTGTTCGGTTTGGAGGTAATTTTGGAATTTTTATCTGTCGAGAAAATTTTATGGAATCGTGTTTTCGTCTAACATAAGACCTAACATTAATCCTCAACTTTACCATATATTTATTTGAAAATTAATGTTGCAGTATTTTCGACATAACGGAGGATCATGCTAAGCCATTTGAGTGTGTTGAGTCTTGAAATTCATCGTTTGTTAGGTTGCCAGTTTTGAGTATTAATGTTGATAGCTATAAGAGTAGGGGAACATCAAAGAAAAGATGGATGGACTATGTGAAAGATGATACGTTTTGAAAGGGACTAATGGAGAAGTATGGAAGAAAAGACACCAAAAAGTTAAAAGGAATAAGGGTAAGACTGCTATAGAATGATGATGATAATGAGATTGCCAGTTTCAATTTGGATTTGGTTAACACAGAAAGCAGTTAAGTGCGAGTCAGACTCGCAAACTAAGGACCGCACCAACGTACAATATTTAACACTACGTTTTTAATTTTTATTTGTTATTACAACGGCCATAGTAGTATACATTCTGTGAAAAATTTAAATTTCTACCTATTACGGTTCAAAAGATACAATCCTGTGACAAACGGATAGATAGCGGAGCCGGTCTCGTTGGCACCCTTTAGGTTCAGAAGTCTAAAAATGGTTTGTCAAAATTCGTTTTGAAGAGACAATATTGAGACTAGTAATGGGACAGAAAAATTTCGAAAATCTGACAACCAGTCTTACCAAGTGGTATCGTATTACCCAGTAACTGGGTTGTGGAGGTAAGATAGGCTGTCCTGTCGCTCCATGTAAAATAATGGTATTCAACTGTATCCGGTTAGACTGAAAGCCGACCACAACATAGTTGGGGAAAGGCTAGGCAGATGATGAATGGGGCAGAAAAATAATGATCGTTTGAAAACATTAACATATTACAGTGTTGGAACTTGTCATAACAAACAGCTGATCAGTTACAAACCTAAGAAACAGAATTTTAGATAGAAAACAGTAATTTTAGTACTTCAGTGGTCCAGAAAGCTCCTAAAAAGCTTCTCCGAAAAAGCCTTGAGAATAAGTGGACCATAACAGCGATATAAGCTAGAAAAAAAAGAAAACCACTTTTCTACTAAAAGATATTTCACCAGCTCATCAACTATGCATATAGGTACGTGATGTTCAAAGCACTCTCCATGTCTCGGAAACCGTTTAAAACTTTACCTACACGCTCGAATTTCTCATTTTGGTAAACTTTGCTTCACACCTTTTTGCATTTTCATAAAAACATGTTTTAGCTGTTTTAAAACGCCGCTAATACGAGGAAAATAAACGAAAGAATAACATAGAATGCAACAGGTGGTTATTTTAGTTCGTAAACTTCTGCTGTGATCTTTTATGCATTTTTTCTCGGAGAAGAACTTTAAATTAAATTTTTGTACAGGGTTATTGGAAAAACACCAACAACCTCTTAAGAGGTTATTATACTCATCATTATGAACAACTTTTACTATGGGGCCAAACCTGAAATCGCGAAAAAAAAATCAGCTGGTCACGTAGGGAACTTTTATCATGTAGGACAATGACTTCTTAAGTGGTAGTTGGTGTTTTTTCAATCACCCTGTATACATTTCAAATCTACCCGTAAATAATACAGCTGAAGAGTTTTTTTGAACGCGCTTACCTTTGGAACTACCAGTTGGATTTGAAAAATTATGTTTGCATTGACAGCCCAATTCTTGAGGAAGGTTATAGGCTATATAATATCACGCATGCGAAATCGCGGGCAGAAGATCCTTAGTCGTTCATAAAGTTTTCTAAGATGCTCTAGTTCTATCGTTGCAAAAGTAATATGGCTCATGGATGTTTTGATTTAAGTCAGATGCCAGTTGACCGATAAGAAAACCAGGTTTCTAGTGTTATCAATGTAAATCAATGATATTCTAATTATATATCAATGGCACAGATTGATAATGGATATATTTTTGATATAAAACCTTTGAGGCTAGAGACTAGGCTGATAGAAAACAAAGAGATGTTAATGAAAAATCTCCAGCGCATCTTAAGACATCATCATCATCTTATGCGGAGGCTTTTGAAAATGCCTAAGTAAAAAATCATAATTCGAGGTTTGGTTTTCGCATATTTCCTTGGACCATTCTAAAAGATATTTCATAAACTGAATAAGAAGGATACCTTTATACTGTGTCCCTATGTTTTTCTTTTTTCAATAGGCCTCTGTTGATAGCGGTTTAAATCGGCATTTTTTGAGGGTTCTAGTGCTTATAAAAATAATGTATCATCAAAAACGAAAACACAGGGACATAATGATTTTTTATAAAATCATTGCTTTATGGTCATCAACCATAAAGAAAACAGGCGAGTGTTTTTATGGAGAAAAGACTAAGCGCATTTCCTCTTAAAAGCTACCTAAATGTTGGTTGTTAAGAGAAAAATAACTTTGTATGTTACACCTTAGCTTTCTGTTTTTACGGGGTCGCAAGGATATTGACGAGCACGCTGAAACCATGAATTCAGTACATAATTCTAAATCCCTTAGCGTAGAGATTTTTAAAGGTTATCAAAAAAAAAAAAACTGATTCATGTAATACATAGTATAATGCAAAAGATGGCAATAACCTCGAAGAACTGATGGTTACCATGTTGGATGGTAAACGACAAAGAGGTCGCAGTCGCAGCCCTTTTTGCGATAGTTTAGTACTACGAATCCTACTAATATTATAAATGCGAAAGTTTGTATGTATGGATGTATGGATGTTTGTTACTCTTTCACGCGAAAACTACTGAACGGATTTTGATGAAACTTTACAGTAATATAGCTTATACATCAGAATAACACATAGGATACTTTTTATCCCGATATTCCCACGGGATCAAAACTTACGCGGGTGAAACCGCGGGGCGCAGCTAGTAAGTAATAAGTCAGGAAGTCTAATTCAGAACAAATTCCACAGAAAAAGTGGCCCTACTTCAAACCAAAACGACGTATGATTCAAAATACGAATCACTTCCGAGGTTACAAGAACACATGCTTGGTGATTGGTTTAAATTCAGAACGAAAGCCGGGATTGGTTAGCGCGCGTGCTGCAATGTCTGCTATGACAGCCGAGTCATAGTGACGTGGACGATGTTATGCAATAAGTGCACCGGACCAAGTCAATAATAAAAGAATATTATTGTACAATGTTTTTTTATAATATATTTTTGTTTTTTTTTTGGTTACTTTTTACAATCCAATGAACTCTATGTCCCGCGAAATATGATTAATTTATTAAGTTTTTGTCTAGAAGACATTAAAAGAGAAACTTTCAAACTGGTACAGCAGTTTTTTGTAACATGGTATATCTTTTTAATAATTTATAAAAATCTTTTTGTCAAAATGAACTGAACATACTCTGCTGGCTTTCACAGGCATCCAGTCGTACTCTTGTCTTTCTAGCTTAACTGAAGCTATCCACTTATTTTGCCGAATTGGATCGGCAGGGAAACTAAAAGAAAACAAAATAAGCAAAATAAAATAATGTTATAAACATATCTAAATTTTATGGATTTACTTTTCAATATTTCGTCAAGAAGAAAAGAAAACTTAAATTGGTAAAAAAATTACTGACTTCATTTTGCATAGTATTGACCACCTCGGTTTGATAACGTATTTGAACATCTTTGAATGGGTAGTTCTACGATAAGAGGTTTTAAGTTCATAGAGAATACGGCCGCGGAGAAAAGTTGCTGTTTTTTCATTCAATACTTATATTACGATTTTTGTCCTATTTATGTATCTTTTCACGTAAGGGCAGGTCACTTTATGCATATTTTGTTACTTTTTACAAGGCCAGGGTAAATACATTGGGCAGGGTAGAGACATTAAGATCAGGGTACATACTTATTTAGCCAGGGGAGAGAATTTGTGACAATAAAAGTAACAAAATGAGTAAAAATCAACTTTAATTAAACATTGTACTTAACATAGAATCAGACTATCATTTTTGCCAATCATATTAAACATTAACAGACTATATTATTTCAGCCTGCTCTGAAATTTAAAACAAAAATGTCTTTAGTGTCATTACAATACAACAAATAATAAAATATTCTTTTATTAATACTAATTATACAACGTGTAACGTTAAATGCGCAAAACTTCATACACCCCAATTAGAGCATTGAGTTAAAAGCATAATACAATGACCAAAACTATTTTTTTAAAGCTATTTTTATTAAGAAAATCGTGATGATCCTAGCATTAGTTTATGCATTCAAAATTGAGTCTTATTGGCATAAAATAAGACTTAATTTTCTTTGGCTCAAACGACGGATAGTATGGCAAAATACATACCTAATTTTTGAAAAAAAAACCTATATTAAAAATGACTGAAATCGATTCAGTAGTCCATTTAAACAAACTATTTTCAGGTTTTGCGCATTTAACGTTACACGTTGTATAGACTAGCGTCTTTTAAGTAATACAAATAATCAGACTTGCGATTATCAGGATAATTTTCATATTACCTTTATCTATGCAACATTTCACTAAATGATCATGTTTTAATCATAAAATAAAATTAATTAAAAATATAAATTAAAGGCACTCTCTTGCCTATATTGCTCTCTAGGAGTCATTTGGTCAACAGTTTTTATAATTCCTTTCTCTTTCTTTTTTAAATATTTTGCCTTTTCTTTTTGCTTTTGCGATTCATATTTTTCGGGATCATTTTTAATCTTTTCATATCGTAGTCTCGCTGCTTCACGTTTCTTCTGTAATCTTTCTTCACGTGTTAACTTTTTCCGCGGTTCCATGATCTGTAACAACATTAGACAATAATATAATAACAATATGAACTGAGAACCTCCTTTACTTTTCAGTTTTAAGAATTCACCAAAATTATTTAAATCTGTTTGTTGATAAAAATATGCTATATCTAAGTTTGTTTGCACTAACATTATCTCCCCTGGTCAACAAGTCTCTCCCCTGACAGTTATCTTGCCAGGGGAAATATGGCAGGGAAGAGACGTTTTCATGATAAATTTTATTGCTTTAATTGACATAAGAAATGTTTCTGTACATTATGTATCACACTTTAACTATTGCATTATTATTAAATTAGACCAGTAAATGCAAATAAATTAAATGAATAATATAACTTTTATGACTTACCAGTGGAGAGACACAATGACCTCGCGAAACCACCACTTTGAACCAACGCGTCGCAACAACTAACAAATGTCGGCACTCTTAAGGGCTCACGTGTTTGCATTGCTAACTTCACGTCGATAGATGACCTGGAGCGCTATTTGGAATATGGCCGTTTTAAAATTTGTGTTTGTAGTAGCGGAATTAAATTTGCCAGGGTAGATACCCAAAAACATTGGGACAAAAGTTAAGTTTAAAAAATATTGCAAATAAATAAATTTTGTTCTATTTTTCCTTAACAATACTTAAATATATTTATTGAAATTTGTGTTTAACTTACTCTACTTTAATAAATGATACAAAGAAGGTATGTATCGTTTGCAAATTAAACTGAAACCGACAGGGGGACAGGCCAGGGTAGAGACTTTTTTAGACTTTACAAGGAATTTCAGAAAAATATACTTTAATTAGGCATTTAATCGTGACGTTATTTAATAAAGTGCATTTAGGTGATGTGTTTCACTGCAAAAAATAACAACTTATAGAATAAAATTTATATTTTAAACTGATTGCCGCACAAGTTACCTCTTATCGTAGAATTACCCGAATATAATTATAATTTTGCTACTATTTACCAGTGAAAAGTGATCCCTGGACATTTTAATCTTGTATGGCTCCTGCACCACTTCACAACACATGCTGGCATGATGATTCACAGCTGTAGTTCACAATGATAAAAACGAAAACGTACCCGAAGTGCTCGCTTGCAAGAAAAATGTCCGACTGATGACGCGCTGGGTACAATTTTTAAGCCCCGCCTACTTGGGCCTAATATTTGTTTGGCCATTTTTTTATCGCAGTTACATTTCCTGACTTATTACTTATTCGTAGATTTAGTAGTAGCTTTTCTCTTGATACGAAATTTCTTGATGCGCTTCACTTGGCCAAGGATAGACAGAGATGGCGAAACGTCGTCAGGGAAAAGATGTTTTCAATGGAGGATCACGACCCTGAGTACGACTTGAGGAGGAAGATAATAGCTACGCGGCAACAGCAATTTTTATTAACCGACGAAATTTTTTAACGCTACGATTCAGAATCTTGCTTTGAATTTTTAACAGGTTGGCGTCGATAGAGAGGACAGAAAGCATCTCTAGTTCCGTATAAACAAACATTTGCAATACATTCTTCTTCAATAACCAAACCATGTCATTCAATTATATAAACTCCTATCTAAACAGGCGCACACGCCGCTTCGTTTACGCAGCGAGCTTCAGTATATAGAAACTGTAGAAAGTTATCGACTCGCTTCACGTACTGTCATACTGTGTCACCGACAGCATGACAAGCGTCGTCTGCACCGTGACATTGTGTCGACTGCTTCCTGGCTTGTGCAACCATGCAGTTTCGTGCATGTTCTAGGTCTTGAGTTGTTTGGTATGCTAGGTAGGTGTGGGATGTCGTTTTACAGATCATTAATGGTATTGCAATGTTTCATGGAGGTATGTAGGGAAAGTCACTATCAACCACCAATGCTTTAAGAAGTCATATCTGTCTGTGGCTATTACTAAGAAATTCCTAATGGAAAAACCCAATAACACTTTGCCCGAGCTGGGAAACGGACTCAGGACCCCACGCTCCGCAGTCGCGCTTGCGATCACGAAACTAATTGGGCATTTTGTACCAGAACGAAGAGATCGTTAAAACTTCGAAAATTCTAATGCTAGCCCGCCGTTAATTTAAGAATTTGATCCTTTAATAAAATGCAAAGGTTTACTGTAAAAATAAAAGTAAATTACTTATAAATATTTCTGCAAATCTTAGAACCCAAGAACCTATAAATAGTCTGACTTTTATTACAACCCACACAAGGTGGGTCCCTAAGAGAAAGCATACTCGTCTTTACAATTGAATCTAGAATTTTCCTTTGAGTACCTTTGAAATCTAGGTTTACTTCGAAGAATTTAAGCCAGAAACTGCATCATGATGCTCCTACTCTATGTTTGTATAGGATTAGTCTCCTGTTACCTGCTACGCTTGTACTTGGGATGAAGTGATAGCATTGTGGAAACTGGGTCAGTCCCGTTTTCCAATTAATGAATTAGTCTCAACTGATTGGTTTGAAATTAACACGGCCATCATCAAAGGCTATCGTTATCGAAGACTGAAATATTATATCAGATAATGTTTATCAGGATGTTATAATGTTTTGCTCTGTAAAACACTGGGTTGTATGGGTTATGCATTCATTTTCTGATTAAACGTAATGCTGTGTGAATATCTTATGAATCTACAATTTTTCTTCCACGATCTTCCTTTTCCAACCTTTTCTTAATTATCTGAGCAGGGGTCTAACAATGAAACATACATAATTGTTAAAATATGACAAAATCGATGGATTTTCACGACAGATCCTGTTGAATCAGGCACAAAACAATGAAAAAATTATTAAAATTATCGGTTTGTCGCCTGTCATTTGTCGGTTTCTTAAATGGGCCTTGATCTTTAGACCAATACGCATCTTCTACAACATATAAGTAGTGCTATCATTGTTTTAAAATCTTGTAATCATACCTAACGTAAATTTTTCGTTGTCCACAGTCAATGATCCAGCTAAAAGAACGCAAAGAAATGGACGAGGCATTCAAGAAGGCGCAGAAACCCTGGGCGAAGCTACTGCAGAAGGTGGAGCGCACGCGGCTCGAGTACCACACGGCCTGCAAGCAGGAAAGAACGGCACAGAACCAGGAGAGGAACGCCAGCGGAGACAGCTCACTTAGTCCGGATCAGGTCAGTGGAAGAAACTTTATAAGAAAGAAATTTTGTAGCAGTCTAGAGACAACAACTTAAAAAGATCTTAACCCATTAAAAGACACTGAACGAGACCCAATAGAAGTTTTATTGTTATTACGTCTGGGGGCGTTCAGTGTTCCACAAAGTGAAGCAAAATTTGTATCAGTCATGAGACAACTTAAAAATGCTGTAAACAAAACAGTAGAAAATTAAACCTTGCGAGTATCACGTATCAATTTAACATAGTAGCAGGCACCAGAAATTCCGATCGATGGTCTGGTAGAGGAGAAGACAACAGTGTGCAGGGATATTTGAGGAAGTAGGTCGTGTATAATTAGAAGAAAACCTGGATTCTATGTGGGATGAAACCTTCGAATTAACTTACCAGAGTAAACATATACTCGCTTACATCTACATTTTACATATTCTATAATATGTTCAAAAAGTTACGAGTAGGTTTAATGGTGAAGAATTTAAGCGTACGGCAAGGGTTTCAAGGTAATAAAGGTTCAGAAGAAGTCTAGTTTTGTTTTGTAGAGCTTCATTTTGTTAGAGATAAGTTCTTAAAATTCAAAAATTCTCATTTTACTAGAATCTTCGCTCAAGAGGAAAACTCAATCACAAAGATATACATAATTAAATAAATCATAATATAAGGTTGGTCCTACAAATTCCAAGAATGTTAAATCCGAAACATCAACAGAGTTCTATATAAAAGATATTTATTTAATAAACTTTACTGCTTTACACGTGTAAGCAATGCCGGTCTCACACTGGCTCCGAACAATTCCGAACAGACGGGAATGTGAGCGTAGTTCGTGCCCTCTTCATCATCATCACCGATTCGCAGTCTCCATTCAAGAGCATGTCTGTTCCAACGATCATAAGTTTGACGGTTAGCTTCGCAGCTTGTTCGCTAAAGCGGGCTTAACACAGGTAACTATAGCCTGTCTAGATGGCAATTCGGCTAGGCCGCAGTTGACTAAAATCGCAAGTTCCAAAGTAAGTAGGATTCGACTTACTATGTCCTGCGGCGACAAGTCGTATGCGGTGGGTGACTAAAATCGACCCTGAAAATGCTCAGTCGCAGGCGATCGCCCGCCGCATGAAGGTGGTCATTTTGATGCGAAATGAGTTTCCTGCGATTTTTATCGACCTGTATAAATGCGGTGGCGATTCGGCTTGTGAGGCGATTTGGTAAGCGACCAGCCGCATAACGAAAATCGACCTAGCCTAGCCTCCCCCATTACGCATATTCTCTGGGCCACGCATGTTCGACGTGATCTCGCACCGGCGCCGACGGCCGGTAGTGTGTGTGAAACCGGCTTTAGATCAATACACGTGGGATGCATTCGTTATGAGGTTCCCTGATATCTCCCTAGCAGAAACAGCGGTTTTACAATACTTACAATAATGCAATATACAAAATACTCGAAACGGGATCCGCGGGTTCCAATCGAATGTCGACTGTACCTACAGATTATTAAACAAATTGTTACTTACGTTTTTTTAAAGTGATCATTCAAAATAAAAGCAATCTGCGGGGTAATTGCTTAACATACTAACAGTAGCAATGGGTTTAATTTTGACAGTTCAACAACATTCATTGCGTTATTTAGGTTGTTGAGCAGACACATTTTTCGAACATATGAAGAAATGAATTAGCAACATCTTTCAGAATGATTCAGGTTGTGATTGATAGTGTCTTACGCAATTAGGATGCTGTATGATTGGTTGTTGGTGTATTGGTGAACCAATCATAACATTACATTCAACACCAAAATATTTTGGAAGAGTTTCTCAGAAAACGTCAACTTTATTTTCCACATCCTCAGCTTTTGAATCGAATCAAATTCGATTGTCTCATTGACCCAATTTCGAGTCGGTTCTAAGATTTTGCGAGTAACCAAGCAAGGCATTTATCGTATCACAAACTAGGCAGAAACTGTCAAAATATCCAATACTTTGGAATATATTTCCAGATAAATTCGACAAAATATTTGCTTATACACGTTATCTCTTATCAATTGATTGACTTATCAGAACACGTCCGTGATGCAGTCCAATGGGAATGATAGCGATTCGATACACATCATCAGGCTTTAACTTCAGCTATATATGAATAATACACAGATAATACTGCAGTATTTTTTTTAACAATGGAATTTGTAACAGTTTCGTGCTTCTCAATCTCTCCTTTTTTAAGACTTCTAAGGGTGAGACTTAAAAAGAGCAATAACAATATTTCGTCGCGTTTCTGTTGAATTTTGTTAATGAGACTTTAAGAAGATCTTTAAGGTATAGATAGTGCAATCCACGAAGACGCGCCCCACTCTTCTTCCGAATCGTTAGTGTTTATCGTTAGTTAATTCCATTAGTGTTTTAGTTCTTTCGATACACTCTAATTACCCACTAATAATAACACTAGTTTACATGGTTTTTGTCCTTGCAATGAAAAGGGTTTTTGCTTATCATTTGAGATTGAAAATGAATTGCCTTAGCTTTTTTCTTGTATTTATTTGAGTCTGTGTCTCTTATAACAGACCAGCAATAATCATCTAACATGGCTTGGTCCCAGTACCCTTGATAATTTTGTTCAAAAAATTTCAAATCCTAATAAAAACGCTCTCCATGTTCGTCACTGACTTCTCTCAGGTTTTCAGGGAAGAAATCAAGGTGCAAATGAAGGAAATGAATTTTCAGACATGCTGACAACCATTTATTTAATTAACTGAACACTACAATGCAGAAAAAAATTAGGATGAATTCAGAACCAACTTGTGGGTAGTCTTAAAATAAAATGTGTTGATAACTTGATTCTTTGACGTAATAAAAATAAAAAAAATATATGATTGCGTTTAGTTATTGTCACTAAATAAAACGAAATGGAATTCACTGGAAGGACATGACTTTTTTATATTTTGTAAACTAGTGTAATTAGTAGTGTGTATTTACAAAACTAAAACAAAACGAAAATGAGTGGGGCGCGTCTTCGTGGATTGCACTATCTGTATCTGGGCGCAATTGCGTTCAGGGTCGCCCGCTTTCTTGATCAAAGCAATAAGCTGGGGTCTGGGGGTAATTGCGTAACACACTATCAGTAGCAATGGCTTTCGTTTTGGCAGTTCAACAACATTCATTGCGTTATTTACATTGTTGAGCAGACAAATTTTTCGAACATAATATGAAGCAATGAATTAGCAATATCCTTTAAAATTTTTCAGGTTGTTAATTAGGGTGCTGATAATATAGATGAAAAATTAGAGCCAATATCGAATACATTGCTAATGTTCATGAATTTGTTTGAAGAACTGCCTTTTAGAACTTGTCATGCCTCTATTATTTCAATATACAATTTTATAAACTAAGCTCATGAACTGTTTCGGAATTTTAACAATCAACAATGCTAGATAAATATCATAATGTACCTTTCAGTTAGAGCATTTCCTGTACAAAAGTATGACGTGATAGCTCCCCATTTGTCTATACGGTTCCGCGTACGATTCGCCGGATATTCGTGAATCATCGGCTTTCGGCTCTCGCGCAGCATCGGAATGTAAGTTCAATCACCTGTTTTGTACGATTTCTAACAATATACGCTGGAATCAGGTCGAATTGTATTATAGGATAGATTTGAACAAGGAAGTTTGGATACTTCGTCTTTGAGTGATGTTTTTTGTAAAAACTTCAAATAATAGGTCGGGGCAAAAATATTTTCGTATTTTGAATCTATTGTTAGTAATCAAACCTCTTTGGCAGTACTGAATGTAACTGGCTGGTTTTAATACTATTAAATGTTGACATTCTAAAGATGCAAAAAATAAAAAAAAACTAATTCCCGCCATTTCTCAATTGTTTTTAAAGCAAGCAACATGAACGTATGTGACGAAGAAATTCGGTACATTTTAAAATTTTATTACAAAAAAGGTAAAAATGCGACGAACGCCGCGAATAAAATTCGTGCGGTTTACGGACCTAATGCGGTATCAATACGAGTAGCACAAAAACGAGCGGTTCAAACGTTTCAAGTCAGGAAATTTTAGTGTGAAGGATGAAGCTCGCTCTGGACGGGGCTGTCACGGATAAAATCAGTGCCATTTTTGAAAAAGTGGAGCAAGATCGACATATCAGTAGTTATGATATTGCTGAAGAACTGGATATTGATCACAAAACAGTTTTACGGCATTTACAAAAGTCTGGGTACAAGAAAAAACTTGATATTTGGGTACCACTGAGAGAAACTTAATGCAACGTGTTTCCATTTGCGATTCTTTGTTAAAACGTAATAATTCCGACCCATTTCTTAAACGGTTGATTACAGGTGATGAAAAATGGATCACTTACGATAAGAATGTCGGAAAAAGATCGTGGTCGAAGCATGGACAAGCCCCACAGACCGTGGCAAAGCCCGGAACAAAGTGATGCTGTATATTTGGTGGGATTGGAAAGAAATCGTCCACTATAGCTTTTGCCGCCGGGTAAAACTATCGATTCTGACCTCTACTGTCAACAACTGATGAGTTTAAAAGAAGCTATTGAGAAAAACCGGCCGGAGCTGGTGAATAGGAAGGGCGTGGTGTTTCATCACGACAACGCCAGATCGCACTCATCTATAGCCACTCAGCAAAAATTGAGAGAGCTTGGCTGGGATGTGTTGACGCATCCTCCGTATAGCCCTGATCTTGCTCCATCAGATTTTCACCTGTTGCGGTCACTTCAGAACTCTTTAGGAAGCATAAAGTTAACCTCAAAAGAACACTGTGAAAACTACCTGTCAGATTTTTTTGATAAAAAATCTCAAAACTTCTACAGCAATGGGATCATGGCATTGCCCACAATATGACAACAAGTCATCGATCAAAACGGCACATACATATTATAAATAAATAAAAAATTAAACCTAAAAGATTTTTTTTTTTTTTGTATGAAAAATACGAAAATACTGTTGCCCCGACCTAATACATTGTATTTCAGTTAATTGTACTGACTCGTACAGACCAGGGAAGCATGGTACAAAGTGAGGAGACCTTTATTTAGCAGTAGGCCATAAATTATGATGATTGTACTAGATTCAATACTGTAGGTCTAACACAATGTTTTTTTTTTACAATATCCTATTTGACTAATGAAGCAGTTTTATATCACCCTATGTACACACAAAAACATTAAGACATTTCAAGTTTTAGCTGACCTCGCATTGCATAGGCTTTTCGTACAATGAGAAATCAACTTATATTTGTAGTTGCAGTTTAGTTAAGAATGTAGTTAGGTTTGAAATTGCCCGTTAACAAAATCAGAATTTAAGTGAAATAAGAAACGACCTGATATCCCATACAAAATGTGAGTTTCAAAAACTACCATTTCTCAGTAAACTTGGCTACCTTTTTCACAAACATCGAGAAATTTTTAAAAGTCAACTTCAAGCTAACAATAAAGCATTTCCTTTGTCAAGTTTACATCTATAGCGAAACATCCTGACATTTCCGGAAAAGTATCTAACGAAATGTTCATATAACTCGTAAAAGTTATACTTACATCGTCTACTAAACTGTAACTTTAGTTGAGTAATAATTTTTGCGAGAACATTTACACGGTACAAAGCTTCACATAACTATAAAGTATTACCTACATATTTTAATTGAGTTAGCCAATAACACAAACTTGAAATTTAACCTAATTCACTTTCATGTTTGTGTTTGGGACTAGCAAGGGTCAGAGGGCTTTCTAAGATCGAAAACTGAACAGTCGTAACAATGATAAGAGTATCTCCAGGAGTGGAGCAAAATATCTTGTACACCACACATTAAGAGATAGAGCAACCGTAGGAACTGTGATTTCTCCAAATGCAAGTTTTATCTGACACATAACATCAGTCTTAAAAACCTTCAGCATCGGACGCAATATTATATCGCATGGTCATTTGTTCCATATCAGTCTATTACAACGGACCGGAACAGTGCTATAACCAGCAAGCCTACTCTGATTGTCAAGACCATTGTATTATTCTAGCACAAAAGATTGTGCTCCACTGCCACGGTAAATTGAACCTTAAGGATTGAATTTATCCCCCACATTTGCCTGACACTTAACAGCACCCCAGCTAATTAATTATAACAACTTAAGCTCGAAAGCAATTAAGGCGACGACAACTCTAAAACATATTAAAAAGTCCAAAAGTTTCTACTTGATTAAGTTCGAAGACGGTACCCTCAAGTCGGTGCTACAAATTGGGAAGTGTTGGCTTTAAAACTTGTACTTGACAGTTTTGAAAAATGGGTTTGATTTGTAGATTATGTGCTTAATTTAAAACGGAGGCTGAATCCTAGACCTACCTATCCACTTTTTTCTTACTGTTATAGAGGTATGAGGAACAGGGTGTAAAGTTCGCTCATCCTTCATAGAAAAGGGAGGATCCTCCGACCAGACGGGTGTTGTGTCTGGTGGGCTACTGTCCGCCGATTGATATCGGGACGTTGTATATATCATATATATCATATATATGCTATCTGCGCGGTAAACTCTGCTTGCGCGATGCAGGATTTTCCGTGACGTCAATATGATGCGTGCGATGTGATGCGAAGAGTTTTACTTAAGAGGATCTGTAAACAGCACGATAATTGGTGTAGAAACAGTTCCCCATTCTGTGTCAAAAGTCGAATAATCTTAATTGCACCTATGCAAAAATATGTTAAGCCATGTACCCAATGGGATTTCCCATCGGCAAGAATGACGAACTTACATACAAACATTCATCCCTATTTAACCCCTTTAGGGGGAGAATTTTCAAAAATCCTTCTTTAATGCTCAATTCCGTTTGAACTCAAAGACAGTAGTATAATATGAAATAAGCGAATGGAATATGAATATCGTAGCTTTTACCGTAATCAAATCTAAAGTTTCCAAATAGATTATAATCATAGCTGCCTTGAGGTAACGATGCGTTCAAACTACATTTCTCAGTTAGAATGTAGTCCAACAACCATTTCAAGTTATGCTTACATTCCCTATAGCTTTTAGTCCCACAGATATTGCTATAACCGTAACTTAGCCCTTAATATCACCATAACCTTAGATTCGCCGTTACTATCGCCCATAGCACATTAATTATACATAATAAATACGAGGAATACATAAATTCGAGGAATACAGGCGTGCCTGTATTCCTCGAAGGGTAAGGCAGAGTTGTACCTATTGTAAACCCACTTTTCGCCAGTTATGTTTGAGTCCCATGTAACAGGGGGCGACCCTATTGCTATCAAGCGGGCACAGATTCAGAATCCAGGTGTAAAAACCAAATAACACTCTGCCTGACTCGGGAATTGAACCTAGAACCTCATGCTCCTCAGTAGTCGCACCTGCGACCACAAGACGAACGAGACAGCCACCCAAACAAATCCCATAGCTTTCAGTTTCCCAAATTCGCTCAAACAGTTTGTGTTACAAACAGTTTGTAAAGATGTTTGGATGTTTGTTAATCACGCGTCAACAGTTGAACGGATTTGGATGAAATTTGGCACACAGATAGTTTAGTTTATAACCAGGATTAACACATATGATTTTTTATCCCGATATTCCCACGGGATCGAAACTAACGCGGATGAAACCTCGGGGCGCTGCTAGCATTGCTATAAAGCCGCATCATAGGTAATCAGCCTGTAATGACAGGCTTATGAATGAGGGACTGGTTTGTGACCTTCCACGCGGGCCCAGTGCGGGCTGGTAGATGTCTTAAAATTTTTGGTTCTAGGATTTGCCGGTTTCGTCGCGATGTTTTCCTTCACCGTTTTGAGAGCAGTGCTGTTGAAATTATTTACACAAAGTAAAGCGCCTGCGTAGTTTCTCCCACGATCTACAACTCGTAAGTCGGGGGCGTTACCGCTGCTATAAAAGGCCATAACAAACTCTTTATCACCGTCAACTTAAATTGGCCGTTACCTTCCCCCATCGCAGTACATTACAGTGATTACACCAACGTAAACATCCCGTTTCCTTTAATTGAATGAACCTCTAGTGCCAAAGTATAAATATCACATCGTTGCCAGCTCTATTTTGCATTCATGTCCGATAGCTTGAAATTCTCGAAATAGTTTAGAACTGTTCGTGCCAGAATAAGTGTCCCATCGGTATTGCATTTTATTTTGTACTAGCTTCTGACTGCGACTTGTCCGTGTGAAATTTCTTGCTCCCCCGACCCACCCCGTCGCATCGCATGGCCTGCCAGCGCTATTACTTCGTTTTCTCTTATCATTCTTTCTTATTTTTTTTCTTTTTAAAATAAAAAAGTAATGAAGCATTAAATAAAATATCCGATAGCGTTCCACAAGAATTGAGCTTTCAAAGCAAAAAACTTTTCAAATCCGAGTGGCATTTCCAGAGATTAGCGCGTTCAAACAAACAAACGGTTCAGCTTTATTATTACCCCCTTACTAATAAACGTTGTATAGCGTCTGTATTTACTTACCCAACTATAGTTACCCAACGCTTTGTCTTTTTCTTTCGAAAGTCAAATTATTGACGACTGAAAGAGAGAAATCGGTGTGTAACTATTCATCTCATATAATACGTTTATTAGATGACTTTTAAATGGCATGTTTGAGTATAAAACTTTTTTTTTGGCCTAGAATCTACATTATTATTGGAAATGTTTTATGTCTTACTGAAGTTTCATTCTTGAAGAAACCAACATCATCATTCAATGCGTTCTTGACAGCTGTCACTTTCGTACAAACGAAAACGTGTTTGCGAGTTTGATCTTTATTAGCTACTAGAATTGTCGCAATGACAGAGGTCAGGAACTCATTCTATCGACCCGCGGTCGGATTGTAACGTTATTTATGTATAATGTATTATACTTACTTATCAGAGCATTTTGATCCAATTTCCTCAGTCCTCAGAGAAAAAATCTAATAATTGTAGACTCGAATTGTGTAGAGCGAAAGCCAAATATGTGTTTTAATTGCCTCGGGATAGTTGTTCACCAACTACGGCCGGATTGAATTGTTGGATATTTCCTCTACTTTAAACTTCACTGTAACCTGTTGATTCACTCTGAAATAATTCTGGACCTCACACAATGTAATTTCGTGTCCCGCAAATTGTGGGCAACCTGGCCACAGCCACAACGTGGTAAAGCTTTCGACCGCGAAGGCACAGGCGTGTTGTAGGTACAGAATAAATAAGTTTTGGTTAACACTGGCTTACCAGTGCTATGTTAATGAATGAATATAAGATTAGCATTTCATTACATAGTATGCATAGGTACTATATGCCCAGATTGGTGAAATTTAACATGAAATGTAACACATGCGGGCTTGACACAGGTGACTAAAGCCGCAGTGATTATTTCAGGTAAAACTTCGATGTGGCATTGGAGAGATAAAAGATGTCAAATTAGATTGATCTAACCCTCCATTGATGAAGACGATACTGGTGATAAGATAAGATAATTTATTTATTTCTGAGTATATAATATGGTACATTAAGATCTTAATACTAAACAGTTTCACATACACTACCGATACCGATACACCTCAGAATGAGCTATAAACATGCTATTAAACATGTGATTTTTTTTAACAGCTGCATTTTCAATATCTGTACAAATTATAAATTAAAATCGCTTTTCGTGTCTGTCTTTGGACCTCTTTGTTCTTTTAATTTAGAGAATTTATTGCCGAAAGTTTCTGTATTATTAGCATAAAATAAAAATATCTCGAAGTTTTACTAAGTCGTATACCCTAGTCAAATATAACTCTTTGTTAGATAGCTTTATTCGATAGCTCAGAAAAGGACATACCGTCTCAAAAAAAAAAAAATAATAAGTTACTCAATTTCATTAATGAGCCATATTTGTCTACAAGATAGGCCTCTTACTCTATCTACCAACAAGTTTATATGTAAATAGAACAAACTAAGCCCAGTCTGTCTGTGTGGTCGTCTCGATCGATTGCAGGCCAGCAAATTTCCTTGACCACTGGCCCGGTTCACAGAAACTTTGTACACGAACTATCTTTACAAGGCGGTATATTTCTGTGTAGTGTCAATATTGGATGTCTGTTGTAGTTATGGAAGATAGCATTTACTGATCATCGTGACGGGTTTTGCAGAAGCTTCAACTTTTTCGATAATTTGAATAAGAAGAAGCCCCAATGTATGAATAGGTAACTAGGTACCTATAAACTGCTCAATTTAAAAGAATCTCTCTCATAGACAAGAGGGCTAAATTTTTAGCAGTGGGAACACTAAGACGGGTTATGTAATGTAATTTAATCCCGTAGCATCGCAAAATTCGCAAATGATCCCTTCGGGCAACAAAATTCCATTCGTACCTACATCCAACATGCGGATATGCTTACCATTTGCTTTAAGAAAAATAAAACAAAAGCTTGGGTGAAGGTCAGGATCCAAGCTAAGTATGTGATCATTGATTTCAAAAAGGACTTTCCCCAAATATACAATCATACGACCATCATGATGGTGAGAAATGTAGTGGTACGTAGAAGGAAACGTACGGAAGGAATTTCTTCTTAAAATTTCAGTCATTACCTTCTTTCTTCTTTCATTCTAGCTCTTCTATTAGGACAAACCAAGTCTCCGTGTCGACCAGCTAGGGTCTTTGACCAGCGTCCTCATTGCCCTAACATCGAACGATATAATTTAAATTATTTATTTACATAGTACAAGCAGTATTGATTCTCTCAGCTGTGTTCTTCAATGAATTATAAATTTGTACTGTGTCGAGTGACATGATTTCTATTATTGTTTTATTTGTTCTTGGTGTTAGAATTCTTTAGGTTAAACGTATTCAATATTTAACCGACTTCTTGTATTGAGAGAGAGCAGTGGTGGTCCAGTGGTAATGACCGCAACATACTAGTTGTAGGTTCGAACCCATATAGGCGCTTTATTTTTTGTTATTATTTCATCACCACTGCTCTCAAAATGGTGAAGGAAAACATCTTGAGGAAACCGGCATAACCGGCATTTCCTAGAGCCAAAAATTCGAAGACATGTGACGTCTACCAACCCGCACTGGGCCCGCGTGGTAGATAACAGCCCACTCCTTCTTGAAGAGAGAAGGCCTGTGTCCCAACAGTGGGAACATTATAGGCTGATTCACAATGACGAAAATTTGCTCCCCTTATTTATCCTTCCTAAATTAGTTTAGCAAAGTTCCTGAACTGAACTGTTCTGGAACTGAATGTGTGCAAAATGTTGATAAGTAGAATTTAACCTCCAAAGATTGCAAATTGGTAACACTCAACGTGCATAATTTACTTTTTTCTCTTACTAACGTGTGCCGACTCCCGACTTATCCACTATTACTCATTCCAAAATTACCGAAGAAAATAAGCGATGATGTAATACTTCAAAGAACATTACCAAACACTCAACACTCTTATCAGATAGATATACGCCCTCGTACACTCTTATCACTGCACATATCTTAAATATTAGCGAAAAATTATGTTATAAAATAGCGTTAGGTAACAATTACCTGGCAATCTTGGAACGGAAGAAAAATCTTGATGTCTTGATGTTGAAATCGGGAGATTGGTGCCGAGCGTTACCATCCTATGGAAGAGCATGACGCAGAAATCGTTTTGTTATAAATGCATTTCTGCTCTTAAAAAGGTGATTTATAACCTCAGAAATAGTTCAGTAACTCCAAAATAAGGACCAAACTGTGGGCCCAAATAACAGAACTGGTGCCCTGAGAAAGTAAAGCGGGCTCGCGGCAGACCACGTATGAGATGGCGGGACGAGCTGGATGTGTTCTGTCAAAACTGGAAGGAGGAAAATCGGGCTCGCGAAAGATGGAAGGAGTGGAGGAAACCTTATCCAGGAGTGGGACAGCGTAGACTAGTCAAAATGGACCTTCTCTTTTCTGTGGGATATGTTGGACTCTTAACTGACTTAAACCACAAGGTTCCTTTACCCAATACCACCACAAAATACTAATACATACCCACTGGTGCCTGACAAGGATCTAAAATAATATATTTCACGGGTTGGGATTCGATTAGGTACTTTAATGTGGTTGCTAAGCACAATGCGTATCGTGAAGTGCAGCTGATGGTGACTTCTCAATCAGCTCCAGTTGTCCTGGTTCTTACAAGGAGAATTTCTCAACAATTAACGTCCCTGCATCGGGAAAAGCAATATTTTGATAAGTCAGAAACTGGCCCCCTAAAAACTGAAAAATAAAAAACTTTATTACAAAAAAACAAACAACCGACTTCCAAAAAAACACTACAAAGTGAAAAATAACTTTCATTTCGGAAGTCGGTGTCAATAAAAGAAAATGCGGAACTAACGACATCGACATCCGAAATTGAAGTTATTTTTCACTTTGTAGTGTTTTTTTGGAAGTCGGTTGTTTTTTTTGTAATAAAGTTTTTTATTATAGAATCTAACTCTTGGGGCAATAGACTTGACTTTTTCTAGACTCGAGGATGATTTGTCACTTCAATATACTGCTAGATATCTTGTTGCTAACTCTAAATCTTCATTATTCTCATCATCCATCTTTACAAATATCTCCCCAATTAGCTTTTATTCAGCAAATTCTTCCCCACTTCCAAAAGCATGTTCATATAGTTTTCATCGCTGTTCGATGTAAATAAATAATGCGCGGCGTCTGGTTAGCGGTTATCTCCCGAAATAAAACACTTGCAGAATCTTAGATGAGTGCTAACGTCATCCGCCCACCAGCTGCTAGTATTTTAGAGATGGGAGATTCGTCTGTGACGTCATGATATAATGAGCTGAGAGTTTTAAGATTTCAGCTATTGACATTGTTGGCGACAGATCTGGCAACCCCGTTGCTAGTTGCCCCGGTCTTGTTGTTGCAGCGGGATTGTCCGAAAGGGTTAGCGCTACCCCGGAACATAAAGGGCTAAGGAAGGAATACGGGTGGGTTTTAGTCAGTAAGAGTCTGACACTCCCTTCTGCTCCACCCAGAGCGGGAGGGGGTCATTTGATGACTTCCCATCCTCCAAAAAAAAAAGGGTCTTGTTGTTGTTGGTTGGCTAGCAACAGGGGGCTTACGTGTTTTTACCTTTTCTTAATATTGTTTCTTGTGATCTTTATCTTTAGTTATTAAACCCAATAGCACCTTTACGTTTCTTTAATTTGGTGCTTAACAGACATCGAGTTTCAGAAAAGTTCGCCTTTGACTAGCGTCGGTGCGTCTCCTATACTGATACATGTCTGACAGTCTTTGTAATGCTCTCCATATTTACAGTTTTGGTATTAATATTCTAGTTTCTAATATATAAAATAACTATCTTCTGCCCGTTACTTTGTGCGCGTGAAACTTCACCCTCCCTCATTCACCCTCTTAGGGGTGGAATTTCCAAAAAACCCTTACTGGATACCTACTCTTCACAAAGAACAAACCTTCCAAATTTCATGTCTCTAGGAACAGCGGTTTAGGCTGTGCGTTGATATATCAGTTAGTCAGGACTTTGAATTTTATATTTAAAGAAGATAGATTATACGTTTCTGCTACTTACCAGTGCATTTTTGGGTCTAAAGTTGGAACGTAAAGTTGAGAAGAAATTCCGCGTGGAATTTCTTGTTCCCCCGACCCAACCCGTCGCATCGCATCGCCTGCCCGTATTAATAATACTTCGTTTACGCTTAGCGTTCTTTGGACTTTTTTCTTTTAGTTCGGCTCCTATGGGTTCTAGTCTGAAATTAAATAGCCTTCTCAAACTCAAACTCAAAGCATTTATTTCAATTAAACCATTTACAGGCACTTTTGAATTGTCAAGAAGTCGGTCAGTCAGGAAAAAATGAAGCTAGTTGCCCATTCCAAAGCGTAGTAGGTACCTATGGAGAAGAACGGGCAAGAAACTCCATGGACACTTTTTTTAAATAATATTTTTACAAAATTATTAGTTACATCATATGTTGAATTTATAATATGTGAGAACGATGTAAAAAATAAATAAAAATCAAGTACGCGTTAAAAGTGTCCAGAGTACAGCAAATAGTAACAAAATAACAATCCAAAAATAAAATAATTAAAAATAAGCCGTGGCAGCTAAAAGATGACCAGCCCCAACTGACGGCGCCCGTTCACGAACATGACGCATGGATCAGTACCATCCAGCTCAACCATTTTGTAGGGAACCGAATGATCCAACACACACGCCACCGTCAGCGAGACACTTGAGCGAGCATGACATACTATCAGCCGCCAGGGCACATTCTAGTCAATGAAAAACATATTACCCGGTAAATGGTAGCTCAATAGTACATAGAACTCACATCTGTGCTATGCAGTTATACAATACAAAGGAAATTGAGTTTATACAATGCAAAGATAGTCTTACAATCTTCAGCAGCTCCAACAGTATTTTCAGGTGTTAATCAATTAGTTGTGGTTGTGGAGCAGGACCAGTATTGAGCCAGGCATTTTTATCAGCGATGTAATCTCCTAACTTATAATATGCCTGCCTACGCCTATGCCTGCCTGCGTTTTATACATGACTTGAATTTTGTCTCATTCAGTTGAAGAATGTGGGGAGGTATTTTATTATAACATTTTAAACAGTACCCCATAAAAGATGAGTCTACTTTTGCTAGTCTGAAACCTGGTTGAACTAATAGGTCCCTATTTCTAGTACTATAATTATGTCTTTCACCTCTTTTGCTAAAAAGATGTAAATTTTTTCTTACATACATGATGTTTTCGTAGATATATTGACAAGGCACCGTCATGATGTTAATATCCTTAAACAGTTCCCTTAGAGAATCGCGCTTGCGGAGATTATATATACTTCCTTAAGAATTTGGCTATCAAATGAAAAAAATAATATTCCAAACCCGACGGGTAGTTTCAAAGCATTTAAATTGTTTAATGTTTCTAGCTGTTTCTAATTTACATAAAAACAGTTCAAAATCATAATTGAGAGCGCCAACTGTTCCCTTTACTAATTAAAGTTTACGTAGTTGCGATTTCATAATTTGTTACCAAATTGAAATAGTGTTTACATCATAAATCTTTTAGAAATGTACCAGTTTTGCCAGTATTTACAAATTAATAAATGAAATATTCAATTTAATTGATGCATTGCGTAATTCGGTCTGTTACAGTCACACTACTAAATCTTTTTTTATTTAATCAGACTCAACATCTGTACCTTAAAAAATATTTATTACACTCAAATCCGTTTGATCATTCAGACTAATTAATCAATCAACTCTCCACTCTCTCATTTCTACATTTATATCTGTCATTAAATATGGTATACCGTATACATAATAAAGAGTATTCTATTCTGCCTACTATACTGGTATTCAGCTGCATCCGGTTAGACCAAAAGTCGACCCCCACCATAGTTGGGAAAAGGCTAGCTAGGCAGAAGATGATGATGATTATGATATTCTGTTCTACCTCAGGCATTAATTATCTTCAAAATATTTGGATGACACTCACTTTTCTACTCATCTAGGTCTACATTCAGCCTAAATATTTCAGAGTATGTGCTATAGGCTAGAAACGGGTTCCTTCCAAGCGAACGAACGTATATATCCAAGATACCATTCCACAAAACATTCCATGCTTAGCACTAGCAATCTTGAATTCCAATAGCTCCGTTCTCGATATTGAATAAGCATTACACGATTACGCTACACATATACACACCATTCGGTTATATTCCTCTTTTCTATACAATATATCGGTATCGTTGCAAATATATACTCAGGGTTGCCATACACAACATATACATGTTCGGCTCGGCATGGTTCGGCACAGTCAAAATTCATTGAATTATGGTGATGATGGGATATAATTATGTTCGGGAAAAAGCCACTCGGCTTAGCTGATATTGTGCCGAGGCGACCTGATGCCGTATTATCACGGTTTAATGCCATAATGATTCCAGTGAAAGAGAAAGACGGAGCTATACATGACCGATAGCACCATCCCTTTTCCGCACTGGAATTATCATGGCATTAATACTTCAAAATACGGCCCCTGAGTATGATTAATGCCCGAAATACAGGAGGCCAGTTTTTCAAGCTAGCATAGCAAAATTGTGCTAGAAAGCTAGTCGCTCTAGCCTCGTGTATAACACAGAAGTATCCTCATTTTTGCATTTCTCAAGCCAGGATACTTAAAGCTAGGATATTACTAGTTAGCTATCTTGGCTTGAAAAACTAGCTTTGTGTATTCCGGGCTTAAGCGAGGGTTGATGCCGAACGAAGATTGCCTATCAGCACGAGCCGAATGACAGCCGAATATGTGCGGTACTTGCAACAGGTCAGCCTTGTTGTTAAAAAAATACTGCCGTAGTGTGTGTAGCACCACTTATAGGCACCACTACCTGACCCTTTCGTTTCCCTTATTTTTCTGACAAAAAGCGTTACGCTTCTATCTGTTGTTTCTATTTATATTTATAACAGAACTAATGTTTCAACGTAATAGATACTGTGCCGCATTATCCTGTATTTATAGCAGTCATTCTAAACGGGAATAGTGCATGTACTTAATTTTTATTATCCGTTCAGAACTTTCAATCAAGCGCCTACGCTCACAGTTGAGTTCTTCTTGATTCATGTAAAGTCATTTTTTTTCCAAAACAACTCCTGTAACTATGTACATTGAACCCACAATGCAGGAAAATGTAACAATTAAAATTCTGCCTAGTAATATAATTATATACCTAGTTTTCCAGCCATATATAATATTTACCCTACATTGTTGATTGCTCATTTACCGTATTAAAATGAAAGGAAAACGCAGTTTTTGTTTCATCGTCATCATCATCATCAGCCTATAGCAGTCCACTGCTGGACCTCTCCCATTGCATGCCATTCAACTCCATTTTCGGCATCTCTCATCCAGCTGCTAGCAGCCATCCTGCGAAGATCGTCGCTCCACCTAGCCGGAGGGCGTCCCACCTTAGTTTTTGTTTAACTTTCCCTATTCCATCACACTGATTTTCAAATGTTGTTGTTTACCTACACAAAACCAGTGCAGTATCTAATTAAATTATTAATTAATATTTCATCATTCCGACACCTAATAAATCAAAACGTCGAAAACAGAGTTGTTTACAGAAATTGAAATCCTAATAAATCATGATGCTGAGTGACCTAATTCTACTTTCAGTTTTAATATTTATTTTCACGGTGCTTTTTTATTCCAATATTGAAACTGCTCTTCGGCATCAACACTGTTTTTCGTTTGTTAACTGTTGTTCTACACTAGCTTTTGTTTTGTAGATACGCTTATGTAATTTTTACATCCACTAACATTGATTTGACTATATTTACTTCTTATCTTCTTGCTTTCCACATTTGCCTCTAAATCTCAATACATATCTCCACTTTTTCTTCCGTCTCGCTACAATCGCACAAAGTATGAACCTGTATAATTCGTCGTCATCTTTAATATAACTGGAATATTGCATTCATTGGTGTACCCCTCTTCAACTAGACAAAATATTATTCGAAATTCAACCTTATGATGCCTGTGGCTACTATAGAAACTAGTTCAGCTACAACGAAAGTTGTTGCCAATATTATGCTAAATGCCGGGAATACTCTAATGCTTGTTGCGAAAAGGTGCTAGTAACGCTTTGAAATAAAACGCAGAACTAGATTCTCTGTAGCGCATTTGTATACGTACGTTAGTATTTAAGACCAATGTATGCGGGCTTGCACATTATCCGACTAGAGGATTATGAGGTTGTTTAGTTTAGGATTTGTTTCGTAAAATTCTGGGATTTTTACTGTACTTTAAAGACGCGTGTTGAAATTGTTGTCAATATTCGGAAACTTGTCAGCATGACGTGTAGGAATTTGAGTACTATCATTAATTTCTTTATCATCATAATCATCTTCATTCACCACAGTCCTTTCAGCTCTCTTAACTCCATAAGCATCTTGCCCTTTTCATTATTGTCTGTTTTGTCCCAATAGTCTCCACCATGTTTTTGTTACTTAGTATTCTGTCAAATTAATGAAAATAACGATATTTTTTCCAACTCCTTGCTTGAAAACTGATACTAGCGGGTTAATTGCGTAACACACTATCAGTAGCAATGGCTTTCATTTTAACAGTTCAGCAACGTTCATTGAATTACGTTGAATTACGTTGTTGAGCAGACAAATTTTTCGAACAAATGAAGCAATGGATTAGCAATAATCTTTAAAATTGTTTGAAAGTGTGTTACGCAATTAGGGCGCTGTATGGAATCTTATTTCAATGCTTATCCTTATCCCTCTCACAGAGAGGAGGTATGTGCCCCAGCAGTGGGAACATTATAGGCTGATTATGATGATACCTTTTGGCCAATTCTGCTAATTTAAAACGTTCAAAATCTAGTCGCAGTCTCATCTCGGCGACAAACAAATGTCAAAAACTTGTCAAAATGTAGGGAAATTTGAAGTATTTTTGACAGATTGGGACTGAGATCAGACTGTGAACGTTCTTAAAAATTACGAGAATTGCCCCTCTTATGCAGTACCAGTGAACCCACCGCTTTACAATCTAGCACTGATTATACACTACAAAATGTCTCGGATTTACCTGAGCACGATATCAGCTCATCCCTGACATAGTAATGAATCAAGCGCCTTGTCATCTGATAATTATGTGTAGGGCTGCCAACCTACCTTATCTGCGTTGAATATTTCACGAGCGATTGATAAATTATTCGATTTATGTTTGACTAATGTTTTTGTGTTGATGAATGTAGGTGGTTTAGCTCCGGTTGTAGAAGTTCTTAAACTTTTGAGACTAGCTTTAAAGTCATCATCATCATATCAGCCTGTAGTGTTCTCACTACTGGAACAGACCTCCTGTCTTCGAGAGGGAGTGGGCTGTTAGCTACCACGCCAGCCCGCGTGTGGGTTAGTAGATCACAACTCTTTGAATTTTTGGTTCTAGGATATGCCGATATTTTGCAGGATATTTTTGGTTTAAATGTGTAGATAATTTGCTCTAATTTCTCTTTACATTTTCAGAGAAGTATATTATCTAAGAACCTATTACCTAACCTATTTATATGTTAACTTTGCATAAAATTATGTAGTGGTACGCGACTGTTTAAGGGTAAAAGGTAAGCACTAGGGTAGGGGCGAAATTAAAATTTTCCTACGTTTTTTTTTCAAATTGCAGTGCCAGTAAATTGAATGACTATTTCATCAAATATCAATCAATAGGGTTATATGGATTTAGATGGTTGATTATAAGTCTGTAAAAATAAATGAGTTCGGTCGCGAATCATATTTTGTGCAGCATACAACCTGCAACTATGTATATATTTTGGCGTTAAACTTCTCTTATTTAGCTTTAAGCAATATTTATAAATAAACCCCTAAATCTTTCATTTTCTTTAGTTTTGCTTTCATTTATGATGAATTGGTACATCATCTCTTCTTGTCATGTAGCAATATTGTATGAATTCTTGTGCAGTCATTAAAATAATTCTGTATAAAAGCAAGAAACATCTTTGTCCTACGGATTACGATTGAATGCGTAAAAACTTTTCACTTTTTCTAAATAAATTTACTGTGGTTACCGAATAAGAAAGGATACTTGTAATGGTTGTTGTTATAATGAACTCACATTCTTAGTAAACAGTTAATTACGAAGTTTTTATTAACATTGCCATCAATCTTGTACTATGGTTGTTACTACGAACTGATACAAACAAACTGAAAAAACAAGACGAATATAACAACAGAAGTTCCATTGATGTCTCCAAAATACGTCAGAACATGAAAAAACTGTTTTACGGTTTTATTTTATCTGCTAGATATGCAAGAAAAGGGGCTAAATGATGACTTACCCAGCCAATTACAGTTAACACACTAGTTAGATCATATAAAGGCCCTCATGACATAATTAATTATGCGTTTTTGTCATCATACCCTTCGATCATATATCATAATTAGCCTTATAGCAATCCACTGCTAGATATAGGCCTTTCTTCTATTCTTAGGCCAAGATCTATAAACGTAACTTAGCACGTATCTGGCTAAACGATAATTCTGTCACCGTCGCGCAACTGTCAAACTACAAATGCAAGATAGATACGGCAACAAGACTAACTTGTGCTAAATAACGTTTAAAGATTAGCCGGCCTTAGAATTACCACCATCCGAAAGTTAGTTTTCTGTATTTAATTTTATCCGCATCGTTTCATCTTCGCGTGTCGTTCAAGAAACCATGACACACAAATTCACACAATACAACTTATTGCGTCGCCATTTACTATTGAGATGCTATTGTTTCTAATTTACTCTGCTAATTGTTCTGAGGTCAACATTATTACTTACTGATCTAGGGGTACTAGCGTTTTGTTATCGTGTGGTCAATGTTGATTTATCTTTTCTTGTATAGTTTTTATTTTCTTGTATTGTTTTCTGTTTCGGTAAGAGTTTAGACGTTATAAAATTTTGTTTCAGTGCGGTTAGTGGAAGTGCTCAAGTGCTTTTCGTCCAAGTGCGGTTGAAATCAGTACTCTGAGTGGAATACCTCTTAGTGTGAGGTAGAGCAAAAGGGCATACATCTTTATACAAAAGAGGTCGTTTTGTTTTTAAAATATTGCTTAGCTATGCCCTCCACAAGGTGGACCTGACTGTCCTGTTGGTCTCATGGTTGCAAGCGTGGCTAGTGAGCGTGGGGTCCTGGGTTCGATTCCCAGGTTGGGCAAAGTGTTACTTGGTTTTCCATTAGGAATTTCTTAGTAATAGGAGTTTGGACGTTGGTTTAATACCCCCGTGCCTCGGAAAGCCGTAAAACCGTTGGTCCTGCGCCTGATTTCTCCCCGGTCGCGTCGGATTGCCGTCCCATCGGACTATGAGAGTAAAGGAACAGAGAGTGCACCTGTGTTTACGCACACACTTGTGCACTATAATATTTCCTGCGTACTTGGCTAATCTTCTTTGAGATTGCTACCGTGACCGAAATCGGTCGGGAGAATATTATTATTATAAGATAGACCGATGACCTAGCAAGGGTTGCAAGTATTCGCTGGATGCGGGCAGTGCAGCACCCCAATTACCTACGTATTTTGTTGAATTGAATGGCATTGCCATTGTGTGTTACACAATTAGGCTGCAGGGCAGGCTGCTATGGCGATTCTTAGGAAAGCATACGTCCAGGAGCCATTTTTGTTTCTAAAACGTCCTACTGATGACTTTCACAACGTAATTAATATATTTATGAAACCAAATGGGAACCCCAATAATAATAACTCCGCTTTCATATTTACCCAAGTATTAACTTCAGTCATTTCCCAGAATCTATTAAAGAAAACCAGCAAGGCTGTCAGGTCGTCGCACAATTACCGGTTATTATACGAACTTGTCGCGAACACGATACCATTAAACTGAAGTCGGTAACACTTGACGTTGCGGTGAGAGAAATGTATGGAAGTTTAATTGATTTATAAACTAACGGCTTCGATGTCTTTCTGGACGTTATTAATTATCTCTTGATTACCTCCTGGTTGAGTGTTGTGTGTTCAAATTCGGGAAAGTACCTATGTGACTTTCCAATCCATATCTACTTTCTCAGTTTATCCTGAACATCACTGACGCTGGTGAAAGAAAACGTCGTTCCTTCACGATTTTTTGATGAACCTGGACTTACATACACACACAATCAGCATTCGCGATTTATTTGCCAAAATTGTAAACAAATATAAGTTTATGGAAAAATAACCTTAAATCCTACATCATAAAGTTCAGTTTACGCTACAACTTCAATCATTTTTATAACTTTTTCAGTAGTACTACTCACTCTAAAATCAACTTTATAACCACTATTATAAAGTCGATATTTGTTTAACTTGGAATAACAACAATTAGGAACATACATGAATAGACCTTACATACATAAACTCACGCCTTCTTTCTATGGGGTTAGGCATAAACTACAGAACGTCATCTGCTTCCTTACATACTCCTTTTGCTTTATTTGCCTTCATACATCTGCTCATACACGCACACCGGTTGCAAGTACCTACTTACGCACCTGACCAAGTCTTA
Organism: Globia sparganii; assembly: GCA_949316385.1. NCBI lineage: Eukaryota > Metazoa > Arthropoda > Insecta > Lepidoptera > Noctuidae > Globia > Globia sparganii. Next base: position 18,012,092 of record OX438656.1, read on the forward strand.
AGACATAATAAACAAAATTAATTAAAGAACCCATGCACATTTTGAAGTACTTTGGTGCTAAGATTCCCCTACATTTCAAAACAATGAACAGAATGTGTTAATAGTTCGGTAATTCTGTGTAGTGTGTCTGCTTTGCAAAGCGCCGAACCGTGAACCACTTTGACCACCCTCTATAAACAATTAAAAATACACACTCGGCAAAACACACAATGAAAATATTTTATTGTATTGTGTTAAAATAACTGGCATTTGAGAGCACAAGGCTGCACTTGCACTGAAAAATGAAAACAGCGTCGTCCCTATTAGCATTTTGTCGTAATTGCTCCCATTCAAATAGGTGCAGAAAAAACTAAATGCGGTATATGAAAAGACGTCACTTCTAAAACAAACAGCCATAAACTTAAACGCTGAACATTTCAATGTACCTACTCCGTTGCATCCAATCTTCCCAAAGCTACTAGAAACACTTACTTTACTTTATATTCCTATAGATACTGCTTTCTAAAATAATTTCTCAGCCTCCTTGAAACCCAGAGGGTCTAAAACTTGAGAATACAGAAGCAGCGATCAAATCTCATCATCGCATATTGAAAGTTAAAACAAAAACAGCAAGAAGCTTTCCAAACCCGAATGCCATCATTCATAAATAGTAATCAGAAAGTGATGTATTAATAATATTTGTATGGCCAAGCCGTCGCCACTATAATCATGTTAGATTCCAATGCATAACAGATGCGATTAGCTAAAAAACTAATCATTGACTCGCGTGCTCCAATTACACACGCGTATTGTATGTCAGGGGTACGCAACAGTTTTAGGAGCTGTTGTCGTATCGTATCACAGGGGTAGTGAACCTTTTTAGCGACTGTTAACTGTAAAAAAATTAGGCTGAGATGTATTGTCATGATACCCATACTACCTACGGTCTAAGATTCTACGAGGTATTTTCTGATTAGAAAGACCCTGAGCACGTTTTCTTTACGAATTATAACCCGATGTCATGTCTAGCTTGCCCTAACTGAGAAATAGACACGAAACTGTTTCTTAGCGCTGGTCCAATCTACGGTCAGATAGCCTTTTTCTTATAGTTATCTATATTGCCATTTTTTATGCTAATAGTTTTTGTCTCAGCAAGATTTTTAACTTTTTTTTTTCATTTATATATGTTCGATAATAATTATTATCAATCTTTTGCCACATGAGTTTCAAAGGCTTGCCACACCTGTTCTAGACATGCGTAAGCGCACATCATGGTGCGAGTGTATTGACATGTTGATTCCTGCGTTTAATTGCGCGGAGAGATGTGTGCTATGCTTTATGTTAGATTTACGATCAATTGTCATGTCATCGTTTACAGGCAATTTATTAAACCAATAGCTTATTGTTTGATCATTTTTGTTGTCGTGTGTGGTCTCTAATTAAAGATTTTCACATCACATCAGAAGGCCAATTCTCGTAATTTAAAACGTTCAAAATCTAGTCGCAGTCTCATTTTGGCGACAAGCAAATGTCAAAAACTTGTCAAAATGTAGGGAAATTAGACGTATTTTTGACAGATTGAGACTGAGATCAGACTGTGAACGATCTTGAAATTACGAGAATTACCCCTCTGGAGTTATCCGGAAAGAAGTTAATAAGCAATCGAAACTCTTAACGACAATTAAAAAATAATAATTAGGCAGTTACATTCTAAACGTTGTGTCCATGGCGTAAAACTAAAGTTTATATCGACACCTCCGTGCAATAACATCGTAACTCACTTTTTGTGATTTTACAGGAGAGCGATTTTAAAGTTTGAAAAATTATAGCAAACTCAAAACACCCCGTAGAATTTTTGAAGCTGGCTCTATTAAATATCCACTTAAGTATGGTTGGTTTGGTTAGGTATGGTTAAGTTGTAAAAGAAAAATTGTTTTCATGGGTTTTCATGACTTACGTGAAAAACAATACAGTGAAATGACATATAAGTTACGAGGACAAACATTGTACCTATGTCTGAGTTACAATTTAGTTTTTTTGTAGTTTAATTTATTTTTGTGGTCAGATAATTGTAACTCCAAGGTTTTAAGTTACATATATTTAGAAACGAAAGGGAATAGAATTACAATGATAGTACAGAAAAAATGCATTTTTTTTTTACATAACAATGCCGTTGTAACTCAATTTTTGGAAAAAAGTGAGTAACGATGTTATTGCATGGAGGTGTCGATATGTTGTATTTCTATGAAATATCTTCTGCTTACGTATTTTATAGAAATACATAGAAACCAGTAGTATCGCGTCAACACGTCGCCTGCTGCTGTGATTTACTCATCATTTTACACAATTTTTATGGTTTTTGGTTGCTATTTAATATTAATAATCCTGTATTCTTTTGTTTAAATGATAAATAAAAAAATAAAAATAAATAATATTAAGGGACCATCCCAGAAATCACGAAAAAAGAGTGTGTACAATCAAATGTCGCTCAGGTTTTTAGTTATTATAACTTGAGATTTTTTAATTACTACACCTTGTATTTGAAAACTAACGAAATCCACACGTTGCCAACCCCTGAACGTAACGGCACAAATAATCATCACAGAATGTAATACATATTACTCAAACCTAATTTTCCTATTTACGTAACACACTCGAGACTCGAGTTGTAAGAGCTCTCATGTCTTACTATGTGCTGTAGGCAAATAATCGTGAGTTTGATAAGTGTTATCACTCCTACTGAACGTGGAAACTGCCTTGCTTAAAGAGACGGTGTCGTTTGTATGGATAATTTTACATCCATACCTACATATACTAAATTAAAGTCGCTTGTGTCACCGGGTTGTCCTTCTAAACTACGCAACAGATTTTGATGCGGTTTTCAGCATCGTTTAGAGTTTATTCCGGAAGGTTTATGAATAAAACATTAAAATCATCTTCTTCTTTTCAAGTCTATGGTAAATTGTTAAATGAGTTGAGCCTAGTAATAGTTAGTAGGCTCAACATTAATAATGAACTAACCTATAATAAAGAAATCTCAATGTTTCGTCAAGTCGTAAAAACCGTGCGAACCAGGCGTCACTAGTTACTTGTATCAGTGAAGATGAAACTTTGTTGGAATTAGGAGATAAATGATAAGAATATCTGAAGGTTTTGTCAAATTCTCTAGTTCAAGTATGTAGGGTTTATTAGTAATATTCGTGAGTAACAGCTCTGTTATCAATGACTTCAATACAGTTTGAGCTGCCTAAATCTAAGTTCAGCTCAATGCTATGCTAATATCTGGAATTAAAGATTTTGTCGCTGAGTTAGCTAAGACTATCAATGAAAATATCAGCTTCTACTCTTTTCGCCATGAACTTATGATGATCCTTAAATTAAAACCATAAAACCCTTACTGTAAAGTCACTGCAGTCACTGCATAGAATAATCAGCTATTAACTAATGTTCCGACTGCTGGGACACAGGCCTCCTCTGTGAGAGGGAGTGCTCAGTGCGAGTTGGCGGATGTCACAAATGTCTTTGAAATTTTGGTTCTAGGACGTGCCCATTTCCTCACGATGTTTTCCTTCACCGCGTTAAGAGCAATGGTGAAGAAATAATTTAAACAAAGTGAAGTGCTTGCTTGGGTGCGAACTCACGACCACTCGTAAGTCGTGGCCTTCCATGCTATTCTCTAAGGATACAGCCTTGCGGGCAGCGCTGTCGCGGTGGGTTTGACAGTTGCGACAGCGCTGTCCGCAAGGCTGTATCCTTAGAGAATAGCTCCCCGTGCCACCACTGCTTATATTCACTGCATGTCTAAACAAAATTTATTCAAAGATATCTTCGTTGTAATTACGTTTTTTATTCCATTTAACAGTGGTCAACACACAACTTTATCTCCGTGTAATTAGGCTATCTACTAAACAAGCATACTTTCAATACCACTAGCTAATATTAGTCCAACCTTCACCAAAGGCATATCATTTAGACCACGTCGACGCAATGTTTACGAAAATTCCGCCGAAAATTGGTACGCTTTGATAAAATTTTCTTCGCAGAAGATTCCCTATTTCATATGGTTTTATCATGTCTCACTTTAGTATGTGCATAGTAAACAAAGCTATACTTAAAACAGACGACTTGAATTCTATTTGAATAAAATTGAATTGAGTTTTCACATAACCAGAAACGAAAATATTGTCGTAACTTTTATTTGTTTTCATTCTATTGTGTTCATGGATTGTGTTAAATGTTATTCTGCCACCTTTAAGTACCTTCCTTAGTTATTTTAAATTTAAGTCTAAGTGTAAAAACGCTATTTATAAAGACCTATCCCCACAGTTCAAAGCCTTCCGTACTCTATGTTGTCAGGGCTCAACGGAGCCTAATAAAAAGTGCATGCAAGCAATCGTTTCCGTCCCTAATGGAAAACTCACGGGGCACCCGATTTAAGACGTGGATGAATGAAGACCTTTATACTGTCCCATAATAAATGGCATGCGATATCATGATCATGAAACACCACGTTTTAAAAGTGTTTCTTCAAAATGCAAAATATTTTATTTCACATGAGCACTTATGAAACGTCAGAAGCTAGGTTCCAATAGTCGTTTCATGTGGAGAAGATCCGGCAAGAAACTCCACGGTATTCTCTCACTCAAATTTTACGGAATCGATGCCTTTACGATTTACATAAACATTTCTGCAAAATTCAGCTTCCCATGATTAAACAGCTCAACAAAACAACGGTAGCTCCACATGTCTAAGCCACCTGTGCAGGGTCGCTGTGTCGCATTACGTCTCTTATGTAACACCGATGCCGTGGCTGACCTACATGTACCTGACTTGTGACGACGATCGTAATTTGAGGGGCTACCGGGCTATGCCGATGATTGTTAACTTATATCATTTTCTGGGTTTAACTTCTTTGCATGATCTTGGTCGACAGCAGTCTGTGAGAAACGGGTCAGTAATATGATTCGTTTCTATGGGTAGCAATGTCAATCAAATTATATATATATTTTCGAGGTACGAAACTGTCTTCCTTTAATGAACAAGGGTTATTCTGGCAGCCTTTCGAATTTATTTTGTTGTCAGACCTTATTTGAATGTTAATGGGAGGTGCCAATGGTGCCAAATCAGCAACGACAGCTTCGATGAGATTTGATGATTGACCGATCAGAAACATGATGAGGCTACCAGAAACCACAGGTTCTAGACCACGTGCTTACTTTTATAAATTCTCTAATACAAAAACCAAATTGGCATCAGTGTTGTCGTGATGAAATCCCCTAAAATGCCAATGATAAACTTGTTCACCCAACACTATTAAAATTACACTAAAATACGAAGAAACATAAATGTGTATGACTAAATGTTGACGATATTTTCCCTTCCAGGGAGAGAACTCCAAGCGAGGACACGAGGTACGTTGGTAGTGAGGCCGTGTACAGTGTTGTGGGCTTATCTATACCAATACTGCATGAATTGGTCGCATCTGCCTTCATACAGATAATATACATACAGTTACAAGCTGAAGTTATAGACTTGTCAAAGAAAGAGATGAAAATGGACATCTTGTTGAGCTCCATACATATCCTGGTTTTTCAAGTCCTTTCCTGATTCCGGACCGTTCATCAGTGACGGTAAATGTAAGTGCATGCTTCAGACCCCAGACGGCTCGGAATCCGGCCAATCAAAAGCCGAGCAATCTTTTTCTGGACCCTGACGAAACACTGAAACTGGACGGCCCGGAACCCGCTAAGGCTCTAATAACGATATGTGGATGGATCTTTAAAAATTGCATGCCCTCCGACGATGCCGTAGAAGTGGCGAGGTCTTTGGCCAACAAAATTTGATACACTGTCCGACGAAGACCGATCATCTATCTCTCTCTTTCTTTTACCAGGTTGCTTTTTAATTTGCAATTACAAAGCTTGCTTACTATATGTGTGTTAACTATATGTTGCAACTCCTCTCTTCACCCGCGTGGCATGTCAAGCCTATTTCACTGTATTTTTGCATCCTTAGTTCATTTAGGGCTCCAGTCGCCTTGAAGGCAGGGATAGAAATCAAGGTTGTGAAGCACTGATTCATCAAGTTAGTCACAGTACTTTATTTAAGGAAGATATATCTGTTACGAGTATCGCACTTGTCATGTCAGCCATGTTTGGAGCGATGAACGTAGCACAGACAAAGCCCGAACCTTTGGACCAAAAGCAATACACCCAATCACAAAAGAAGTTCTATCAGCCACTGGCATACGGATGTCATACACCTCATCTTTGTTTATATAGCACTGCATGACCCCCAAGCAGATTTAATCACTGCATCCAGATTTCTCATACACCTCAATGAAAATTTAAATGACTATCACAGAACCTGCGACTTTAAAGGACAAGGCCCGATTCAATCAATCAACTCAGTCTATCACAGTCCACTGCTGGACTTAGGCCTCTCCCAGGCTGCGCCACAACACCCTGTGACCCTGTCCTCCGCCTTCCGCATCCAATCTGTCCCAGCCACCTTCTTTAGGTCGTCGGCCCATCTATTCGGGGGGCGTCCCACACAGCGCTTGCCGATACTTGGCGTTCTACACTACGCTTACCGATACGCGGTCTCTACTCCAGGACTCGTCGGCTCCACCGGCAATCGGTGCTCCGACAAACGGCCAGCCCACTGCTACTTCAGCTTGCTTACTCTGCAAGCTATGTCGGTAACTCCAGTTCTTTTCCGGATAACCTCATTCCCAGCAGCTCGATTGACCAATTACAATATTTCCTACTGCATGATAACTACCAACTGTTTTTGTAGTTTCTGTGCCGTCAGTTCATCTACGCACGGAATTTAAATGCAATACAATAGCAGTTGAAAGAGTTGAAAAACCCTATTGCTCGATTCCTACGGACCATTATTAGTTAAAATCAAGACTCTTATCTTTACCAATAATGAAGCAAAAGACCCATAGCTTTGCATAGTAGAAGCCCTCAGAAATTAATATAGCTATCACAAGTAAAATTAGCTTACGAATCTATTTATATGCCCAGTTTGGCAATAAAAAATGCTGCCGTTTGGTAAGCATAACGATTCGTTTTTGTTTATAGGAACCAAGCAATGTGCCGAAAACTGCAATTTTGGCAGTTGCTTTGCAAACGAGATACCTACATTGTTTGGACTCCTAGGCCAATGACTTTAAGGAAGATATAAAACAATTTGAACTTCCAACTCCATTAAATAATGTGCCTCAAGCATTTGATAGCGCATCCGTGACAGTTTCACCGTAGCTTCCCATGGCATGATGGCATAGTTTCGCGCCAATAACATAGTTTCATCGCGGCTTTCTTTCCTCCCAGCCGCCATGCTGAGGTTTGACGAAATATGTTAATGTTTGAGCATAACCGTGGTTGCCAATGATAGCAATGCCGTTTGTGTATAATGTGGTAGTATTCTCGTAGATATAGATAACAAATTACAGCAAAATTTTGAAAACTTGTGTCAGTAAGTAAGTAAGACCGACCAACCTAAATTATCCGTATATTCAAATCACAACAGTAAATCTTTGGCAGTGGTATGAAATAAATGAAAATGAAACAGCAAATCAAACAATTAATTTCCCTGACTGCATTAGCAGACAGAGAGGCACCATAATTATATGACATGCGTCGTGTGTACTTTGTTGTGTATACTTTTCCCGAAAGTTTTAATTGGAACCGTTGGAAGGTCTTCTAACACAGGTTCATCTATCTGTACTTATCAACTGAATGAAGAATTAGCCTTCTTTGGGCCTCCCTTGAAGTTTGAGTTTTGAAAGTATTTCTAACTTAACTAAGATTTTGGGAAACCTCCAAGTTGTATCAAGATCAATCAATCTACCTAGCCTATTCGCAACTATGTTAGGGTCGGCTTCCATTCTAACCGGGTGCAGCTGAATACCAGTATTTTACATGGAGCGACTGCCAATCTGGCCTCTACAACCCAGTTACTGATAACACGATAACCCTTGGTAAGACTGGTTGTCAGACTTTTGGGCTTCTGACTACCCGTAACGACTGTCAAAGATCTACGAATGACAGCCGAGATCAACATTAAAAGTATGTAAGACTCACGGCATAAGCTATACTAAATACTTGAAAAACGTTGGTGAGCCAACAATCCGACAAATAAAAATGTTCATTGTCCTCCACAATATTGTCGAATATATTTTTTTCAATCAAAAGCAAACCGCAGGTTTTTACGCCGCTTTAATTGTCTGCGTCCATTTTATGAATCGCGGAACAGAAAGCTGTGGTTTTCTGTTTTACGGACATATCCAGGTCAGTTTTAAAGGCGAATTTTCAATATTGCAATATTCAAAACTCACAAACGGAAAACGTGGGGAAATTAAAATATATACAGCGTGCCGCTTAAATAGCGACATTAATTTAACACACGTATACGGTTTCGCGTTTTCGTTTTATGGACTTAATAGCTTTTGCCCGAGGCTTCGCCCGCGTGGAAGTCGGAAATTATCCCACGGAAACGTATTACCGGAATAAAAAGTTTCGTTGTGTTAATCCAGGTTATAATAAACTATCTGTGTGCCAGTATTCATCCAAGTCCTGTAAGTCATAATGATAATGATTGAAATACTATCGTAAATTCATGCAAGCCTAGTACTTTCAGTTAGAATACTCAGAAAGTCGGATTTTATTTCAATCATGATTCGAAAGAGACAGGGCGACCTAGCGTCCTAAAGCAATTGTGACCGGCGAAAGTTATTGTTCTTTTCCTCGGGAACAGTTTTTTTTTTTTGGCTGAAAGGTACTCTATGACCGCTTCTATACCCCTGACAACGTATATGCATTTCATGATGATCAGTTCAGTGGATTAGGCGTGAAAAGGTAACAAACAAACACATTTATAATATTAGTTAGGATCAGAATTTTAATTTCATTGAACGTAATTATTTATTGATTTATTTATAATCTTCTAAATTAGCGTCTTGGAGCAACCTATACTTAAAGAACTGTAGTGGGGTCATTTACCCCATTTAAATGATCCCGTGACCCCGGTTACGAATCATAATATCAACAAAATTAAAACGAATAACGTGCGAATTGAAGGAAAGCCAGAGCCCTATATCGGCACAGGCGGTAGTTTTTAATTTATGAATTATTTTATGTTGTTATAATTTTTATGATTACATGCCACTAGCCTTTTTTTCAGACTCTTACTGACTAAAACCCACCCGTGTTCCTTCCTTAGCCCTTTATGTTCTGGGGCAGCGGTAACCCTTTCGAACAATCCCGCTGCCCTGGCAGGCTTCGGCCGTTACGGGCCCTTTCCCTATTGCTGACATCTCTTTGAGGCGCGCGTGGAACACGTACGCGTCGTCCGGCACGGGCCTGGTCCTGATCGGCCGGGAGTCGTCACGCGGCTCCCGACGCCCGGAGCGTCTCCCGCAGCGGCTGGAACGTGAGGCTCTATCCCTCAACCATCCCGCCACCTCATTCGCTAGTGCCACTAGCCTTAACCGTGTGTTAAATTGATGTCGCCATTGTAGTGGCACGTTGTATGTATTACACATACATATGTATGTCGATATGATACGGTACTATAAAAGCGTCTGTGGTCCCCCGAGATAAAAAGTTTTTAATTTATTCCAGAAATATATAATATTTGAACGATAAAATAAAGTCTCTTCATTATTTGTTTCTGCTAGAGTGGTCACTATATCGTCTGTTGAAATTCATTTGTTTGAGTGGAATGGCCTTTTGAAAGACTTTTCTTTCAAACCTTTTTGTGAAGTCTTCAGATAAATTATAATAATAATAATAATAATAATATCTTGACGAATAACTACCGGAGACATATTATGAAAGACGGGACGGTTGACGTGTGTCGGGCATGCCACCGTCCGGGTGAGTCTATCAGACATATTATCTCTGGTTGTTCTCGTCTGGCTAATGGCGAGTACTTGCACAGACATAACCAAGTAGCCAGGATTATTCATCAGCAACTTGCTCTGAAATATAAACTTGTGGATTCTGAGGTACCGTATTACAAGTATGTGCCCGACCCAGTTCTTGAAAATGACCATGTCACGTTATATTGGGATCGATCTATCATTACTGACAGGTCTATTGTCGCCAATAAGCCTGATATAGTGGTGATAGATCGATTAGCGCGCCGCACAATGATTGTTGATGTTACCATTCCACATGACGGGAACCTCGTGAAAGCTGAGAAAGAGAAACAAATTAAATATCTCGACTTAGCACACGAGGTTGTTGACATGTGGAATGTGAGCTCGGCTATCATTGTGCCGATTGTCGTATCAGCCAATGGCTTGATGGCCGAAAGCCTCGATCAACATCTATCGAGGCTCTCGTTAGGCGGTTGGATCAAGGGCCTGATTCAGAAGGCAGTACTCCTTGATACGGCTCGCATTGTGAGGAGGTTCCTGTCTCTGGAGCCCTAACCACCGGTAGCTTGGACCCTGTTCCCGATACCGGTGGCCTACTATTTTTTATATTTTTAAATGTTTTTATATTTTTTTATATTCTAATATTTAAAAATATAATTTATATGTATATTTGATGAAATAAAGGGAATAATAATAAAAATTTATTTCAGAATTGCTTCCATAATTTGTTAGTAACAATGTTCTTAGCCTATGTTAGTAATAGCATAATAATAATAATAACAAAACAAAACAATAAAAATATTTCAGGCACTTGCTTTTACTTTTGCGTGTAGGCCTATACAGTGCGCTATCAGTACTGAGTCCCATCGGCCTGCGCACGCGGCCAGGATGGCGTTGGGGCTGCCGCGCACCCGCACCATTAAAGACACACTTCGCTTGCGTAAGACGGCGTAAAAGCTGTCCACGCGCGCCTCTGCGAACATACCACTGGCGCTACAGTACCGCGGCAGCCCCATCAGCACCCTGAACGCATTATTGTATTGCACACGCAGAGCGTTGTATGTCCTCTGCGTGTATTTGGTTCACAAACTGCATGTGTAAAAGGTCTGACAGAAAGCTCTAAACAGTGTGACCTTCACTTGCTCAGTACACCGTGCGAATCTGCAAGCCAACATGTTACAGCGAACAGACAACGCCCTGCGTTCCCTCTCCACATCCATATCATCTTTAAGGTCCTCGGTGACCCAGTGGCCCAGATACTTGAAGTGAGTGACTTGGTTCAATGGTGTACCATATAGTGAGACGGGAGATACCACTGTGACCTCTTTTTTATGTGCTTTAAATACCATAACCTCACTTTTTTACATTGTATCTGAGCCCATGGGCTTCCGCATACTCTTCACATACACTGAGTATCTTACGCAACGCACCGATTAGGGACTCACAAAAGTTTGGTCTTGAAATAAGTGCAATTCCAAAAGTTGTAGTGTTGGGACTAAACTGGCATGGCGATTAATGGAGAAACGATAGAATAGTAGACATCTTCTTTTATGTTATATTAGACATTATTTTTACTATTAAGTGCAAGTTTTGTTATTTGATCGATATCGTTCAGACTATCGTCAGTTTCTCAAATTCATCTTTTATTTTTGTGCTATATGGTACATGAAAAATACTATCAATGAAAAACACCGCAGTTGATATAAAAAAGAATTGAAAGTTCCGCTACCATAACACTTCCAGATTACTTTAACTGTACGTCACTGACGACAAACGTGCAAACAGGGGCGGAAATTGAATCATTACTTCTCTATGTACCCGTGGGTAACTATATACACAGCGATAATGTTATCTACAGCGATGTAGGACGTTAAATGCTTCAGGATTTGCGCGAAGGACTGCTTGTTCAGCTAATCTTTATCCGTGAACTTGGTGACTAGACTTTGGTTTATATGGTTTCTGTTGCTATGAGATCTTGCTACTACAACTTTTGTGGATTTTTTTATCGTTTCGGTATACAGACGACCGTGTTGAGTCACCTGATCAGCTATTTTATGACCTGCTAACGATTTGTCCTCCGTCTTTTACCAAACATTCAATATAATTACTTCTTCTTTTTCTTCCTTGTTACTTAGGGTCAGTTTAATTACAATCAATATAATTACCCATCTCTAAAATAACAATGCTTAACTTCTTCCCTTCTGGTCTGGCAAAGACTATTTTCCAACAGCCAAACGTTCTTGTAAATTCCCGTAAAGGTATTCATGGTAAAGTTTTGTTGAGCAACTGTTGATCAACATTGATGATGAGCAACGAAAAAGTTGCTGGAAACAAAGTTTATATGAACACGCCAGTTTGCGCCAAAATGTCGCTCGCGGAAGTAGTGTCATTGTGTTCTCTGTATCTGTCTTCAATCTCCGTCTTGCTAAAAAGAAAATGATCTCACTTCCTTAATACCCCACCACTCCTTGACTTACTTAAATCCATTCGATTAAATCTATATGTTTTCCTTCCATACCTTAAGCAATCACCCAAGGTGGTGTAGGCACCCAAAATAAATAGCCAACTTTGCGGAGCCACAATATGTTTGCATAGGACCGCATGTCAATATACAGGGCTCCCTATTTGTGCCTTTGTTAACACGAGGACGTATCGAAATCAATATTTAGATAGATCATTGCAGGAAGTTGAATATAACATGGTGATATTTTGTCATTGTAAAGTTGTATTTTACGCACACTTAAGAGGATTCCTCAAGGCTCGCTCATAGCATTGTAGAAGTATATACAAATACAATGCTATGAGCGAGCCTTGAGAAATCCCGGTTTAGTCAAGATGAGTAGCATTTAATGTTCCCACTACTGGGGCACAGCCCACAGGCCTCCTATCTTCAAGAGGGAGAGGTCCGTAATCCTCCACGCGGGCCCAGTGCGGGTTGGTTGATGTCACATGTCTTCCAATTTTTGGTTCTAGGACATGCCGGTTTCCTCATGTTGTTTCCCTTTATCGTTTTGAGAGCAGTGATGAAATTATTTACAAGTAAAGCGCCTGCTTGTGCTCGAACCCATGAACTACATACAACTCGTAAGTTGGGATCGATACCACTGAGCCACCAATGCTCTAGATGTGTGGATGCTGTTAACAATTAACTAGCATGGATCCTTATGCATAATCTTCTTCAAAAGCACAACACACACAACAATATAGAATTCAGTGAACTTATCAAAGTTATTTTTCAGTCTTACTTTATCTAAAAGAATGCAATTAATCGTCCTCACTTGTGTAAGTTTATCTATCTGAACAGGCAGCTGTGCTGCTGGGGAGTTTTTTTGCGACATCTTCTTCCCAGTCAAAGCACTAAGAAGGAAGGAAGTGAAAGGAAGGAAGTGGTGAAGGGCGGGCGTTTTGGCGGACTGTCTTATGTAATTTTGACGTTCGAAAAGTGCAGATTCTCAGCCTAATGTTAATAAATGACTTTTGATTTTTTTAAGCTCTGGCGAAGCAACTGCTTCTTCCGTTCCGACATCCTTCAAGTAACCAGAATGCAAATAAAACAATGGTTCACTAGTTCAAACGTCTATTTCAGTACCAATAAATTCAACTTTGACTAAACTGCAAACCGGACCCGCTGTTCGAACCACTCAATTCGATCGTCCCCGTCACCCCTCGTCCTCTGTACGTAATTCTTTCTACCATCCTGATGGATATTTAATTGCATCAATTACTGTTAATCCTATTAAGAGTAGCATCCATACGCCTCGGTTTTTATTAGATTAATATTCATGCTTTGATTGTATTTTAATTGATAGCTTTGATTGTTTAGTAGTTATATAAAAGGTCGGTAAATAAATAGATAAATAAATATTGATATTGTGTTTGTGTCTGCATGTTTTTTTTTTGCGTTGATGTAGTGATTCCTTTTTATATTATAGACAGATCGGGTAACGATTTTAGATTGTAGGGAAAAGTGGAATCTAAATACAGTGTAGAGACAACAATATTATAATAAATGAAAACACTAACAATACTCTTGCAAAAGACTATTTTAGAACTACCAAATAAATTCTAACAATGAAATTAAAAAAGTGACTTTCTTCAAACACATTTTTTTGTTTATTATGGATTTTGCCTATCAACCGACTAGCCACAGTGACTAAAGTATTGGATAATAATATATTTGATTGAATTTCGTATCCAGACTGGGAACATCGTTCATTAGGTGAAATCAGTTTAACTAATTGTCTCCACCTTGTATTTCATTCATTCAATGTAAAAATAATATTCCGCTTTGTATTTAGGTTCTTAAAAATATTCAATTGATCGTGAAAGCCCTGGTAAAATTTCTATTTTGCAACGTTAGTTTCAAACACTCGAGTTCAATTCAATAAATAAGCATATAATAGAATTTGAGCGGCTGCTATTGGACCTCAAAAATCTTTAGGCATATATTTTTACCAAACAGGTGTTTGCAGTTATAAAAAAATGCATTTTAAAGCTTTATACAGTAAAAGAGTAATTATTGTAGGTAGATAAAGTAACACTAAATCGAGAAAACTGTCACCATCAAAACGATTTTGCAGTGATTAACCTGACATTTTCCGGAAAAAGTTACCCACTAAATTGGATTCCGCTGACCGTTATGGTTCCCGGAAAATACCACTCGTTAATTTAGGACCCCATTCCTTAGAAAATTGAAGAGTTGTATATATTTGTAGACCTTTTAATTCAAGATTTTTCAAGTTGCTCCTGCTTTCTCTGTATGAGATGAGGCCTTTGCTCTGCAGTGAGACAATAATAGGCTTATATATCTTCGAATATACCCATCGAATTATTAAGACTGTGCCGACGGCACAGTGGCGCCCTCATAGTTTGTTTGGTTATTTCATTGTTTAGTTTCATTATAATCCTTAAAAGTTTTAAGGATTATGATAAAACTAAACAATATAAAATTACCGCTTCTAATAATATTAACGTATAATCTTGTGAAGCACAACTTAACGTGCTTATTTTCTGAATTTTCATTCTAAATTGTATGAAATAATCAAACAAACGATGGGGGCGCCACTGTGCGGTCGGCACAGTCTTAAGTAAAGATGTTGAACTCCTTTCACACTTCCTATTTTGACTTAACTAGAAAATAAACCTACTAGCAGCGCTCCGCAGTTTCACCCGCATAAGTGTCTATCCCGTGAGAATATCGGGATAAAAACTATCCTATGTCCTTTCCCGAGACTCAAACTATCTCTATATCAAATTTCATCTAAATCGGTTTAGCGGTTTAAGCGTGAAGAGGTAACAGACAGACAGACACACTTTCGCATTTATAATATTACCGTGGATTCTTAGCAATGGCAAAACACAGCCATATTAAATTCTTAAATTCTCCAAATACGTCACCGACATATCGGCATCCCTCAGCGGATTCCTAACGCGTCACACAGTGGTATTGTCATATACAGTAACAGCTATTGACAGCCGCTGACCTAGAAACCGGGGAGCCAGGAAATTAAGTGTCATGGCTGCCGACCAGCACCGTATGAAGCTATGGAGCCATTAGAGCCGCGTGGATTCCTTCTGGGAGCTATTCGTTAGGCTCGAAGTACTGTTGGTTATTTAGTATGGCAATTTAAGGGTAGGGCTTCAGTAATGGGTCTTGGAAATGGTGTTAGAATTGAGGCCGTGTTTGGGAGTTTTATGTTGTTTTGTTGAGGTTTTGGGTACATACATAATCAGCCTATAATGTTCCCACTGCTGAAAATCAGGGCTCCTCTCGGTGAGATTAGACCGCAATTCACTACGAGGGCCCAGTGCGGGTTGGTGGACGTCATATGTCTTTGAATTTATGGTTCTAGGACATGCCGGTTTCTTCACGATGTTTTCCTTCACCGTTTTGAGATCTGAAGAAAATTACACAAAGTAAAGCATATGTCTGGGTTCGAACCTACAGCTCTTTAATTTGCGGCCGTTATCTACTTCTGTTATTAATCATAGATTCAATCATTATGCCTACCAAACAATTACTAACGTAAAATACATCTTCAGAAAATTTCCAATTTAAAAAAACAATTTTGTCCCCACATAACCACGTTTAGTAGTCCAATTATTGAGTCTCAAGGCTCGGCTTAGCCTCCAGGCGGTCGTGTAATCCAATGAGGATGCAGGTACAGTCGGGCGACAGTTTTTTCGCACCATTGACTGGCACCCTCACACTCCAGCTACCTACTGTGGTCCGTAGGGCTGCGCCAGAAAGGCATGTTTAAATTACCAGTTGAATGCCGTAATTACAAAAACAATTAAAAAGCCATTGTGTCTCGCGTGGATCCACGTTGGATAGGAAGCGTTAATTGAACCTCGAATGATCATCATTTTGCTTCTCTAAAATTATTATTGAAGTCTCTAATTCTAATATAATGATTTTGCCTCTTTTTGTGAACCTCAAATAGTTCCTATTTTGGGGTCTTAAAACACTACGGTGAATCTATACACTATCAACGAATAAATATTTTTACGTAACGTCGTTTTTTCGTAAATATGAATTGAGCTAATAGTACACGATTAGCAGTCATCGCGTGTGCTTCCAGGATCGCTCCTTTATATTATAACTTTAGTCTGTTAAATACATAAATTATTTTACCAGTATTATTGACAATCTTCCCACCTTCTTCAACACACATAATAGCGCTCGCTAACTAACCTAACCAAGTAAAAAAAAGGCTCATTTATTAAAAAAGAGGATCAGTGAAATATTTCATTTTAGAAAAGAGATTTAGACTACCTACCTGTCTCTTATTATTTTCTCGTTGGTTATTTTATCATTTTGTTAGATTGACATTTTGGTTGTGCCCAAGGCCTGTGGGTCTAATTGTGTTTCGCTATTTTATACTACGCAAGGTTACATATATTATGTTAAGGTTGTTTTGCTGCATTGCTGGCTAGATAATATTCCTTCGGCTTTAACGAAATTCAGGCTTTTTCCTTCTTTTCTTGTAGCGGCATTCTAAAGATAATATTATTTGCCACCCAGCGAGTTAGTGGTGGTGTGGCTTAGGGTGTATCGAACGAACACTCAAGTATTGCCACTCGTGAGGCTATTATTATGCACCCCTTCCTCTTTAAAACACAAGTAGCCGCGACTCAATCTATAAAAAAATGCTAAAACAATTTACTTTTACTTATCAAAATTAATGTTCCCATTTTTTTTTTTCGACCCTCGACTCCCCTACATCTCGCTGAGCTAGCGTTATATGGATAGCCCTTGAGACCCAATGCCGACGTCTAGTCAACTTCCGATGTAGCCAGCACTTGTATAAAGCTGCGGTGTGTACCTGAGACACTTCTACTTGCTAAACTTTACGTTTTTATCTGTTTTACAATCTTGTACTACCTTGAGGGTCATCTTCAACAAGTTTAGATAGCAGATGCGTAGTCTTTTATAACTGTTGTGAAGTATTTTGTTCAGGCTAATATCAGTTACTAAGGGAAACCGCAAATAGGCAAAAAAAAGGCAAATATTTAATTGTAATCCTATGAATACAGCTTCTGTCAGAAGTTGGTCTTTTTCAGTAATTTCTTGGAAATACAGGGTCTCAGAACGAAGATCTCAAGAAGTTCGGTTTTAACATCTTCCTGTATAGGTATTCCAGCATCATCTATGTAGATTATACAGGTTGAAATTGAAAACATGCGACAAACCGAAATGGGAGATTGTACTCGTCATTATGAACAACTTTTACTAAGGGATTAAAGTTGCAATCGCGAAAAAAAAATCACCTGTTCCCTACATTTTGACGAGTTATGCGAACATAAATGTAGGGAACAGCTGATTTATTTTCGTGATTTCAGGTTTGTTCCCATAGTAAAAGTTGTTCTTATTGATGAGTACAATCTCCCATTTCGATTTGTCACATGTTTTCACAAAAAATAAATCAAAATGTGTAAGTTTATTTGAAGGAAGGACGGGGAGGGGACGGGGTCTCTTGAAGGAATTCGGGGAGGCCTTTGTCCAACAGTGGGATAATATAGGCTAAACAAAAAAAAACTTAATTTATTTCGTTTGTGATTTTGTTTGAGATATATTTATTTTATGTTATTTTATTTAATCTTTAATTATATTTTTTTTTATTTCCAACGCAAACAGCGGGTGTTACAGGTAAGGTTAAGCTGCCTAATTAGTAATTACCGCTAGTGTGTACTTGATAACATTTAATTGGGCATTATGCCGTGTGTGCTATGCGTGAAGACAATGTTAGTAAAAGTACGCTAGTCAGGGACAACCTTTATTTGTTAAAGGTGTTTGTGAATGCTATTGTTTTGGGGTCGCGAGTTGAAAATAGCAACGTTTTTATTTTTTTTTTTTTATTGAGCCTATGTTGTTTCTGAAAAAATATTGAAGGCGAGATAGACAGCTAACTCATTTGCCTTCAAATAGATTACATCCGGTCTTTAAACAGTTCGTTCATAGTATTTTTTCTCTGACAGCAACCTAACAGCAACCTTATTATGAGTAGCATAAAGATCACAATGATTTTGGCCGACAGCCCAATACCAACTTTATTAGAATGGGAATAAAGAGCACTGTGATTTATACAGATGCAAAATCAGAAGTAATAACTGTGAACGGACTGTAAGCTTCATAAAGTATCTGATTGTTGGACAAATTTAACAACAGCCGATTAATATGAAATTTACATGACAACTGGATAAATTGATATATTGATACAAGATATCGTAAGTAAATTATTGGGTAATTGTATTGTAGTGTTGATTAATTTATCGAGTGTAAAATAGGCTAGTTTCGGTCATCTATCTAACATATTTTATTACGCTAATGATTAAGGTACTATTACAATTCCAAACCATTTCATAAAACATAAGATAAGCTTCATAATAGTCAGTAGAATAATGCTATAGTATTTTTATCTCACGAAGCGACTCGCGCTTTACTTGTGGTAATTAAGTGTACACACACGCTGTGAATGTGTGTGTGTAAGCGCAGGAGCTCTTGGTACCGTCCGAGACAAATGCGAAGTCGGAAATATTTATTTATTTACAGGAAAACCAACAGATGCATAACAATATGTGTGTGTTTATAGTGCTGACGCTATTCACCTTCACGCACATGTTTTCAAACACATTCGCAGCGTGTTTGTAAACATATTTATCACAAGTAAAGCGCGCGTCGCTTCTTGAGATAATAATACTGTAATCCCTTATCCTGGTAATCGTATTCCGTGATAAAGTGTAGGTTAAGTTAAAGTGAAATGCTCAAGTAATTATTATGAGTAAATTAGCCCATTCCTACGCTGTCTCGGCGCGGCGCGTCGGCTTTATCCAATTAGTGACAACCATGTGATAGTTTCCAGGATATAAATTATTTGTGGACTAAAAAGTGGCTCATTGGTTTAGCGGTCCTCGGTTCGACTTCCAAGTCGGGCAAATGGTTATTACGTTTTGCTGTTAGGACATTTTCAATCAGAGTTATTAAGTTCGGTAAATGGCACAAGCAATGGCACTGGATTTATACCCTAAGCGGTGAAATATGGGAGTAAGCAGAGGTTATTCCTTCGAGAAATACATAAAATGAGTAATCAATCACTAAAGGAAATTAGCCCAAGAATTTAAACTGTGGCGACATCTACATCGTCACATGCGAACTACGCGTCGCACTGACGTTACGCAAAATCCTGAATCGCGCAAGCAGAGTTGACCGCGCAACCAGCATGTTATAGTACAACGTCCCGACATCAGTTGTTGTCCACCAAACACGACACCCATCTTCTCGGAGGTTCCTCCCTTTTCTATGGAAGACGAGTAAATTTTACTCTTCGTAACTGTATAAACCTGAACACGGTTTGTTTACACTTTCGTCAGATACTTTTGGAACGAACCATGTTATCTATATTATTGTACCTATGCATACCTTTTTATATTAAATAATATTTGTTATGTTAAGATACGTTGCGTAAACTTTTCCTTTATGATTATGAGTTAAATTAGTTCGTTGCAGCGGTGTCTCTCAGTAACAAAGTTATCCAATTAGTTGTAATGTTAACCTTCACACATTAGGGTTGTCACAAAGACGTGTTTTATTTTAGATTATTGTACTTATTCATCTTTCAGTTCTAAGAAGAACTAGAAAACAATAATATATTACTTACAGTCACGGGCATAAGTAGGTAGGTATCTTACGATTACGCAAGGTTCAAAAGAGATTATCTCCTTCAGTATTGATAGAAATTTTATGGTGTTACCAACATAGTATTCTCGAATCCATCGTCATCATCATTTCAGCCGGAAGACGTCCACTATTGGGCATAGGCCTCCCCCAAGCAGCACCACTTCTACCGGTACGAACTCGAATCTATACTATTATGAAATTCTCAAAGTTGCACGAGGTTCACTTTGGAATTTTGCGTAAAGTATGAATGCTCGCGACTGTACGTGTTCTCGATCACTGCCATTACGGCTATGACAGGCAATTAATTATATTTTCGATGATTATAAAAATATCATAATAAATGAGTTTGGTAATGGATTTCGAAGTTTACATCAATTGCATCAATTACATTACCAGTTTTAGCTGACCTCGCATTAGATTTTCGTAGAATGAGAAGGCAGCTTACACGGGAAATGTATCGCTTGATATGGCGTCGTGTGTATAGCACGGATTCAGTGCTGTCTATGCGCATAATATTATAAAACATCGATCATAGCCCAGCGCTATGACGATATTGCAAGTAGCCACATCCCTAGCTGACTAGTTTTAAAAAGCTCACCATAACACCTGCAGGGTGTTATTATATTTATGCGTAGACGTCGCGTCGCCGCCGGACGTGGCAATTTGCGACAATCCCCCCTCCCCTCCCCCCTTGCCACCCCATCTCCGTATACCCACTGACATCGTCCTCGCAACTCTGTTGTGTTGATGTTGAAGATAGCTGCACGCATGTTTGTGTTTTCTGTAATATAGTTAAGAATAAAAATGGTAGATTTCTGTACAGATTCCTGCATTGTATGCGTACCCCTTGCTCATGTAAATCCAAAGCAAACCTTGACAAACATAAATAGATACTTTAATACAGGACTCCGCAAGTTTTCGATAATCTTCCCGCTTGATAAACAGGAGATTAAAGTTCTAAAAATCTTCTTAAAAGTTATTCAAATATTTCTCCGAATAATAGAAAAAAAAAAAAATGCAAATTATTATTTACACCTAATTCTGGAACCCTACTTATTTTGATGGTAGATCAAATTCAAATTCAAATTCAAATATTTATTGCTCAACACAGTACATTTTATACATTTCCAGATGTTAAGTGAATGCTCAGTCCACTGTATTGTACCAATTCAGGCGTGCAAAATTCATAATTATAGTTATACAATTTCATAGAATCCAATTAATCCATTACATAATGTCATGCAATCAAAAGCAATACTTGTACAATGATATAAATTCAAATTATTAGATCTCAATTTAACTTTGTGGTTCACAGCTAAAGATTTGACAGAAGACTTTACTGATCAGATATGTAGTTGAGCAGGTTTCCTGAAACCTTAGGCTAGAATTCTCTTTATTACGTACATATATATACAAGTTATAACAGAATAAGCGTAAGTCCTGAAAGTAATTTGTGCATAATTTACTACTGAATCGATTTCAGTAACTTTTATTATAGGTATTCTTTTTTTGCCATACTGACCGCCGCTGGTGCCGATTGAGCTAAAGATTTAAATATTATTTCAAGGCAAAAGACACAATTTTAAATGCATTAAGACTGTGCCGACCCTACAGTGGCGCCCTCATCGTTTGTTTGGTTATTTCATACAATTTAGAATGAAAATGCAGAAAACAAGCACGTTAAGTTGTGCTTCACAAGATTATACGTTAATATTATTAGAAGCGGTAGTTTTATATTGTTTAGTTTTATCATAATCCTTAAAACGGAATATAGTGGCCACTTTTATCCGTTTTAAGGATTTTAGTGAAACTAAACAATATAAAACTACCGCTTCTAATAATATTAACGTATAATCTTGTGAAGCACAACTTAACGTGCTTGTTTTCTGCATTTTCATTCTAAATTGTATGAAATAACCAAACAAACGATGAGGGCGCCACTGTAGGGTCGGCAGTCTTAAGTAATGCTAGTTAGCTTTAAAAAAAATAAGTTTTGGTCATTGTATTATGGTTTTAACTCAATACTCGAATTGGGATGTTGCGGTCTTGCGTTTATTATGTTACATATTGTAAAAACTATAGATATAAATGTAGAAATTTTACATAGAGTGTCTTATCGCTACAAGCGATCTTTTAAAGACAAGCTTTGGATGGATTAAAAGGGCTATTTATGATATTTTTTTATTGATCGGCTCGAAATAGAAGCTAATCATATCTTTTCACACCTGCACTAGAAATCACAAACATATTATTTATAAGTAATACCTTTTTTTTCAGGTAAAGAAAATGGCAGAACGCGTAGCCAAATGCCGCGAGGAAGTATCCAAGAGCAGAGAGAAGTACCAATCAGCGCTGGCAGAGATAACAGCATACAACCCCCGCTATATCGAGGACATGACGGGCGTCTTCGAGCGGTGCCAACAGATGGAGGCCCAGCGGCTGAAGTTCTTCAAGGATGTGCTGTTCAGCTTCCATAAGTGCCTCAATATCAGTCAAGAACCTTCGTGAGTATACATGTTGCATCAATACCTAATTCCTTTAATCTTTTTGAGTATGTGTACGCACGGCTACACATCAAGCTATAAATAACCAGTATAAGCTGACTTCTGATTGTACGAAAAGCCTATACAATACGAGGTCAGCTAAAACTGGAAATTTATAGCTTGATGTGTAGCCGTGTGTACTTAGCCCATGTACGGACGTGAAAATATCGCGGCGGGATTTTATCGCGCACTGGATTTGAACTCTCGGTGGTGAGCCGATCATTGAGAATCCAACAGAGCGCGTGACAGCGCCTCAAAAAACACACCGCTGAATTTTCAATCAGACCGTTGATAAACCAGTGCGCGAAAAAAAATCGCGCAGAAAAACTGATAATCTCGGACTATTCAATGTTTGAAATGCTATTTGAGTCATGTTAGCAGGTATTTATTTCTCACAGTTTCTAAAAACAAAAAAAAAATGTGTCTAATACGGGTCGCCCCCTATTACAATCGACTTTAAAAATACTACTTCGTTGGCCTAATGGCCGCAAGCGCCACTACTGAGTGTAAGGCCCTGGGTTCGATTCCCGGGTCGGGAAAAGTTTTATTGGGTTTTTCCATCTGGAATTTCTGAGTAAGCAGCTAAAATCTCGATTTGCACCTGGCTGATGGCAATAGGCTCGCCCCCTATTATATGGCCGACATAACTGGCGAAATTGTGGGTGTACTATAATCTGCATTCGCGATTTATTTGCCAAAAATGTAAACTTATATGAGTTTATGGAAAAATAACTTTCAATGCTACACAATAAAGTTCAGTTTACACTAGAACTTCAAACATTTTTATAACTTTTTCAATAATGCTAGTCACTCTGAAATCAATTTAATTGCCATTAAAATAAAGTTTATATTTGTTTAACTTGAAATAATATTAATTTGAAACATAACTTTGATTAGACTTTAGGTAAACCTCTGCCTACCCCATCGGCGAATACAGGCGCTGATTTTATGTATGTTAAAAATAACTGGAAAAATTAGTGTGTTATACACCACACTAAAATTGTCATCTCTTATGTCTGGTTGTTGTTTTGTTCGAGTCACCTACCCAGATATTAAATGGTTTTTGCCACCAACTGTGGTATAATATTTACTTTGTCGGCTTCAGTGGTCTGAGGCCAACGGTTGTTATAATTGGTTTAATCCACTAAAATATTTACCTAAAAACTTTTCAGATTACCCCAGATATACGAAGAATTCCACCATACGATAAACAACGCGGACAGTCAAAAGGACCTCAAATGGTGGGCTAACAACCACGGCGTCAACATGGCGATGGCCTGGCCCCAGTTCGAGGTAACATAACATACATTGCTGCTCCGACACCGGCCTGCATACAAACCCGTCCCACTCACAGCGCAACGCATTACTATCTATAATCTATGCGATTAGATCGAGTACTCTTTGCATCTTATTAACGTGAATGCTTTTAGGTGTTGCATTCAGTCTTTAGGTACGGACTTTTGTTAAACCATGTGGATTTGTTAAAAGACTAAAATTTTGATTTTTGTAACAGACATAAAAACAGGCTTGTGGCTAAGTAATAACAGCCGCACGGGTCGAACGATCAGGTTAAGCTACGCTTGCCGCTTGGTACGTGGATGGGTGACCAACTGACCATGTTCACATATCAAGACCCTCCGTGCCTCGGAAAGCGCGTTAAGTCCCGGCTGTCCTTAATGGATCTTTGACAGTCGTTACGACTAGTCAAAAGCCCGAAAGTCTGACAACCAGTCTTACCAAGGAGTATCGTATCGTAAAATATTGAGTTATGGAGGTCAGATAGGCAGTCGCTCCATGTAAAATACTGTATTCAACTGCATCCGGTTAGATTTGAAGCCGACCCCAACATAGTTGGGAAAAGGCAAGGCAGATTATGAGCTGCTTCCGGTTAGACTAAAAGCCGACACCAATATAGTTGGGGAAAACCTAGATAGATGATGGTATAATAAGATATTGTTCTAGTCATGTAAAAATGCAAATGTGGAATGATTCATCTTAAAATACCAGTAAAAAACCATATCATGATAGTAAAGACACAAGTCTTTAAGAACCTATTTTCCATGCGTAAATTCCACTCATAAAAAAGAACATAAAAGATAACCATGGTTTAAGAACGGTCTGTGTTAGTCTTAGGCAAGATTGAAAGGTGTTAGTTGTATCAGTATGAAAAAACTAAGCATGTCTTAGATGTCTATTCTAAATTTTCCCTATTATTTATACAAACTACAGTATTTAGTTATTTCTAATAATATTTAGAGTTCTTCGTAGAATCTTTAATAATTATTTAGTGGCTGCACACTGTGAAAATATTCTAGATTTCCACACTTTGACCCCTAAAAAGGCATTTTTTAAATATTATACTTGATATATTAATGTATGTCATTTATTACGTTTTCTCTGGTCTTGCATCCAGTTAAAATTTCGCCTAATAGACACACACTTTTTAAGTTAAAAAGATTACTTTATTCCAACAAAATTTCTTACGACATAATTATATCGTAACGAAATTTGGTCATTTATCCCAACAAAAATTGTTTTTATCCTAATAAAATGTGGTCCTTTATCCTAACAAAATTTGGTCCTTTATCCCAACAAAAATTGTTTTTTATCCTAATAAAATGTGGTCCTTTATCCTAACAAAATTTGGTCCTTTATACCAACAAAAACAGTTTTTTATCCTAACAAAATGTGGTCCTATATACTAACAAAATTTGGTCCGAACGGTGTGCTGCCACTGCGCTTGTAGTTAGACCTTCAAACAATCCCCTTATCACAAGGTCCCGTAATGCCGAACAAACAGCAATATTTGATCAAGATAGGAACGTTTCAACACCGCCTTTACCTCGCATACCAACTGCTAAAATACTTACAAAAATAAACGAATAATTCGAACGGATTTCCTTCGATTATGCAATATTTTAAAATTTATTTGCGAATGTGTAAATGAAAAGTATTTTTATCGTTTCGGGTCAAGTGCAACGTAATTCCTTTTGTAATATTTTAATTAATTCATTGCAATCGTAATTATTACTGGTCACACCATTTAGACGGAAAGAATTCGTTCACAGTACTTATTTAATTACGTTGTATTGCAATAAGATATTTTAAAAAGGTCATGTTATAGATAGTTATACAAACTAGCTGATCCGGACGTTGTCCTGTCCAATACAAAAAAAAAAAACTCATAGAAAAAGGATATTATTCCGTTTCTTACGGATTTGCAATTTTTCCGAGAAATTTTCCAATTTTTCTTTCCGTTAGAACCTGCACCCTAATTGCGCGTAACACACTATCTATTTCAATCTGAATCATTTTAGAGGAAATTACTAATCCATTGCTTCATATGTTCGAAAAATTTGTTTGCTCAACAACGTAAATAACGCAATAAATGTTATTGAACTGTCAAATTTGAAAGCCATTGCTACTGATAGTGTGTTACGCAATTACCCCGCGGATTCAGACTACAAACATCTTAAAACAAATATTTTCCGAACATCGAAGAGCATTTCATTTTTATGGTACAGATGATGAATTAAACGACATTCTCAAATATGTACAGTCAGCAAAGGAGATAGGTATGCAGGGTCGTCGAATATAGTTGAAGTTTACTAAGAAACCGATTGATGTTTTCGAATGAAATTTTATTTGGTATGTGAACTGTTTGTTTTCTATTAATTAAATTAGATTTCATTCGAAAACATCAATAGGTTTCTCACTAAACTTCAACTATATTCGACGACCTTGCATACCTATCTCCTTTGCGTACTGTACACAAAACCACTCAATCTTACTTACACAAAAATTGTGACAAAAATAACTAAACGTGATGATTAATACAAGGTTGATACACCGGAAACGGATCCGATACAAAACAAATACTTGGCGGAAGCATCAGCAATGGTTGCCCGCATGATCGCGACTGCCCGGCGACCGCTGCCGCGACCGCAGACCGCGCCCTGGTCGCAAGCGGTGCGCCGCTTGCGCCTAGCCCTGCCTACTTTCTGCTTCGGTGTGGATGAGAAAGCTTCGAGCCGTGTGGCGCCTTCGGTCACCAGTAGCCAGTGCTATGGAAGCAGCCGGTTTTATAGCAACCCGCTGATGGTACGACCACGGTGTGGGTTCGGTGGAGTAAACTTTAGTGTGGGATTTATACTTTGACAGAGAAAAATATACCTTTTGTAGTTGAAATTAAGTCTAAAGTCAAAGTATTGATCACATGTCTATTGTTTGCGGTTACAGAGTTCTTAGCACGGTTTTATGATCTGATGATGGGCAGTGGATATTGTGGGTAGGTGTCAAATTAAGCAGTCAGTTGGATTAATAGTATGCCATGAGACTTTTTAAACCTAAGAGGATTTACCGGGTTGTGTTTTCATAAGGAGTTTATTATAGAGTCGAAGTAATATAATTTTTAAATTACATGTAATAATAATGATAAAATACTAAGATATTTTATAACTATATTATTCTATTCTATTCATATTTTATAAAAAATAGGTAAGTAAATTGTATATCACAACAAATTTGTGCAACACTACCAAGAAAATTTCAACTACATCATATCCCACAAAATGCACTGTAAATCGCCTATCATAAAGCTAGCACTCGATACTGAGAATCGATTAATCGTAATCGAATTTCATCATGAAATGATTTTGCAAAGCACCGAAGGGTTTTATGGTGTCACACGAAAATACTCCATGATGTATGGTTTTAAAGAACAATTTCGCTCATAGATGATCACAGCACCTTTAATGGGGCATTTACACTTGGTCGGTTGGCCGTGGGTGACAGACAACTAATCGGCGACCGACCGGAAATATTAAGGCTGTGCATACTGAAATTTGGCAACGTCGCAAATAACTGTCAAATATTACGCAATTTTGATTATTAATCAATGATATGACTAAATTAAATTATGAAACGTCGCTCTGTCACTCTGTGTTTCACTAAAATAATGATTACGAATGGTTATAATGACACTGGTTTAGGTGTTGTAACAGTTATAATTCATAATATAATTTAGAAATATTGATTAATTATTCAAAACAGACAAATATTTGACAGTTATTTGCGACATTGCCAACTTTCAGAATGCGCTTTTTTAAGCACTGAATTCAGCGAAATTGAATTTAAGTGACGGCAATTCAGCAACTGCTAATCGAGTTTCCTGATTCGAATTCCACTGAATTCGATAATCAATGTCGCAGTTAAACCGGTAACGCCGGAATTCCGAACCGGAACCCTGTTTTAGTAACCAATCTAAACCGCCTAAATTCCAGATTAAATTCTCAATTAAGTTACTGAGTTCTGGATTCGGTTCGATGTAAATGCGAGCACTCTCATAATCACTCATCCACACTGAAGTATGGGTAGCAAAATAAAAAGCAAACTGTTTTAGAAAAGCACGCAATGTCACAGAAATATGTTATAGATTCTGAAAGCGGTATGCGAGGTATCCGCCATTTTGTAGCTCCTCAAAAATCATCAGGTAATAAAATTCTAATCGAAAAACACAAATCAAAAATGAATAAAATAAAGTACGAAAATATTATGCACTTGTTTAAATAAAATTGAAATTTGATACAATAAATATAACAACACAGCATAACTGAAAATATAACCTAGAAATTGTACAGTATATGAAAAAACGAAAATGTCGGATAAACCTTGCACCACGAAGGACCGACAATATTTAGAGTTGTTTTTTTTTTTATTATCTAATAGCACGTATTTAATTTTTCTCTTTCTGTACTCCCCACTAGTGCAATTAGCTTGTATTACCTTCTAACGAACACCGGCTTTGTTTGGACGTGTCTATGTTTACCTAATTTTGTTAATTACTTTTTTTTACACTTTGAGTTTGCATTTGAGCAACGAGACGTTGGGAAAACAAAAAAAAATAGAAATAATTTATAGGTCTATTTCATTTGCCTACCTTACTTTTGTTATTTCATGTATTCAGTCTAATTTACATCTTGTCTATAAATGAAGAAGCAAAAGGAACTATCCACTTCTTTATTTGTTTCGCACATTTTTTGCGACATGTTTTTTTTTTTAATTTTTATAAAACTTTCCATGTTGATCATGACATGTTGAGATTTATACTGTAGTGAAACTTACTGTTTCAATCTTCTATAAACATGCTCTTAACTTATCATTTCACTCATTAAAGAAATTCTTACAGTAAATTTAAAAATATCAGAAAAATATCTTTTAACAAACAACTCTCACAGTATATGTAAAAATACAAGAACCGCAAAAAAAAATTATAAATACGTCTTCCCAACGCCTCGTTGTCCTCGCCGTGACCGCTTGTGACGTGTGTGTCGGTGGACAGGAGTACACCGAGGAGTTCCGAGACATCGCCAAGGGCAAGTCCAAGGAGAGCCTGCCCACCGGGCCCATCACGCTGCTGAACCAACGGCCCGTCAGCGAGGATGTACGTTACACCACATTAGTTTAGATGTAGCTTTACGAACGACCGCGATGGTGATTTCTCTTCAGACATTATTCAGCTGGAGAACTTGTACTGCTAGATAATGAACATAGGTCTCCCGCAAACAACGCTACAACGATCGCTCTGGGTCACCGTGACGGGGGGGATTATGCTGTGGATAAAATATTAACAAGGAGGTAAATGATGGTGATTTTGAGTGCAAAAGACGCTCATTGGCCATGTGTCATATCGCCGAAGGTTTGTATACTACGTAGAACAGGCGACGACGGGAAAATGCGGAGAGAAGTTTTCATGTAAGGCGTAGAGTAGTTCAATGAATGTATTGACTAGAGTTTACGAATTTCAAAGGTTACAATTTGAGAATACCGAACGTTTTGCCAATCCGTATATTTTTTATACGTACGTAAATCACCATCGCTGTCGTACGTAAAATGACGTCACGCACGCGCCAGCTGTGTCACACATTCAGTGTTGCCAGACTGAACATATTTTGTGCTTGTACAATCTATGGTCCAGAATAGGATTCAAATGAGAATGAATGAAAGCCGGGTTGGTAATTTGGTATCTCGTAAATGCTTTATAAATTAGTTCTAGCATGACGGGTCTAAAAGTAGTTTGATTCTGGGAGAAGGTCATTCTCATTTTAATCTGTTTTTTTAGCTTTAATTTTTATGTATTTTTTTTTATTTTATTTTTTTTATCGATGTTGCATGATGGATGTTTGCTTCACTCTACAGTTGATGCATATTGGCATGAATTAACAATTTAACCCACGTATATGAAATTATATTCATTAAATTCTATATTTATTTAAAGGAATATTTAAGTGAATGTTTTAAAAATATTGATCAACAATAATAAACCCCAAAATAAAATATGTGTTTTAAAAAAAGAATGGAAGCACCAAATTTATTTTTATTTTACTGAAAAGAAACTTATGATATAAAGTCAAAAAAATAAAGTAAAAATGTGATACAAAGTCAAACTGGTGAGTCGGTGGCTGAATTTTTTAGTATTAATTTAATACTTACCTCAAAATTTGGTCCCTCCACTCACAAAGAAATTCTCCAAAGTCGTTCATGTACTTAAAAAATACTTCACAACGCTACAGGAGCTGCCACCGATCAACAACACCAACAACAAGACGAGCAAGGCTGCCAACCACACGGATGTGGCTCCGCAGCCACCGACAACTGTCATCAACAACACTGCGCCCGCCAACAACACCATTGACAAGAAGAGCATCAGTGCGCCTATTGCTGTTACGTGAGTATCGTTTGATTTAATTATTTTACTCATATTTAAGTTCATTGTAATATTCAATTGTCAAAGAGATAACAACGAAACGCTTGTGGTTATTCTGTCAACGCCTGCGGTAAGTAGGTAGGTTACTATATAAAGATGGAAATTAAAGACATTCCCTGTGCTCTCATAAACTCAATAAAAAAATAAATAAAATCGTATTGACTGATTATACTGTCAGCCAGTGATGTTTCCTACATCAGGAACGCAAAAAAAATATCGATACTGATTGTAAAGAAAGGACGACAAAATGTGAGTCATTCCAGGTTGTAATGATGTTGACCCTACTGCCACCTCAGTAATCATTTCCTTACAATCTATGTGCCTCTTAGGACCAAACGCTAAGAATGCCTTAGCTGTGGATTATTCTGGGTTGGGATGATCATCTTTCCTCGACCTACACCAGAATAATTTTTACCCCACTACTTCCCCTTTCCTTACAATCCATAAGCCTTCTCTTAGGACCAAAAATCCTTCTCCCTCATCCCTTATTTCCTTATCCCCCTAGTATCGAGCGTCTAGAGATATTCGCATGCGCCCCTGGCTATAAACACGACCGCAACGATTCGTTCACCCGACTGGTCCACCTGGCTATGAAGCCCGATGTGTCCAGCAGTTCCAGGTTCACTATCACGGACGTGAGCGAGCCGATATACGATGAGTTAGTGTTGTACTGTGTATAATGTCATTTCATATTATCAATTCATTCATTATTTCTTGTATTTTCTTTTTTTTTCATAATTATTGAGAATCGTTGACGTGTCATAAAATGGTAACTTTACATTAGTAAAATGTTAACGATATAGTTAATTCGTTTTTTTTTATAAGGAAGATTATGACCAAAAGGTATTTAACTGTTTTTACAACGTAGAGTTTCAATCGTTTACAGTATAAATTATCTACCTGGTTTTCATGACCTATTAGCGTACAATTTACATCACTATTTAGCTTTTATTTAGTTTTCGTAGTAGTAATTCTTTTTTTTATTGATTAATCGGTTAAAGGACAATAAACGAGACATAATACAAGTTTTATTGTTATTACGCATATGGACGCTTAGTCCTTCAAATAGTTTTGTAAGTTAAAAATAACTCACACGAGCGGAACTCGAATCCGCCACTGGCGTACGGTTCGAGGCAATGCCAAACACGGCTGCTGTAACTTGTTCAATCAAAATAATAATAACTTTTTCTTTTCACCCTATTCAGTAACGGTACAGCCTCAGCACCAAAATCGAACAAGACATCGCCAGCTAAAGACAGCATCAAGGGAGGGCAGGAGAATCCCTTTGACGAGGATGAATGGGACGAGGAGTCCGGCGGAGCCCTGACGGATACAGGGGAGCCCGGGGTGCCGGTCAGAGCTCTGTATGACTACACCGGCGCAGAGAGCGACGAGCTTAGCTTCAGACAAGGTAAAAAAAAAGGAACATACATACCTGATACCTATCATGCCTATAATCGTTGGGAGAGGTGTGCGTACAACTTTTTCTCCCGGACCTAAACAGAAATATGAAAAAAAAATCTGCTGTGTCATACATTTCGATTGTGGTAGTATTCCACTTTTTGTTTGGTACAGCGAAACAACCGTTTTTTGTTTTCATATTTTTGTAGTTGGTCCCGTAGTAAAAGCTGTTCATATTCATGACTATTGATACCTGTAAAAAATAGGGGGCGAGCCAAATGCCAATGAATACAGGCTGCTACCGACACATTGCTATTGAAAATGCAAATGACAATTTTCCCGACCTTGGGATCAAATCCAGGACTATGGTCAAAAGTCGCGCTTCTGAATTTTTTCTTCTCTATTTGCTTCGTTTAACCAGTCATTCTGTAACCTAGAGGGCAGCACCGCTTGCGTATATGCAGACAGTAGAAGTGGAATGGAGTGCTAATACCTACGCATATTTCTTCTTAGAATCAAACGCTCAGTTAGAGAGGCGTGCAGAGGGAACGAACGTCCCGCCGGCGTCGCCCGCCCGGCGGTACTAACAACAGTCGCGGTAACAAACATGCATTACTTGGAACACTGCCGCACCTTGGCACTCCATTTTATTGCTACTCTGTGTACATTCGAACATGCCATTTGTGTACAGTCGAATATGCAAATAATTCATCTTTATACTACATTGCCAATATTTATTTATTTTTATTTATTACTAAAATTACACACACTATCTTAACAGGATGACCCCAATACAATAGTGGTTTGTAAACATACACCAAATAACTTGAAAAATAACTTACTACTAATACTGAAACATCTAAACTTTAAAAATACAAAGCAACACTATACAGCATATTATGTACCTACCTATGTAATAATTATCAAACTAAACTTTTTTATTTTTTATTATTGCTATAAAATCTTAACCTAAAATAAATATTATATAAAAACAGACAACACAGAACCTTAATATTTAAATATAAGTAACTAAATTCAACAATACTCTTGCAAATTCACTCATATTGATTTATATTGTGGTGTAAAAACTTTTCAATACAGCTGATACAGGGTCAAATTAAATTGGCATGCGAAACTCCGCAAGCGTGATTAGTATCGATACATAAACATGATAAAACGAAAAACATTATAATTTTTTATTGGAGTCAACGAATATTACACAAAAAAAAAACTTATTTTCTAAGCTCATACTTCAGGTTCCTACAATATCTGCGGTCTTTGATCCCAAAAATACATGAAGTCATTCTTGTTCTCGTTTTATCATAGATATATTTAGGTATCGATACCCATCACGTCTGCAGTTTCGCTAACTAATTTAATTCGACCCTATAAAAATTTATTTCCGTGGGGAAATCCTCATGGATTCCCTCTGTCATGGGAGAACGGACGGTTATGTCGGACCCCTACCGACTAAAACCCCACTTTTCCTTCTAAGAGAGCAATATAAAATGATGAACATTGTTTCAAATTAATTGCAAGTTAGGTGCCTGTATACCAAACAGCTTGTTCGACTGTAAAGTAAACCACTCATCCATAGTAACAATATGATTGTCAACGCCAATATTTCGGAACAATTTGGCGGCAGTTTTCCTACTACAAGTGTTACTTCTGACGTGCCGTTGTCCTACGTTATCATACAAATGTGCCGTGTCTGAGTACGTGTCGCCGTTGGTCTCGTACCGTGGATCCTGCGCCTGATCTCTCCCCGGTCGTGTCGAACGGAGAGTGCAGCTGTGTCTGCGCACACGCTTGTGCACCCATATCTCCTGCGTAGGTATGCGGCAGATTTCAACGGAGTTTTCGTTGAGATTGGCCGCAATTAAACTCGGTCGGGAAGATATTATTATTATCACACAAATGTGTAACAAGATTTTTTTCCGCTTTTCAGGAGACTTATTCGAAAAATTAGAGGATGAAGACGAACAAGGCTGGTGCAAGGGACGGAAGGATGGCCGAGTGGGTCTGTACCCGGCCAACTACGTGGAGCCAGTGGGCCACTAGCCCACGTTGGCCCACGCTCCACTTACGCTGGCCCACGCACCGCCCACGCCCACTAACGTGCCACATAACGAACTGTAAAGTGAGACTGTGGGCGAATGGCCTAGAGGTGATTGAATGAGCTAACTTGTTCGAAATATACATACATAAAATCCATATATTAATATTAGAAATGTGAAAGTAATTCTGTCTGTCTGTTACCCTTTCACGCCTTAACGGCTGATCGGATTTCGATAAAATTGGACACACAGGTAGACCACCTGGGCTAGGATGTAGGATACTTTTATCCCGGCAGTACGTTCCCGTGGGATAATTTTCGACATCCACGCGGACAAGCCGCGGGCATAAACTAGTATTAGATATCAAATTTTAGGAACAAATTGCACATTATTGCTTAACCAGCAAACTTTTGGCCTTAGCAGAATTTAATATTGTTAAATAGTCGACTGATAATTTAGCTGGTATATCCCTACCGCGCTGTATGTATAGCTCACGCTTTTAAAACCTATTGGAACCTCCAAAAGTATTGCTATTATACCATTTCAATGTTGAAAAAAATACACATTATTTGCATGTATATAAAATGTATAGGCCTGTATATCTTTGATGAAAAATTAATCTACCCTCAGCTAAGCAGTATTAAGTAGAGTTTATATAAAAAAGAGCGTGAAATTGAAGTAAATGTTTAAAAATAAGTTAGTGTTGTTCATTCATTTCTACGGCCGAGAAAATCAAATGAAATGTTAACGTTACGAGATCATTATGTGAACGCGTGACAGATTATAAAATTAGTTCGTTTTATATTCGCAGGTCACGCTGTAGTCATTATAATAGTAACAGGTTCTAAGTACATTCAGATGTAACATATGTGTTTACTTCTATATCGAATAGCTATAGATATATTAATGTCACACCGTAGCTCAGGCAGCAGCTTTAAGACGTCTTATGATTATCATTTCACTCGACATCGAACCCCATTCACTTGGATCGAGTTGTTTTTGATGTATTTAATGACGATTTTCTAACAACACTTTTGGACCTAAATTTTTGTATATTTCTATGAAAAGAAATTTCAAATTAAAGAGGATAGTCAGCCAGGGTAGTCTGCGAAATTCAAACTTTCTTACGTTTTTTGCAATTTGCAGGTCAATGTCATGTTGAATGTTGATTAAAATATGATTCGCGAGCGTAGCATAATGACTTTACAGAATTATAATCGTTAAAATCATCGATACAACCCTGTTAGTTCATATAATCCTATTGATTGATATTTCATGAGATATTCATATATTAGGATTATATCGGGGGCTACCCTGGCGTTTCCACCTTGAATCAAATTGTTAAGGGTTTTTTTAAATGTTAGTGAGACGGTGTTTGAATATTTTTGGATGGAACTCTTTGTAGGTACAATATGGAAACCAAAAATTGTTTACTTGTAACTTGTAGTGACACTGTGCATCCACTGTCAGCGACACACTACCGATGTGTGTGTACAATCTACTCCCGAACGAGAGTAGAATGTACTGCGGTACTTCGAACCCCACGTCCGTGTGGACGTAAGTCAGAGGTGTATCGACTATCTTATTAGTGGTAAAATTGACTGGCTAGTCGACTTGTAGTAAAGTCAGAGAAATTAATATTGTTTAGCAAACTTACTACCAGCTTGAATTTTCCGTATAATCGAATCATAACTGTCATTCTTTGACAGTTCATATTAAACGGCTATAACACGGTAAATTGAAGTAGTGTGTCAATTAGATAAACATTAATTTCCCTGACTGTACTCACGACGACATATCAAGCTATACACGTCCAGTATAAGCTGACTTCTCATTGTACGAAAAGTGCGAGGTTCGCTAAAACTGGAAAAGTGTTGTTTGATATATCGTTCTGTTTACATAGTCGACTTAGACCATCGGCTGTATATAAAATGTATAAAAGCAATTGACCTATGTAATATCAAATCGATGTACGGATCCCAAATCGATTAGTTAAACGATTATAGCCGGTACATCTCTAAATGTCGATGAGGAATTTAGCTAAGCCAAAAAGTGTACGCCAATATAAATAATTAGGTAAAAATTATACCTGTAGACGGCAATGGGATTTATATTTTTGTGATATAACGGTACGCGACAGTGGTCGCCGCTGCACATATTGTGTTTATGTACATACACGATTATTATATATCTCGTCGTGCTTTTAGAATATTTATTTCCCATTGTATATAATGTAAAATGCATTATTAAATGTATGTAAGTTATAACGGGGCGGGCGCTCAGCTAGGACTGACCGAAGGCCTAATGTTGTGGACTGTGGAGCCTCGCGGCAACTTTTGTAACTTCCATTTACACGAAATGGTTCTGGACCATACCCCGCTGGCGCCCCCTCGTTGTTTAGGTTAAATAAACAATAACGATTATTAATATATTACGAGAAATGTTTAATCTTTTCTTTTCCCTTTTATACCTCGTTTTAAATATTGTTGTAATTATAGTGGGAGTCATTACGTTAGCGCCTGAGTTTCATCTCTTGACTTGCGAGCGGTCGAGCTTAGTCCGTAGCTGTTTTGTTTTCATTGTTATAGGTTCAGCGACCATTTGTGAGAAATTCTTTGTATTATATAATTATCAAAGAGGGTGGTTTTGGACCACATATGTTAATATATTATGAATATTGGTAAAATAAAATTGTTACATATGGTATTGAGGTGTTTTATTTAATTGAAATTTCATAAAATAATGACTTCAATTGTAAAATTTTCAATTGCCCTGTTGGCTGCCGGACTGGTATATGCTATCAATCATCCACAATAACTGTACTGTATAGTAATATAACTGTACAATAATGTACTGTAGGAACATACCTGCCTAAACCATTGGGGATATAACTTAACACAACGTCTGTAGCGTTGTGTTAAGTTAAAATATTACTTATTCCGGTACGTACATAATAGCGTTGCATAAATTTATAAACATTGTTTTCTTTTTTATGCCATTAAGAAATGTTAAATAAAAGTAATGTTTATCTAAGACCTAAGATCTGCTAATTTCCAAATAGATAAAACTGTGAAAATTTATTAGAGCAACGCCCTTTTTAGGAAGTTCCAAAGTCAAAGTAATAGTATATTATGATACCAATGCACACAGACAGGGACTAAGCTAATATTAATTTTCTGTCCTTTTCATATTGAAATAGAAAGAAAAAGATGCACTGAACTTAAATTTAGTTTAGTTTGTGAACAACAGAATCGGCGCCACTGTCTTTTTGCGCTCGGTGGGATTCTTAATGCTCAAAACCGAGAGTACAAAATCCTGCCACCATTATTTTTACGTCCGAGCGAATGCGAGTTTAATATTTGGTGGTGTAAGTATTCCTGCGTAGCGATCTTCGTAGACCTATAAGAGCACGTGCAGGCACACACACGGCGGAGGAATTCGTGGGGTCGAGCCGTTTCTCTGGACGGAGTGGTCGCATTTTACCCGAACGAGTGGGAGTATCTTATTGGTCTAGTGGCAACCACGACTGCTGGCCGTAGTGTCCTTCCTGGAATCGACCTTGGGGGTCGGCAGTGTCTACCTTGTTGTTCGGAAGCACGGCTACTAAGCGTAGGTTCCCTCCTGGGTTCAATTTCCAGGATGTGCATTTGGATTGAGTGATCTTTTTTTATTTCGTGACAAAATCTGATTGTACATTTAGTCAAAAATAGTCAAAACTCATAGCCCAAAGTAAAAAATTTGTCACTCTCAAGGGTCTTCAGTTATTGCCCAAAATGTGGATCACTCAAATCAGACATTTCGCAAAAACGGCCATGAGCTAAATCTCAACAAAAACTTACTCTACTGACTAAGTTTATACCTCAAAAATTTGTTAACAAATTGTCACAATATTTTTTAAAACTATCAAGGCATTTAAAGCTACTTCCAGGTATCTATGCCAGTATCATTGGATCACTCAGTACAGACACCATTTTGTCTGAGAGATCGTTGTAAAAAGGTTTAGGTTGACTTTTTCTATACATCTTTTTTTAAATCCTAAAATGTATGTTCCGAATATATTTGTAAAATAAATATCATAACACAAATACCTTTTGTTAAAAAGTTATGAGTAATTCAATGTTTTTAAATTTGCTGAACTGAGTGATCCTTATGAATACTTATAGGCATCTACCTGTTTCGTATTGATTTACACAACTTACGATTAATTTTTGTACAACTTTATGACTAAAGTTTTACATAAAAATTATTTACACAGACGGCTTAGTTTACGAGATATTAGATTTTTAATTTTTTAAAGTAATTGCGTGTTGTAGGGTACATATGATTTTAACTTTTAATGTATAAATATTTAAAAGTTTCATATTTTATTGTTATTTGCTTAGTCGCACGTTTCATTTAGTTTTGTACGACATTTAGTGCACAAAGTGAGCTTACGTGATAGTAACAGTATCAGTGGTTTTCCTGTTTTATGCAAGAACAATATAAGTACCGAACGTATTTATTTAGGGTCCGACGTCTCAAAATTTACCAAAGATGTAAACAACAATATGTAAATAACAATAAAATATGAAAAATTTAAATATATACATTAAAAGTTAAAATCATATGTACCCTACAACACTCAATTTCTTTAAAAAATTAAAAATCTAATATCTCGTAAACTAAGCCGTATATGTAAATAATTTTTATGTAAAACTTTAGTCATAAAGTTGTACAAAAATTAATCGTAAGTTGTGTAAATCAATACGAAACAGGTAGATGCCTATAAGTATTCATAAGGATCACTCAGTTCAGCAAATTTAAAAACATTGAATTACTCATAACTTTTTAACAAAAGGTATTTGTGTTATGATATTTATTGTACAAATATATTCGGAACATACATTTTAGGATTAAAAAAAAGATGTATAGAAAAAGTCAACCTAAACCTTTTTACAACGATCTCTCAGACAAAATGGTGTCTGTACTGAGTGATCCAATGATACTGGCATAGATACCTGGAAGTAGCTTTAAATGCCTTGATGGTTTTAAAAAATATTGTGACAATTTGTTAACAAATTTTTGAGGTATAAACTTAGTCAGTAGAGTAAGTTTTTGTTGAGATTTAGCTCATAGCCGTTTTTGCGAAATGTCTGATTTGAGTGATCCACATTTTGGGCAATAACTGAAGACCCTTGAGAGTGACAAATTTTTTACTTTGGGCTATGAGTTTTGACTATTTTTGACTAAATGTACAATCAGATTTTGTCACGAAATAAAAAAAGATCACTCAATCCAAATGCACATATTTCCAGGTTGGGTAGTGTTATTGGTTTGCCGTGGTTTACCTACCTTGTTGAGCGCAAGCGCAGGATTCTTAGGTCGGGCTACTATTGGCTTGACGTGGTCTACCATGATTTTCGCAAGCACAGCTACTAAGCGGAAGGTTCCTAAGGTTCCTTCCTGGATTCTATTCACAGGGTCGGGCAGTGTTATTGGGTTAGGAATTTCTCAGTAGAATCCGCGCCCAGTTCACGGCAATATGCTCGCTCCTATAACATGGGACTTAAAAC
Organism: Globia sparganii; assembly: GCA_949316385.1. Taxonomy (NCBI): domain Eukaryota; kingdom Metazoa; phylum Arthropoda; class Insecta; order Lepidoptera; family Noctuidae; genus Globia; species Globia sparganii. The sequence goes on from OX438656.1 coordinate 18,051,455, forward strand.
ATAACTTGCATGATGTGCGTGTGCTGTACACCTCCGGCTACTCCTGCGAGGCATACAGGCGTGATGAAATGAGGATACAGGCAGGATATACAATAAATAAAATCCCAGCTCACAATTTTAAAAATCTCTTTATTTGATGGAACGCAAGTGCACTGTCACAGGTTATCATTCAGCCTACTGCCGTACATTGTGATCATAACGTAACAATTAACACAACTCTAACAAAACGATGCTTTCGCATAAAACAGACAAATGTGTCCCTGTCACAAAATCAGCAATAATACAAACATAATAATTTCAGTTAGTTTCACATCGCATGTCTAAAATTGCGAATGGTTTGTTGACAAACAAGGGAAGGTAAACATGTATTAACAGGTTATATTGCACGTTCGGAACGTACAGCAATAGGCTACACATCGAGGTTACATCTGTCTAAACCAGGCTAAACACTACATTAGGTACTGTTTCGGGGCAGGCTGCGAGGTGGTTTCTTCTGTTTTCTGGGCAACACCAATACACCATAATGGTTTCTTGACAGTGAGTGTTAAGTATGTCTTGTGAGACGCACACTTACACTCTGCATACTTGGAGAATCGGAGCTAGACCGAAAAAAGTCTAACATTTTGACTGTCAGAAAAAAAAATTGTATACGTAAAAAAGTGTCGTGACGGTCAAAATGAGTGTATAGCTCTCATTCGCCTAGTGTGCAAAAGCAGAAGGAACTTCGTTAATCGGGTGTCCCACGATAAAACTCGACTTAATTTTTGTTAGATATTTGGATTGCCCGATAGCGTTAATGTGAAATAACTGTAAAGAAAAATCAATGCTGTATGAGGGAAAAAAATATTCAGGAAAATCAAAAAAATATTCAAAAATAAAATTAAAATAGTTATAAAACCACTTCGCAGCCGCCCGTTGTCCGAAGCACACAGAAGCCACTTCGTATGCAAAGTATAAGGCAAATTATATTGCTATAGCAGCTTAGCAGGGCTGAAATGCGCAAAGCGACTAAATTTTGTCGTTGCATTATCTCGCGGCTAAACGACAGCCGTAAATATGGCCCATCGAGTTGTAGATTGAGGTCGAACGAGCGGAATTTCAGTCGCGCAAAATGAGTCGCGTAATTTACGTTCAAATTAAATTCCGCAAAATGACAACTCGGTTTGCGTCGTCGTGTGGCACAAACCTGACTGTTATATCGAACGATGCAATGTAAATTACGCGATGACTCACAAATTACGCTAGTTCTCACCCTAATCAATGGCGGCGCAACCAGTCACGCTACCAACTAAATGTACACAGCTCTATGGAGGGTACCTCGTCTGGTGGGCACTTGTTTATTTTGCTTTTCTTCTTTGGCAACTGAGCCGATATCGACTATACTGCCAGCGTCATGTGGTGACGGCAACGCAGCAAGGTGAGCCGTCGAACTTTGCACTCCGTGGTAGTTGTCTACTTAAAAATATCAGTAGCTGAACGGACAAAACAGTCCCCTTAGTTGTTTACCATACACTTTTGACAGCACAACCATAGTTGCGCCACCATGGTATCCTAGAGAGATGTCAACCTTAGAAATAGACTCTCACACAGGTAAGTGACAAAGAAAATTCTCTACAAGGCTGAGCTGTTACTAAAACTTGATGCGCCTGCACCATATTTGCGATCGTTTATCGTACAGTCGAATACGAGCATAAATATCTTCTACCTACGCAACATTCAAAAGCGAATTTCTGATTATTGATTATTGATAGATATTTAATGGTGTTACGAACATAGCTTTGTCAAAATAATCAAAACCATATGAAATAGGTATTTTCATAATGTTGCAATTTTTTTTTCATGAGCAAAGCGTTTGCATGTTGCGTATCTGTAAGGTGTATAGTGCAATCCACGAAGACGCGCCCCACTCTTCTTTCGAATCGTTAGTGTTTATCGCTAGTTAATTCCATTAGTGTTTTAGTTCTTTCGATACATTCTAATTACCCACTAATAATAATTCGTGTGTATTTACAAAACTAAAACACTAGCGGAATGTTGCAAACTTTTGCTGTAAGCATTAGGAATAAGAGTGGGGCGCGTCTTCGTGGATTGCACTATCTATGTTTATACTCGTGACTTACCATAGTCACATCTCGTCTCGCTGCGAAATACTAAATAATCAGCCTTTAATATTCCCACTGCTGGGAAACAGGCCTCCTCTCTGTGAGAGGGAGTGGGCCGTAATCCACCACGCGGGCCCAGTGCGGTTGGTAGATGTCACATGTCTTCGAATTTTTTATTCTAGGGCATGCCGGTTTCCTCACGATGTTTTCCTTCACCGTCTCTTTCTTACTCGACGATAAAATGTTGTCGCTTCGCGCATGTCATCCTGGCAATGAAGCCATTACATCGGTATCGCGACATTTAGGTACGATACAACACACGTGAGCAAGGTGTCTGTGCACTTTGTGCATTTTTGGCACAATTAATCTCTGCGCGTTTGTATGAGCGCTGGTCCTTAGTGTTGCATCGATACAAAGTGATGTTGCGCCACTTTCATTAAATGTGAAACATCTATCGGCGCTGCTTTGGGGTAAAGCAACATTTCCTAGAGCTTTTCCGTCATATTTAGAACGGACGTCATAAAAATCTCTCAATTTCACCAGTATTTGACATTAAGGTGTCAAAATCACTCTGTATTTGGACATTACGGCGGCATGTGGTGCTCACCTTCTTGTAGGTAACTGTATTTTAAGACCGACGCGTATGCCGTAACGGCAAACGGCTTGACGCTCTGTTATGCCGTCATGTCCCGTCTCCGCTGCCGTTTATTTCAATGCTTCACATCTGCCGGCCGTCCCGTGAAACAGGCCAAATTTTTTTTTCAAATAGAATGTTTTCGTTCTTTTATATAAATCACTACCGGGGGACTACATCGTGTTTTTTTTTGCATTGAAATGCGATGTGTCTGCAATGTGCACTTAAACGTGCGACTAGATCGCGGTCGATCGGTGTCATCAACCATTTAGATCGATCGACCATCGATAATTACTGAGGCTATCAGCATCGAACCAATATAATTTAGTTGACGTCGATCGCCCGAAATCTAACTACCTACAACTTAAATCCATTTGTATCGATGCAAATATAATAAAACAAGACCAAAACCTGCGCACACGCATTATAACACTCATAACCCACCCGACGTGCTATTAAATGCAATTACCGAAAAAATAACGTTAATATTTACATGAGCTAGTTATGTATGTACATAAATAGGGGGGGAGCCCCCCTCCTGATATGTGGGACAAAATAAAACGTGTACTTATTTACAAATCATACAAAAATGAGTATGTAACAAGTTTGGGTGAACGGAACGAGATTCCTGAACGTAAATATTTAACCTTTTGACCGCCACGGTCGTGTATAGACGACAAATGAAAACGTGCCCACAACGCCACCGTCGGCTAATGCCGACAAGAAAACACCATGTTTTAAGTACAAAATAAATAAACTAAATTTAGTTTTCTGTGTTTATACTTAAAATATGGTGTTTTCTTGTCGGCATTAGCCGACGGTGGCGTTTTGTGCACGTTTTCATTTGTCGTCTATACACGACCGTGGCGGTCAAAGGGTTAAATAATATCTCTTTACAAGCAATATTATGTTAGAACTAAGTATAGCGTTCTAATTGTCTATAAATGTACGTCGGTATAGATAATAATATTTAATTTAATAATAATATTTACGAGGGCAGTTTTTTGAGCGTTGAAACGTAGCGTTTTCTTGTGAGCTTTTAAGAAACTATATTCTGTAGTAGATTATTCGATAAAATGAACATTTATAACCCAAACTCGCCCCCCTAATACATGGGACTTAAATCATAACCCTCTTACTAATAAACGAAGATGAATAGTTACACACTGATTTCTCTCTTTCAGTAGTCAGTTATTTGACTTTCGAAAGAAGACAAAGTGTTGTGTAACCATACAGACGCTATACAATGTTTATTAATAAGGGGGAAAGTGGCGAGATGTGGATGTAATATAAGTAAACTTAAGCCCTTCGGGGATGGATGACAAGCGTGAAGTTATCTTTATAAAGAAAAGTTATAACTTGAATTGCATCTCTTTTGTTTTATTTCATATATGGCTACAGAATGGAATATTATATGCTTTAAAATTATTGAAGTGTTATCGAGTGCAGTTTTTCAGATTTATATTACGTAACTTATTTAAAAACACATAACATAATACTTTACTTTACTTGTTGTATTTTTGTGGTGTACAATAAATTATATATAAATAAATAATATGGCGCCTATGATCAAAGAAGGGTTATACAGATGTGTAGTTACCTATAGTATACCTACATTTTGTAAGTTATGTTTAAGTATATTAAAAGGCGAGCCTATTGCCATCAACCGGAGACAAATTCAGACACCGGGCAGTTACTGAAAAATTCTTAATGGAAAAACTCAATAACACGACCCAGGATCCCAGGTACCCTGCTCAGTAGTAGCCTTTAACCAACAAACAAACACATTTAAAAGGCACTTCAAAAACGCAACGTCTCAACACGAACCCCCTCGCCGTAAAAAACAATACAAATAACATCTAAAGTGAACTAACAACATAACATTACACAAAACGGGAACCGAACTCTTTACACAACAGTCATCGACACATATTTACAAACGAGAAACATACGTACGACACTAATTCATTATTATTATTATTAATTATAAATACTTTGATATAACTATGTTTTTTGCGATTGTTTTTGTGAGATTTTCATAAGTAAAAAATTATGGTTTATGCAGTAAAAAAAAAATTAAATCAGAATCCTGGATGATTACAAAATTTTGGTACCACAAACCCAATGTCATACATAACAATGTTCAAATTCCATTGTAAACAAAATAGATTTAAGACAAATGATTACTCAAAAATCAACTTAGAATACATCTCGCTATAGTAGATAATTGAGTACATAAGTGGCTATCAATGAATGAAAATTACTATAACTTGGGAGTCTTCAAATCTTGAAAGAATGTGCGCTTTTATAATCTCTAACGCGGCAATATTATTGTGAATGTCCACGTCCACGTCACGGCATCACGATAATACCGGGAAGTAAAATGTACGGAAATATATGAAGACGCTTTTAAATTTCCGTCCACGATAACTTTATAATAACCTGCACGTTTTTCTATACATTTCATGGACGTGGACGTGAACATCCACGATAATACGCGTCGGTCAAACGCGAGCCCATCAAATATTTATTCAATAAAAATACTGTATGTTTTATTTGTTAGAAAAATAAATATCTTGTAGACCAGTCAGTTTGCAGCTTGACGCAATAGGTAATGGCAAATACTAAAAAATTCTGTTTATTTATATATGAAGTGTAATTTCAGTAAAAAAAATGCATATATTCGGTGTTTAACTTATTTTTCTCACAAAAACAATCCACTTTGTCCATGTTCTACACCGCATCGAGATCATAGCCCCTACACACTCAGTTTAAATATTTCAAAGCCTTCTGCCTACCCCCGCGGAGATTAGCGCGAGTATAAACTTCATATAACCAAGATATATTAACTATGGTCAATATACACAAGCTTGTGTTCTTTAGACGTCCACTGCCGGACAATGGCGTGCCTTACTAACAGCCGTTGGCCGGAAATACATTTCTTTCTAATAATAATAAATATAGAATAACAAATATAATAATAGTCTTGTAATAACATTTAAATCAAGTCTTAGACTGATGGAAATTGAAGGAATAATCGCCTTTCTCCTAATCGATTCACCATGAAAATTATCGATTTTGGTACAGCCGTAACCGTGTATTACACGTCATTCGTTCTACATACTGCCGCTTTATCTTTGGACAGATATATCTCAGTGTTGGTCGATCGTCGCATCTTTTAGTCGATATATTATCGACAGTTCTGTCGATGTTTGGTATCGTCACCGAGTTTTACTGCGGTGTATAAGGGTGTTCACTGCAGACAGGCCTGCAACTTCTCGATCCACTCCTGCGCAGCGTTCGCGTCGCTTGCGCAGAAGTTGTATGTGCGCCGGCTTGTGCGCAACTGTGGGCGAAATAATTGTTAGTCATACACAACAAGGAAAGGATTACTGAGGTAACATAACGCTTCGATATTTTTCCTATGTTTCGTCTTGTAATCAATTGATGATTGAAAATTATGGCTATTTAATAGTCTTCAATAGATACATAGAATATACTTTAATGTACACAAACATTTAAAAAAGCTCATTTACAAAACCAGTAATATTCAGGGTAAACCGGCGGTCCTAATTTGAACAGAAACTTTATCAAAACGTGCTGATAGTTAGGCAAAGGATACTGATGTACACCCACATTTCACCAGCTAAGCGAAAGGTAGTACTTGTTTTGTTTTAGCAGACTTAATGATTGTAATACTTACGTCGAAGAAGGATCTGTCGTCACACTTCTTAGGCGGGCCGGGCGCGGCCGACGCTTGCGTCACTGTTATCACCTCTGCCAGATCTGAAACAATAGGACGTTACATTATTATTACTGAAACTGTCTTCAACTACGCGGTGAAACACTAGTTGAAGGTTATCGATAGATACACATACCATATACCATTATAAAAAGGTGGAGTCCAAATCTACCTAGCTTTTCTGAACTATCGTAGTGTCGGCTTCCACTCTAACCGGTTAAGACTGGTTGTCAGACTCATGGGCTTCTTACTACCCGCAACGACTGTCAAAGATGGAGGGGTTTCGACATGTAAAGGATGGTCACCCATCTACGAACCCACCGCAGCAAGCATAGTTTAACTTTGGATCGACCCGTGCGACTGTTATTATTTAGCCACGAGCCCCTACAAATAAAAGAAAAGAAAAAGAAAGAATAAAGATGGCGTACTTACCAATGAACCCTTTGCAGTGTGAGTCTTCCATCGCATCGTAGTACCGCAGCTGATGCTTTATAGAGTCCAACACGAACCAACTGAAACAATATCAAATAATGAATCACCATTATTCCAATTGCGATTGCTACAACTGGCTTTCTGACCAATAAATTAACTGCTGAATCACATGTTTTGAATAATAATTTAGTCGATAAAAATAAAAACAAGTAACCACCATTAATTGTTATGATTGGTTGCAATGAGGGTTTTCATGAAAATTCACGCCACCACTTAGTGCCACAAGAGATCTTTATCACATCATCATTCGTTTCATTCATTCGTTCCTAGATCTCATCACTTTTAACAAGTGCCCGGACCTGACGTCTCAGTACTGCCATATAATGAAGATCATTTCGCTGATTTACTATCCAGAAACATGAATAAACTTCTGAAAACCAGAGTTGGATTTGATACATTTTGCAAGTCACAGGTGCAAAACATTGAATGACACTCACCGTTGTTTCCACCCCTTGAGCAGGGCTCCTCGCTTGTACAGGTGTCCCTCGTGCGTCCTGTTCTCTGCCACGTTGGACGAGAACTGTTCGTAGTACTGTTGCGATGACGACTGCAACGTTGCTACTCCTAGAAATTACGCGAAAGAGATGTTAGTACCACTTAAGGGAAGAGCCACCAAGGGCCGGCCATACTAACCGTAGATCCGCGGGGTAGTCGCGTAACACACTATTAGTAGCAATGGGTTTGATTTTGACAGATCAACAACGTTCATTGCGTTTTTTACATTGTTAAGCAGACACATTTTTCGAACATATAAAGCAATGGATTAGCAATATGCTTCAAAATTATTCAAATTGAGATCTATAATGTGTTTCGCAATTAGGGTGCCGATGACTAAGGGGTTGATGTGTTCTAGAGTGGAATCGGCATCGTAAAGTAGGATGCCCTCAGGTTCGGTGGTCCGACGATAATCAACGGGTAGCTGCTACGAATGTCAGCAGCTGAATGAGAGTCGAAAATTGAGTTGAATGGTACGCAATAGGAGAAGCCTATGACCAGCAGAAGGCTGTTGTAGGTTTATGATAAGGGAAGAGTGAGATAGCTCCAACACGAGTACTATTGATATTTATTTATTTATCTATCCTGGAGCTGACTCAATGTTTGAGTTAAAATAAATATTTGTTACTAATGGCCCCGATTCTGTTGTTCACAAACTAAACTAAATTTAAGTTCAGTGCATCTTTTTCTTTCTATTTCATTAAGAAAAGGACAGAAGTTAAATATTAGTTTAGTCCTGTCAAATTAGATAATCCATAGACAAGTTTAGACGTGATTAAAAAATTGGCTACTAAAAATACGTCAATTTACGTCAGGCGCTGACTAATTTGACAGGACTAAACTAATATTTATCTTCTGTCCTTTTCTTAATGAAATAGAAAGAAAAAGATGCACTGAACTTAAATTTAGTTTAGTTTGTGAACAACAGAATCAGGGTCATTGTATATTTTAATAAACACACCTTACTGGGTAATGTGCAGGGGATGATGTGAGAGTTCAAAGTGAATTGTTAAGTTTTATTTCTAGGAGATGCAAATTTGTAATAGCTCTTTTCTAACTGAATAGCGTCTAGTTCTAAATCTTTGTCCGTTTAGAGTTATGCTTTATCAAACATGTCAACTATAGCAATATCCAAATTAGTTTTTTTTTTATTTAAACTAACGAAGTTATGTTTGTATCTCTTGGTTGTATTAATTGTGCACCTTGAGTTCATGACTCATTTAGAGCTTTACTCGCGGCGTGCGAGGGGCGAGGTATGGCATTCCAGCAAGGTGCATAGTCAATTGGACTGAGTAGTAAGTTCGGATGTTCGAGGTTCTCCAAAATTACTCATCCGATTTCAAAAATATTTTCACCAATATTTAGAATGAACTTTCAGAGTGGACCTAGGTTATACATTATCCCGGTAGCACATTATGCTAGTTATGTTTCCTGAGGACGAGTGTTGCCGGTGTAAGTAAGTGCAGTAGGGTCGTGCTCACCCGCGGCCAGCGGCGTGCACAGCGCGTCGGGGTCGGGCGGCGGCGGCGCCTTGTACTTGGTGCAGGGCGGCGCCCACGCCTCCGCGCAGCGCTCGTGGCACGACGCGCCGCAGTCCACGCAGCGCACGCCCGTCTGCGGCAGGGGTCGGTTACAGCGACAGTCGAGGCGGGGGGCTCAGTAGCCTTGGCTTGGTCACCCACGGAGGGGCCGCTCATCACGGCTTTTACCGGTAAGCCGACGACGTAGTGGCCAACAAATAGGTTGCGGTGCCGCTTGGGCGACATGGCAACTGAGGCGGACCGCGATGTCGTATGGGAGGCCGCGGCGGGAGGGGAGTGCCGGCCGGTATGCGGTACGTCGCTCTCCCTACCTTCCACGGCCTTGATGGGATAGCCACCATCTGATGGCGGATGCGGTGGAGCCGCAGGGGAGGAGTGTTAGTATTACGTTGGCCGCTCTCCCTATCCTCTGCGGCCGAAAATTGGCAGGCGGCAGGATCAATGACCTGACCCGCCACAAGGGGACCAAGGGTGCCCAGAGACGGGGTCGTCTGGCGCCCATGTACTGATCACGGAGTGTTATGTGTTCTGGTGCGCCGGTGATGGGGAGTACTTCACGGATGAGTGCTAACGCATGCCCGTGTTCCCGCCGTGAGCGGCAAAGGAGGACACTGTTAAGTTTTAGTGGGTAAGAGTCCCACATAACTGTACTATCTCCCAATGGTAGTGCAGTATGCATGAGCATTTCTCCATAGTAAAAAAAAAGGTTACAGGACAGTGCTCGCAGCGCCGGCGCGGGCGCGGGGCGGCGCGACTGTACTGTACCTTGAGCGGGCCCCACAGCAGGTCCTGGCAGTGGTCGCAGCGCGCCGGGGCCGCGGCGGGCGCAGGGGCCCAGCGGTGCGCCGGCGCGGGCGCGGGGCGGCGCGACTGTACTGTACCTTGAGCGGGCCCCACAGCAGGTCCTGGCAGTGGTCGCAGCGCGCCGGGGCCGCGGCGGGCGCAGGGGCCCAGCGGTGCGCCGGCGCGGGCGCGGGGCGGCGCGACTGTACTATACCTTGAGCGGGCCCCACAGCAGGTCATGGCAGTGGTCGCAGCACGCCGGGGCCGCGGCGGGCGCAGGGGCCCAGCGGTGCGCCGGCGCGGGCGCGGGGCGGCGCGACTGTACTGTACCTTGAGCGGGCCCCACAGCAGGTCCTGGCAGTGGTCGCAGCGCGCCGGGGCCGCGGCGGGCGCAGGGGCCCAGCGGTGCGCCGGCGCGGGCGCGGGGCGGCGCGACTGTACTGTACCTTGAGCGGGCCCCACAGCAGGTCCTGGCAGTGGTCGCACCGCGCCGGGGCCGCGGCGGGCGCAGGGGCCCAGCGGTGCGCCGGCGCGGGCGCGGGGCGGCGCGACTGTACTGTACCTTGAGCGGGCCCCACAGCAGGTCCTGGCAGTGGTCGCACCGCGCCGGGGCCGCGGCGGGCGCAGGGGCCCAGCGGTGCGCCGGCGCGGGCGCGGGGCGGCGCGACTGTACTGTACCTTGAGCGGGCCCCACAGCAGGTCCTGGCAGTGGTCGCACCGCGCCGGGGCCGCGGCGGGCGCAGGGGCCCAGCGGTGCGCCGGCGCGGGCGCGGGGCGGCGCGACTGTACTGTACCTTGAGCGGGCCCCACAGCAGGTCCTGGCAGTGGTCGCAGCGCGCCGGGGCCGCGGCGGGTGCGGGGGCCCAGCGGTGCGCCGGCGCGGGCGCGGGGCGGCGCGACTGTACTGTACCTTGAGCGGGCCCCACAGCAGGTCCTGGCAGTGGTCGCAGCGCGCCGGGGCCGCGGCGGGTGCGGGGGCCCAGCGGTGCGCCGGCGCGGGCGGCGGCGGCGCGGCGGCCAGGCGGCCCCGCACCAGCACCTCCAGCGTACCGCGCTTGTGCCACGCCAGGGTCGCACGCCGGACTACGCCAGAGGACATTGATGAGTTGCGCTGTAAATACAATACGATATTGTTTCAATACATTTCTTGTCAGTTCTTCGGCAGAGATAAATTGGTTGATATCCCGACTTGTCGTACTCAGAGCGTCTGCTCCACATTTATTATATAACCCAAAGTGTGGAACTCCATGCCATTCCACCTACAACCCATCAGCCTTCAAAGCATGAGTGAACAGGCATCTTCTGGGCACTCTCGTTTCATCATAGACCTTATCTATCGCTTTCCATCAGGCAAGATCGAGCTCAAGAATCGAAATCAAAATTGAATGTGACGCCAATAAAAATTCACAAATTTTCCGTCTTGGGTGTCGTTTTCAAAGTTTTAAAAGTATAAGAAAAAAGTTTATTTCATTTCATTGTGTTTGCGATTGTAGCAAAGAAAATAATACGTTCCAATAATTGGAAGAAATATGAAAAGGTCTGGTAGGGTCTTTGAACTTATACCTACCCACTAATGTAAACTGACCAAATGAATGCGAACGGATGTAAAGAGACACTCAACGAAGCTGAGAGTTCTCCTCGTCATTGTAATCATTTTTTCGTACTGGACCATACCTGAGAACCTTCTGGTTATGGAGATATTGAAAGTCAAAATTCCAACTTTTAGTGAAGTTTTTTTACGAAAGCAAGTATTTAATGTTATAACAGATCGATCGTGTTTTGTTTTTAAAGGCATGATCTAACTATATCTAAATAGTAGTAAAATTTTGATAATAGATAATAGTAAAAAAAATGGAAATTCAGATTAGTGAAGGTAACCTACTAAGAAAAACCACAACAACAAATATAAAAAGTTTACCTGCAACTCGAGCGTGTTAGGCAGTTCCAATTGGTCCCACCGCACGCGCCACTTCTGCGGCAGGTGTCCAAGCTCCAGCTCCAACTGGCGGATCCTCTCCAGCAGACCGGAGAAAGAATCCGGCATACTACGGGCTATGCTCTCGTACCTATGACAATAATATTGAATTATGTTATGACGTGCAATGGAGCGCAGTATTCTCGGAGTGAAATTGTCAGACCATATTCTTAACACCACACTGCGCTAAGCTGAAGTGGGACTGGGCTGGCCACGTCTGTCATATGCCCAATGAGTTGCGAGCCAAAATACAACTTCGGAGCCCTGACACATCCAGAAGGCGTCGCGGCAGATTCCGTAGAAGATGGCGATACGAGTTGGAGAAAACAAACGAACAGTGGTCCACTTTAGCTCTCGATCGAAAGAGCTGGAAGTCGTTGGAATGGGATGTTGCAGGCTAACAGTAACAATAAGTATGTTCACCTAACGCTAGAAGATTTGCAGGGTGTAAAAGGTACAACAAGGCCGACGAATCATGGCCGGTCCGAAATTCGTGCAAGAGGCTGCGCAATAAAAAAAAACCCACAGGCTACTTTTATGTCACGGTAGCACATTCCTGTGGGATAATTAACGAAATCCATGCGGGCGAACTCGCTATTATATAAACTATTATATAAAGTTGCTTTTCATGTCTGTCTGTGTGACCGCGTTGTCCTTCTAAACTTCGCAACAGACGTTGATGCGGTTCAGCATCATTTTAAGAATTTATTTCGAAAGTTTTATATGTATAAATCATTTATATTAACGTACGTATATAATGTGGGATTGTGGGGCAAGTAAAATGCTTTTCCAAACAGTTGCAGGTGGTTTATTATAACTTTACTGACATCGATACAATGGAAATCATTTTAATTTTAATCTATTCAATCTTAGCGTCTTTTACTCTACATAGTATGACTAACGTTCCCCTTGCAGTCCTAATCCGCCATTTCTCTCCTCTCTCCTTCTCACTGTCGTTCCTTCTCTCTCTCATGCGTTGCGTTTCATTCCTCGTATATTTACTCGTACATTAAAAACACTCATCCTACATTAAGAGCCTACACTACCTTAGCTAAAATTCACTCTTTATCTCGCTCGCACGATACTGCTCGCGGACTGCGTGAGAGTGAGACAGAGTGCGGTGCTAGGCGGCAGGCAGCGCCAATAGTTTAGGTATTTGCTTTTTACGGTGAAAATAATGGTAATTAAAAAAAAGTAAATAACATAAGACCTGCTTTATAGTTAGTTCGGTTAGTATACAAAGTTTCATGATCTAATTTGAAGTATTTTTTGAATACCAGCGGTTTATTGTTCGGTTTGGAGGTAACTTTGGAATTTTTTTCTATCGAGGAAATTTTATGGAATCGTGTTTTCGTCTAACATAAGACCTAACATTAATCCTCAACTTTACCATTTATTTATTTCAAAATTAATGCTGCAGTATTTTCGACATAACGGAGGATCATGCTAAGCCATTTGAGGTAGTATAGGCCCTTAAACTGTTAATAAAGACATTTCGCTGTTTTGTTAAATTGTTAAGATCGTGCGAAGAAGGGGCGGATAGCTGGTTTCTAAAAGAAGTCTACTCAAATGCAGTTTTAAATTGAGGTTCCGGCCTGAGCATCGTTAAAATAGTTTTAATACAGGTTCAATATTCTTACCCAGCGGTGACGACTCTTCGCTGCGGGTGTCTTGTCTCCGGTTCCGATGGAGCTAACACTTCCAGGTCATAAGGCGCACCGTGGGATAGTTCTTCATTAGTGTAGTACTGCCATACTTCTAGTGCGCTGATGGTGGATACTGGACGGAGTACCTGCGGCGAAGGACATTGTTTTAATGATGTATGAGGTGACGGCACCAACATTTATGATAAACTAGCAGCGACCCGCGTTAGTTTCGATCCCGTGGGAATATCGGAATAAAAGTATCCTATGTGTTAATCTTGGTTATAAACTATCTGTGTGCCAAATTTCATCCAAATCCGTTCAACCGTTTACACGTGATTGAGTAACAAACATCCAAACATCTTCACAAACTTTCACATTTATAATTTTAGTAGAAAGATAGTCAACTAGTTATAACCAATTTTTTTAAACAGTAACTTTGGTGTTTTTTCTCGATACATTTTCATACGAAACTACCTTTCGGAAGAAGCAAATAAAACCAATTCTTGTTTTTTCTTGTAATTTCAAAAGTGTCTTTTAATAGTCTAAATTAAAATAATTATAACATTTGATTACTAGCGTATGCTGGAAACTACGAATAATAAAAATTCAGGAAGCGTAGCTATGAACAAAATCAACGAGAAATTCGGCTCCAAACTTCACCACATTGACAAAATACCTCGAGTATTCGATTGAAAGAACACACATGCAAATAAGCCAATCAGCTGCGCTCGCGTAAAGCGTTGTATTCCGGCAAGCGCCGTGATTGGTTCTGGTGCGCGGTGGCCTTTTCGGCAACACCCACCGCGGTAAACATTTGCGTGGTGCCATTTTTAAGCTTGAGTTACATTTCTTGACTTTTATTATTCGTAGCTTGGAAAATACATTCAAATAATGCTAATGCCGGGTACACCCGATTCAAGCTGTATGGCGGCTCGGAACATGAGGCGAGTCGCTGCGCAGTAACTAATTCACGTGTTAGCGGGGGTGTGAGGTGAGGTACTGCGCAGCCAGTAACGCACTTCAGAGCCGATGGAGCCAGTGAATCGGGCTATACAGATTGTTGAAATGTAAAATAAAATGTAACATAAATTATCTTCGCTTCAAAATAGCGTTCTTTTGTATTGATTCCACTTCGAAGTATGGCAGACTTTTTTCTGATTTGACCTCAAACCGGTTGTAAGATTATATAGGAATAGTACTTGACAGAAGATTTCTACTTTAAGCAATACATTATGAAATGTAATGCAATAAGTAGACGAATATGTTTCAAAGTGAGTCTTACATCTCATGTCATATTTCAGCAATCTGTACCAAACCTGACGCCAAACTATCATTATTCTTTCAGCGAGAACCTAAAACTCACCGGATTATCCAAATCAGGCGTATACAAGAAATTATAGAAGACAGGCGCCTTCTGATGATGTCTGTCGATGTAGTCGAACAGCGAGTGTCCCAGCGTAGGGGCCCGGGGGCCCGCCGCGCCGGGGCCCGGAGCCTCCTCCTCAGAACCCGCACCCGCTTCTCCGCCCGCTCCGTATAGGTACACCTGCATGAGAACATTGTATGTAATCAATGTGGAATGTTTTGGTGAAGTGTTGAATCGTATGTGGTGCAACAATAGCTTATTTGACTTGTTACTGAAAGCCATCTCAGATTATTTTGTGTTGTTTCAAGGAACCCCCAAGAAGTCGTTAATTTTAATTCTGTTATGTATTTCTTCAAAAAATTGCAAATAAAAATTAACTATTTAATTAACTTAAAAAATCAAAATACTATCTTACGCAATATGGCATCGCACAGGTTTTAGTGATGTGACACGACAGCAAACAGCCAAGTCATCAAAAGTTAAAATATTTTTATCCATTTGAGACATAATTACACTGTTGGTAATATTATTAAATCCCTTAAATTCTGACAACCAGTCTTACCAAGGGGTATCGTATTACTCAGTAACTGGGTTGTGGAGGTCAGATAGGCAGTCGCTCCATGTAAAATAATGGTATTCAGCTGCATCCGGTTAGACTGGAAGCCGACCCCAACATAGTTGGGAAAAGGCTAGGCAGATGATGATGTTGGTAATACGACGAATAATCTATACTAATAATAAAGCAGAAAAGTTTGTTTGTTAGTTTTAACGCGGTAATCTCTGCAAAAAAAAAAAAATCGTCGGATTAAAAAAAAATCTACACACATCAAAAGTGTCTAGGGATCAACATATATTTTTGCAATAACTTTTCTCCTGATTGATATTAATTAAAATTTTCTTTAAGGATTCATCAAATAAAGTGTTTTCGTTTGTCACAGTAACGATAAACCAAGTCACCTTTGCATTAATAAAGAAATTTGCCATTTTCCTAATAAAGGGATTTTTGACATTTGAACCACTAACACAAAAGTTCGAAAAAAAGACTGAAATAACAGTTTTCTCTAAAATTTTATTGGGTAACTTAAACAATTAATAATCCGTGTTTCTACCGCGAATACTAACAACACAAGAACATCGGTTTGGCATACTCAAAATGAGTTCATCCAAATCACGCTGTGGAATGGCCGCCCATGTTCGTTGCAACAACAAAAAAAGGTCTTCTTGCGACTGGATACCCTCCATATTCGGCAGAGCTCTTCTCTGTAGCATATCCCATGCATGCTCAATCGGGTTCAAGTCTGGCGACTGAGCAGGCCAGGGCAGGACATTGATGTTAGCTGCGGCGAGAGTCTGTCTTACAACTCTTGCGGTGTGCGGTCGTGCATTATCATGCATTAACTGAAATAAGGGACCGATTTGCACTTGTAGAGGAACGATGACGTCTGATACAATCGTCTCAGCATAAATTTGAGCGTTGAGGTTGCCTCTGATCCAAATCAACTCAGTTCTTCCGCCGATCCAAATACCCGCCCATACCATGATGGTTCCACCACTATAAGGATGGACTTCCTGGCAGGATTTTAATCGCTGTTGGCGTCCAGGGGTTCTCCAGTGTCGTATACGTCTTGTATCCGGTCTCATACCAAAACGAGACTCATCAGAAAAGCACACGAAACGCCATTGTTCTTCTGCCCAATTTCTGTGTTCAAGAGCCCATTGATATCGAATCCTACGATTGTGCATTGCTATAGGTGGTACCCGTAGCGGTCTTCGGGAATGAAGGTTCACTTCATGCAAGCGGTTTCTGACTGTTTGGTCGCTAATTAAGTTCCCTGAAGAGTGATGAAGCCTCACGGCTAACATCATAGCGGTTATTGTTGGAGCTCTTCGAGTTAAGATTTGAATGTATCGGTCTTGTCTCCGTGTGGTGCAGCGATACCGTCCTCCATGGCGCTCAGCCACGGTACCAGTGCTTCGGTAACGTGTCCAAAGTCGACTGATAACACTGACTTGTATTCAGAGCTAAAGCCACAGTACGTTGCCGGGAACCAGCTTCTATCATTCCCACGGCTCTGAGCATTTCTTCCCTGCTTAAATGACGTCGCCGCTCCATAATAACGTTGGTTTTAATCAGTAGTAGGGAAACAGTAGCACTAATAATGTCTTCAATGCGTTGTATGTTTTTATAGGGAAAATATTGACAGCTGATTTTCATCTTTTACTCGAATTTGATTCACAGTTCCTGATTCAAATTATGAAATGCACCAAAAAGGATCCATATAAATTTATAAAATCATAAATTTATTACAAAGCCACATCTCAATCTCAAGAAATCCGCATAAAAATGCTTGATCCCTAGACACTTTTGATGTGTGTATTTGCATTTGATATCCCAATTCTTGAGGAAGGCATAGGCTATTTAAAATCACACTCCTAAGGGTCATCCTTAGAAGCCGAGTAAAAAGAAAGAGACGGAAATATCGCTAAACTAAAACGAAGTAATAGTACGGGCAGGCGATGTTATGCAACGGGGTTGGTCAAGAAATTTCACGCGGAAGAAGTCGCGGACAGAAGCTAGTAATATAATATCAGGAATAACCACAAGAGCTATCGGATTTATCAAGTAAAACTGTGACATTTTCTATTACTAGGGGTGCGTTCCGAGTTGGGATTTAATCGATCTGAGCGTGCTTAAATCCGTACTGAATTAGCGTGAGAAAGATGTTCCGAGAATCGTCATAGATGACGTCATGACATGCGCCATCTTGCGATAACGCTGACCATGCCTTGTAATAACATCACCGTGAGCGCTGTCAAAAATGACTGTGTATGTGTGTGTGTGTTTCTATCGTGGCATTTTCGAAATTGTGCTTCTGGCTGACAGTCGCCACCTAACGAAGAAGAAATGTAGTGTTTATACAACAAAGAAATACTGTAATATCGTTTTGACATTGAGTAAGCACTGTGAGCGCGTTTACGAGCGTTCCAAATTGTTGACAGCCCTCAGTTATCATAATCGTAATATCTAAATCGAAACGCATGTGAGATGATGTGAGTGCTGTGAGCGATTATAACTAATTCGGAATGCGGGCTAGGAGTAGGTACTCACCATCCTATTAGTATCAGCTCGCTTATCATCAGCGGCAGTGATCCCCAGCTCGGCCCTCTGAGCCTCATTGTCCAATAGGAACGTCCTGAAGCGACACGACACGCTGTGGTACGCCACGAAACGAAGGTAGTACTCGTTGAACTCGAAGGCTAGAGGGAACTGTTTCTGGAGCTGTGAAGAAAGAGATTTTGGTTAGTGGCTGGTATGCACACCAAAGGAATGATCTATTATAAAGTCTAGTCTATCATAGTAGAGCAACGAACAATAAAAGTTAAGAAATGTAACTCAAGTTCAAAAATGGCACCACGCAAATGTTTACCGCGGTACACTAGAACCAATCACGGCGCTTGCCGGAATACAACGCTTTACGCGAGCGCAGCTGATTGACTTATTTGCATGTGTGTTCTTTCGTTTGAATACTCGAGGTATTTTGTCAATGTAGTGAAGTTTGGAGTCGAATTATTTATTTATTTATTATTTTTTCGATTATTTCATTTTAGACCTTCTGTGAAATTGCATTATTTGCTCGAACATTTCTAATATAGTATTTACCTGGTGTACAGCATCCAGGAACATCAGGAAGGTAGGCGTGAAGCCCTGTTGCGGCGTGGCTCCTATGTTGGACCGCTGTTGGAACTTGTGGCCTAATGCCAGCCACTCCTTCTCCACCAGGATCCGGAACCCTTCTAATGTTCGGTAGTAAGGTTCTAAGCAGATTTGCGCTAGTGATGATATCTGGAAATATAATGGTAGTTTTGTTTTTTACTAGCAGCACCCCGCGGTTTCACCCGCTTACGTGTCCATCCCGTGGGAATATCGTGATAAAAACTATCCTATGTCCTTTCCCGGGATTCAAACTATCTCTATACCAAATTTCATCTAAATCGGTTCAGCGGTTTAAGCGTGAAGAGGTAACAGACAGACAGACACACTTTCGCATTTATAGTATTATTAGTATGGATTTGTCAAATATAATTCGGTTCGGATTATTTTAGGTTGAGGAAATAACTTTTTCAGAGTTCGAAAATTGTTGGATAATAGCAAAACAAATATGTTAGTAAAATCGCTAATGTTTTTAATTATTAATGTGTTTTCCTCTTTTTGGGTTTCGCCAGTCTAAAATGTTAAAATTCATGGCATTTTAATTTACCTCATGACTTATTTCACATTTATTAGTTTTTAGACTCAAAACGAAAGTGTATTCTTCATACACTCTTCCATATAACATATTTAAATTCCATGTAATCTATTTAAATTTATGTTTCAAATTAATATTATTTGAAGTTAAACAAATATCAACTTTATTTAAAAGGGGGATTAAGTTGATTTCAGTGACTAGCGCTATTGAAAAAGTTATAAAAATGTTTGATGTTGTAGTGTAAACTGAACTTTGTTGTGTAGAATTTACATTTGTTCATATTTTTGGCAAATAAATCGCGAATGCAGATTAAATATCTCCCCCATTCACTCTGTTTCGACAGTTTACCTGTGCTGTAGCATCCCATCCGTCTTCTAAAGACAGTAGCACGGATGATCCCTGCAGGTCCAAGAGATCTACTACTGCACCGGACAGCTGGAACAACTGCCGTAGCTGCCACAGCCAGCCTGATTCTTCTATTAGCCTGAAAAGTTAAAATATTATTTAAGATTGTTTTAATGATCTATATATATAAAAAGACAAGTCCTGACTGACTGACTGACTGATTGACTGACTCATCAACGCCCAGCCCAAACCCCTGGACCTAGACAGCTGAAATTTTGCACAGAGGTTCCTTTTATAATGTAGACGAGGAATAAGGAAGGAATTTTCGAAATTCAACCCCTAAGGGAGTTAAATGGGGGATGAAAGTTTGTATGGAAAATCTTATTCCTTGAGTTAATAAACTTGAAACTTGGCACGAATACTTACCTAAGTAAATTATGAAAATTGGTCTTTTTTGTTTTTCTAAACTACCTTCTAAAGGGGGATGGGGGGGTGTCAAAATTTGTATGGAAGAATTTTAATGCACGGTCCGATTAACTCAAGACTCAGTATTTATACTTAATACCAAAAATAAAGAATTACGTGTATCAGGGTTTTTCGACAATCTACCCCTAACGGGGAGAAAAGGGGTAGTTAATTTTACAGGGCAAATTTTACTGCCTGGCTTAATTAACTCAAAAATTGGTATAAATAATCTGTGAGTCAAGTAATGAACACATCCCAAACGATTTTTTAAAATTCCACCCCTGTGGGGGTTGAAAAGTGGTGATACAGCTTATATGAAAAATCTTATTCCTTGGGTTAATAAACTTGAAACTTGGCACGAATACTTATCTAAGTAAATCATAAAGTTTGGCATTTGTTGTTTTTCTAAACTACCCCCTAACAGGGGATTGGGAGGTGTCAAAATAAGTGTGGAAGAATTTTAACGCGCGGTCCGATTAACTCAAAACTCAGTATTTATACTTAATACCAAAAATAAAGAATTACGTGTATCAGGGTTTTTCGAAAATCTACCCCTAA
This sequence comes from Globia sparganii, assembly GCA_949316385.1. NCBI lineage: Eukaryota > Metazoa > Arthropoda > Insecta > Lepidoptera > Noctuidae > Globia > Globia sparganii. Next base: position 18,071,846 of record OX438656.1, read on the forward strand.
CGGGGAGAAAAGGGGTAGTTAATTTTATAGGGCAAATTATACTGCCTGGCTTAATTAACTCGAAAATTGGTATAAATAATCTGTGAGTCAAGTAATGAACACATTCCAAACGATTTTTCAAAATTCCACCCCTGTGGGGGTGAAAAGTGGGGATACAGCTTATATGAAAAATCTTATTCATTTGGTTAATATACTTGAAACTTGGCATTAATACTTATCTAAGTAAATTATGAATTTTGGCATTTTTTGCTTTTCTAAACTACCCCCTAGAGGGCGATTAGGGGGTGTCAACATTTGTATGGAAGAATTTTAACGTGCGGTCCGATTAAGTCGAAACTCAGTATTTATACTTAAGGGCCTATACTACCTCAAATGGCTTAGCATGATCCTCCGTTATGTCGAAAATACTGCAGCATTCATTTTGAAATAAATATATGGTAAAGTTGAGGATTAATGTTAGGTTTTATGTTAGACGAAAACACGATTTCATAAAATTTTCTCGATAGAAAAAAATTCCAAAGTTACCTCCAAACCGAACAATAAACTGCTGGTATTCAAAAAATACTTCAAATTAGATCATGAAACTTTTTAAACTAACCGAACTAACTATAAAGCAGGTCTTATGTTATTTACTTTTTTTAATTTACCATTATTTTCACAGTAAAAAGCAAATACCTAGACTATTGGCGCTGCCTGCCGCCTAGCACCGCACTCTGTCTCGCTCTCACTCAGTCCGCGAGCAGTATCGTGCGAGCGAGATAAAGAGTGAATTTTAGCTGAGGTAGTGTAGGCTCTTAAGACCAAAAGTAAAGAATAACATGTATCAGGGTTTTGCGAAAATCTACCTCTGACGGGGTGAAAAGGAGTAGTTAATTTTCCATTTTACTGCGTGGCTTGATTAACTCGAAAATTGTTGGAAATAATCTTTGAGTCAAGTTATCAACACATCCCAAACATTTTTTAAAAATTCCTCCTGTGTGGGGTGAAAAGTGGGGAAAAACTTTATACGAAAAATCTTATTCATTTGGTTAATAAACTTGAAACTTGGAAGGAATATTTGTCTAAGTAAGTAATAAGAAATGGGTCTTTCGAAAGTAGATCCCTGACGGGTAAAAAAGTGGTAATTCGATTTTTAAGGCCGGTATTATAGCGCGTAGCTTGATTTACTCCAAAAAAATGGTATGAATAAATTTAAGCTTCAAACTTGGAACAAATACTTATCTAAGTAAATTATAGTTTGTCATTTTATGTTTTTCTGCTCTAAAGGGAGATTGAGGGTGTCAGTTTATGGAAGAATTTTATCGCGCGGTCCAATAATATAAACTCGGAACTCAGTATGTATACTTAAGACCAAAATTAATAAAAAAGTGTGACTGGGTTTTTCGAAAATCTAACCCTAACGGGGTAAACGGGGGTAGTCCATATAACAGAGGAGTATTTTATTGCGTGGCTTGAGTCAATGGGAAATTGGTATAAATAATCTTTGAGTCAAGATATGGAAACGTCCCATACATGTTTTCAATATTTCGCCCCTATGGGGATAAAAACTGTGAAGGTGAAAATGTGGTCTTATTCCTTTGGTTAAGAAACTTGAAACTTTTCAACATTTGCCTCAGTAAATAATAAAGATTGTCACTTTTAGGGGTTTACTACTTACTTACTTAAAATAAAAAAGTATGAGTTTTAGGGTTTTACTTATTCTACTCCTACCGGGGTAGAAAAGGGTAATAAAGTTTAAGGAGTAGAAACTCCAACTTCCATTAACACGAAAATGGGTATAAATAATCTTTATATCATAAAAATGGAAACGTACCAAATGCAAAAACAAGAGCTGTCGTGATGAAAAGGTAGGATAGTTTATTTGAAACATCTTAGGTAGTTTAACTAAAATATTGGCCCGAATACTTATTTCTTTAAATAAAGTAAGTATAAAGATCGTAATCAATAATTTTCGAAATACCATTCAGGGGGAGGTGGAGAGGATGTTAAATTTATTTGAGGAAAGTACGAAACCCACGCGGACGAAGTCGCGGGCAAAAGCTAGTTTCTTATATTATTAATTATGAATCTAAATGTTTGCATGTTACAGTAATATGACTAAGCGTTAAGGATCCATAATAATCTGAAATATAAAATTCTCGTGTCACAGTGTTAGTTATCATACTCCTCCGAAACGGCTGGACCGATTTGTATGAAATTTTGTGTGCACATCGGGTAGATCTGAGAATCGGCTATTATCTATTTTTCATACCCCTATTTTTTTTGTTGTAAAACTACGTTTGCGGGGTCAGCTAGTAATATTATAATATACTAGCTTTTGCCAGCGACTTCGTCCGCGTGGAATAATGACTTCCGGAAATTGAGGCACTAACTCTCATAGAGTTTAACCGATGTGCTCTTTCTTCTGCCGATTCTTGAGAACGCGTATTTCTCATTCAACGCGTTTTTCAAGACAATAGCGGGCGGACGCCGGCGTCCGCTTGGGGCTTGAATAACTAAAAATATATAACTACGTCTAATATATAAAATAATATATAATAAAACCTACTTCACTTAAAACTAAATACCTATAACTACTATAATTAATAATACCTATACCTATAATTAATAAAAGTACTTACGCTTTTACCTACTTAATATTAAAAAAAAAAAACTGAACATAAATTAACCAAAACTTACCTACTACTAACTAACTACTACTAACATATTACTACTTCACCTAAAAAGAAATCCTGTTTTCCCAACATTTCCCTTCACTGCTCTGCTCCTATTGATCGTAGCGTATGAAAAGTATACTATAACCTGCCCAGGAGTATGAAGAACAATTGTACCAAGTTTCGTTGAAATCCGTCGAGTGGTTTTTGTTTCTATAACGAACATACAGACAGACAGACAGACAGACAAAAATTTTACTGATTGCATTTTTGGCGTCAGTATCGATCACTAATTACCCGCTGATAGTTATTTTGGAAATATATTTCATGTACAGAATTGACCTCTCTACAGATTTATTATAAGTATAGATAGAGTTATTTCAAGTTGCGAACGCGCAAGAGTCGGCTCACCTGAGGAAGCCAGGGTGGTCGGGCGCGGGCGGCGCGGAGGGCACGGCGGCGCGCATGAGCTTCTTGAAGGCGTGCTTGGCGGCGCGCGCGTCGGGGTAGTCGGCCGGCACCGCCTCCGCGCCCGCGCACGCCGCGCCCGCGCCGCCGCGCTCGCACACCACGTACAGCGCCGCGCGCCGCGCACCGCCGCCCGCCTCGCCGCACACTGCACCAGTCATCGAGGGCTCATCAACTAATTTATCACTTTATTTACTTTCATTAAAACCAATTATAATCATTAAAGACACATTAAAAATTATAAAGTAAAAAAAAACATTAAATATACGTGCCCACTTTTTGATACTGAAAAAAAAAACACTGGCTGGTCGATATACAGGGTTATTTGAAAAACACCAGCAACCTCTTAAGAGGTCATTATACTCATCATTATGTACAACTTTTATTACGAGACCTAACCTGAAATCGCGAAAAAAAATCAACTGTTGCCTACATTTTAACGAGATAGACGGAGATAAATGTAGGGAACAGCTGATTTTTATTTCGCGATTTCAGGTTTGGTCCCATAGTAAAAGTTGTTCATAATGATGAGTACAATGACCTCTTAAGAGGTTGATGGTGTTTTTCAAATAACCCTGTATAGCAAAAACCACTTACTGTCATCACATTTGAAATATTTAACAGATAATGTTTTAGACAGTGACCCGCTTAAATGGCAGCTCAGCCGCAGTATAATCAAGCACATGGGCTCATTTCCTGTCTATAGGATTACTTGGTCATTGAGAGAAATGAAGACATTAGAACATTACACCAGAAACAAGTCAATGGTTTATTTTTTTATGTAATTTATCTGTTAAGCATTCGTCAAACAAGTGTAACAAATTTTGTTGCAAGAATTTTTTCGTGTGTGGTTTTCCTTCTGGCTGGGTGCACTCACCCGAGTCGGCGTCAGCAGTGGAGAGCCTCTGGCGCGGCGCGTACAGGTCGAGGTGCGAGGGCTGGCGCCGGTCCTTGAGCGAGCCCCAGCGCCCGAAGTGCCGCGCCGCGCCCGCCGCGCCGCCCTTGCCGCCGCTGTTGCGACCCAACACGCTGACACGTAACTCACATGTTACTTGGCTTACAAACTACGCGGGAATCGGCTAGTTTCCACCATCAATAAATTGAAAATCTATTTAGTCCGTCAGTGAAAGTATTGGAAAATAATGGACACGTATTTTTTGTTTTTGTAAATCAATCAATATTGACAAAGATAAAACGCATCAAAACTCGGGAGTGGGGGCTCGTGACGTCAGAACACAATAAAAATTATAGGTACCAAAGTAAGTGACGTATTGAGAATTTTAAATTCGTCGTATCTTCGTCAATTTTGGCTTACGTAAAAAAAGTCAAATATTTTTTGATAATCTAACTGACGGACTAATTAGATTTTTTCAGTTGACAAGCCTATTGGACGGAACCTTCAAGCTTAAGGGACTAGAACTTATTCTGACCGAGTCCGTGGCTCTCCGTTACACATAAATACGGGCACGAGCGGTCATAGTTGAGAATCTATGAAACCGTTGCGTGCAGATAGCGCGATAAGATGCGTGCATAAATATTTGGATGCGCAAGCAGTGTGCATGTATTTTGATATTGGCCCTGATTCTGTTGTTCACAAACTAAATTAAAATTAAGTTCAGTGCATCTTTTTCTTTCTATTTCAATATGAAAAGGACAGAAGATTATTATTAGTTTAGTCCTGTCAAATTAGTCAGCGCCTGACGTAAATTGACTTATTTTTAGTAGCCATTTTTTTAATCTCGTCTAACTTGTCTATGGATTATCTAATTTGACAGGACTATACTAATATTTTATCTTCTGTCCTTTTCGTAATGAAATAGAAAGAAAAAGATACACTGAACTTAAATTTAGTTTAGTTTGTGAACAACAGAATCGGGGCCATTGTACATTATTATTTTTAATTTTATTTTAAACTAGCGGCCCGTCCCGGCTTCGCAAGGGTGAAAAAAAAAGCCTATATTAATCAGTGATAATGTATATAGTATAGAAGTATAGATTGTAACTGCAGTAAATGCGTTTATCCTGAATTGAGAAATTATATAAACTTCGCTGTCCAGCTAGCACAGACTTAAAAGGGGGTGGGGGGGGGGGTATTGTAGGCAGTTTTTATTATCATACTAATGCATGATAATATTAACTGCCTACAACACAGCACTTAAAAATGTATAATGATCAAAATAATTTTATTTATTGTAAGTATAATTTTTATATTGCCCTTTATACTACTAAAGGACAATACAGGGTTCTTTGTAAAACACCAGCAACCTCTTACGAGGTCATTGTACTCATCATTATGAACAACTTTTACTATGGAACCAAACCTGAAATCGCGAAAAAAAAAATCAGCTGTTCCCCTACATTTATCTTCGTCTTTCTCGTCAAAATGTAGGGAAAAGCTGATTTTTTTTTCGCGATTTCAGGTTTGGTCCCATAGTAAAAGTTGTTCATAATGATGAGTACAATGACCTCTTAAGAGGTTGCTGGTGTTTTTCAAATAGCCTTGTATACAAAAACTAGAATTATTTTGACCGACATTATTGCAATAGATGGTGTTAACGCGCACACTGTGCGTGTCACTGAGGCGAACCCACTGTGCACCTACGATGAGTGCCGCGGGACGCGGAGGACGAGGGCCCGCGCGGCCGCATCGCCTCGCCGCCACCAACCGCCGACAGTCTTCTCGGGTCACTTAACAAGCGCGTGCGTACACGCTGTCATGCATTGCGTCTATTCTATTGTAATTTGTTGAGAAATATAATAAAATTCCAAGAGTTGACTCGCTTATTATTGAAGTGACCCTAATATTCTCAACAGATGGCCTCCAAAAACAGCTTACCTATTGCTCTAATATGAATACAATTTTACTCACCCAAGTGTCCCAGCCGCTTTAGTCAACAAAGGAGTATGCGTAGCAGCCTGTTGATCTTCACAGCAGAGCAACAACGAGTCTAAACTCAAACTGGAGTCTTCTAGGTCGCCGCGCGAAGCAGGCGTACAGGCTACGAGTGTTGCTAGGTAACGTTCCTGAGATAGACGAAGAAAATATTTTTATAGTTTAACAGTCTTTCATTTGGTTTTGAGGACTTCCGGGAAGAACAGGATCAATTTTCAAATTCATAAGTTTCAGAGGGGCTTGCCGCTTGTGGCTAAGTAATGACAGCCGCACGGGTCGATCGATCAGATTAAGCTACGCTTGCTACGGTTGGTCTTTCCATCTTTACACACCAAGACCCCTCCGTGCCTCGGAAAGCACGTTAAGCCGATGGTCCCGGCTGTCATTCGTGGATCTTTGAGTCAGTACAGTCGTTACGGGTCGTCAGAAGCCCGAAAATCTGACAACCAGTCTTACCGTGTTAAATAGGCGGCTCATTTAAATGCCAATGTATATGTTTTTATAATATACTTCCTAGCCACATTCATGACTAAACCTAAATAAATTCAAATCACTACATAGTATAAAACAAAGTCGATTTCTATGTCCCTTTGAACGCTTAGATCTTTAAAACTACGCAACGGATTTTGATGCGGTTTTTTTAGTAGATAGAGTGATTCAAGAGGAAGGTTTATATATATAATACATGCATGCATGTGATGTCGTAAATAAACACATTTTTTTGCGCTTACTTTTCAAACGCTGGCTGAACCCTACGAGATAGGTCAAAATAATGTACTACAGTATTGTACACCTTAAAAAGGTCTACAAAAAAGTCCGCGATGGTATATGTCTATATCTTAGGGATAACCCACAATAATCATTTTTTATCCTTTACTTTTTACGAGAGATAATGGCTTATTTACGAAGCGATTTTAAGCAATACAGCATTAATCCTTATGCAATTAAGTACCTTAAATACATTGTGCATTTAATATAGATAAATATGGCCCTTTACAGCATGTAATTTAAATGAATATTTTCGAAGATATTACAGATTTAAAATGCAGGGATATAGCGGTTGCTGCGGTACCGGCCGCGGCGGCGCGTGCTGGCATTCTTGAAATACCTGTACTTAGTATCAGTATTGCACCCGTGCGAAGCCGGGGCGGGTCGCTAGTCTTTTATAAAGCGAAAACTATACCAAAAAGCCTATTATACTGTAAAAGACTTTATTGAGGACAAAAAGGCTTGGGATTGAGCGGCTCCAATATGTTTAAACTGCGAATGTTGTTTTATTTTATTTTATTTTGCTATTGTACACTTTATTTTTTCTAAATATCTACTCGTATTTACATAAACAATGACATGAACATTTACCATTTACTGTGTAAAGTATTATATTATTTTATTTATTGTGAATGTGAGGACTATGTGGGTCATTGTTTTCGTTTTAATCATGATCTGGCAATTTGAGTAATCTACGCGGCCTACCCAAATGTCCAATCTTTGGTATTGATCGTCGAATCGTTGAGCTCCTCAAGTTATGAGTTGAGCTGCACGATTTTTGACAAATGCGTGTACTGACTGGACAGGTCCGCTCAATCTGTGTGGTTCTTTCCTCAAAAGACCATTTCAGACACCAATCTACATGGTCTCCACATGATCTGACCAAGATTTTGTCTGGACTTTAAAAGAGACTGTGACCTCTGAGTTTGTTTCGGCCTTTCTTCTCAAAATAGTCAGAAAGGAAACGCCGACCTCATCTCGTTTAAAAAAAAAGTGTAAAAGTGTTTGTACAAACCTACTTACAGAAATAAATCATTTATCATCAGTAACTGGGTTGTGAAGGTCAGATAGGCAGTCACTCCATGTAAAATACTGGTATTCAGCTGCATCCGGTTATACTGGAAGCCGACCCCACCATAGTTGGGAAAAGGCTAGGCAGATGTGTATACGAAGGTTTTCGGTGTTTATTTATTTTAAATATAAAATTAATGTATTGGAATGTCAGTACTATTTAACTATTCGGGTGTTTGATATTTTCCCATTTCTTTCCTCTGGCCTGGCTTTTCCAGGTTACTAGTTTTTTACAGGTTTTATGATTAAACACTCATATCATACATTGTCATAAGCAGTCGCTCCATGTAAAATACTTGTCTTCAGCTGCATCTGATTACAATAGAAGCCAAGCCTGACGTAGTTGGAAAAAGGCTACGCAGATTGATTGATTTTCATGCTTTTTCTATATTCTAATTGTTAAAACCTACCTGTTCTAAGCTGGAAGTGGTTTCCGTCCCACTCTGTGTATTTCCAGGAGTTTGGTGACTGGATTTCAGCATACCCATCACGCCTTTATGGTGTGGGGCGGCTGATCTGTAACATAACAAGTAATAGATTTAACTTAAGAAGCTTTAACTCTCTTGTTTTAAAAATCACAGTGTGAACTACGAGCCTATCCATTAAAAATGTGCGAGGAAGCGTAACAGGATTAAGGCTATTCAGAAAACAGTACTGGATACGGCACGCAAAATGAGGAGGCTCCACTCTCTAGAGCCCTGATCACCGGCAGCGTGGACCCTGTTTGCGATGCTGTGTTTCTTTCCTAATATTTATTTTTTTTTATTATAAAAATATTTAAAAAATGTAAACAATATGAAATAAAGATAATAATTATTTCATCTTACCTAGATAGTAACGCATGTGTCCTTGGATGTCTCCAGGTGATAACTGGCAGTCGTCCTTGTCGGTAACATCGCGATATTCTGCGAAGTGAGTCGTCGCCGAAGCTCTCTGGTACTGGAATAACCGCTGGGTAACTAGACAGACAAAAATAACATTATATATTTATTTTATGGGTTTGCAAACTATGCTACTACTACTACGAAGCTTCTATGCTACTATCAAGATACTCCATAGACAAGTTTAGGCGTGTTTAAAAAAATGACTACTAAAAATACGTCTATTTACGTCAGGCGCTGACTAATTTGACAGGACTAAATTAATATTTATCTTCTGAATGAAATAGAAAGAAAAAGATGCACTGAACTTAAATTTAAGTTTGTGAAAAGGGAATCGGCACCAATAAATAGCTTATATTATTAACTGTAGCCGCATTTAAAACTAGTAACATCCAGGGATGGTCAATACGTTGGAAACAGAAAGTTTAATTCTCATTCTCATATGACATAAAATATCTCAGGCATCTAAACGTTGGTTAAATAAATAGGTAGGCATACCATTTCTTGTTTAACCGTGATTTGACATCAATAACCGTCATGAATGTGAAGTTTCGCCAGTTAATTTAATTTGACAGTGTATTTGAGCACTTTGTATGTTATACCTAGAATGACTTACCTTCTACACAGCGTGTAGACAGCGTTGGCGTGTGCCAGCCTGAAGGGCGGCTGCGCCAGTCCCAGACGCGCCCAGTCGCGCGCGTACACGCGCTCTCGCACGCGTTCTAATGTGCGTGCAGCCGGGCTTTCTGTGGTCTCACTGCCGCCAAGTTCTAGCTCTTCCACTGATAAATAAAATATAAGTCTTAAAAAAAGCAATTTTCATTGAAACATGACTTTTCTCTTAAGTGTGAATTCGAGAGCTATATTGATGATTTAAATGATTATTACTCTTAGTAAATATATCAAGATACACAGTAAATAGGGCTACTGTTGGTAAAACTCGTAAGAAATATTGAATTTCGCGAACTATAAGCGTTGTGATCAATACACTTGCCTTCTCTGTATAAGAAGAGGGTTCTGCCCTGCAATGAAACAATGGCCCCGATTCTGTTGTTCACAAACTAAATTAAATTTAAGTTCAGTGCATCTTTTTCTTTCTATTTCATTACGAAAAGGACAGAAGATAAATATTAGTTTAGTCCTGTCAAATTAGATAATCCATAGACAAGTTTAGACGTGATAAAAAAATTTACTACTAAAAATACGTCAATTGACGTCAGGCGCTGACTAATTTGACAAGACTAAACTAATATTTATCTTCTGTCCTTTTCTTAATGAAATAGAAAGAAAAAGATGCACTGAACTTACATTTAGTTTAGTTTGTGAACAACAGAATCGGGGCCAATGGCTGGTTTTTTTTTATTAATGTATATATTGATAAAAACTCACGTGAAAGCGTGTCGGCCGACAGAGAGGACATGAGCGGCGGTGACGTTAGAGAGCGCGCATCCGCTGAAGGGAGCACGTACTTCTGACGTTTGGATGGCTTCGGCTTGAGCCCGGCGCGACGAGCCGTCTTCAGTAAGGTTTTCTTGGCGAAGCCCCTGTTAGAAAGATGAAGTTTTGTTTGATAATAACTTTGATTGCGTTACGGAAGAGACCGGACGAAGAGGTACAGAAGGTCGGCTTTATAAAACGAGCAAAACGCACGCACACATACACACAAGTTTACATAGAGCGACAATGACATAAGTTTGTCATTTATTTTGCCGTTGGTACACACTTGCACTTGTAAGTGTTAAGTGTTTTCATTCGTCCAGGTCGTCCTTCTGTCATTATAACAAAAATGGCGCCGACTGCGCAGGCAGTCCTCTGAGGGTCACCGCTTGTTTCAATTTTGTCTATTACTTTGTTATATTCGTTTAGGGAACTCTTTTTTATATTTTTAGTAGTCTGTAAGTTAGCCTGTTTCGTTTGTTCTTCTTTCATGTATAAACTGATATAGTACTTGAGCGTGTGGTGCTTGGGCTGGCTGTGCTTGGGCGGCGGCTGCGCACGCGGCGCCAGCGCGAAGTGCAGCGCGACGTGCTCCGGGTGCCGCAGGCGCGCCACCTGCTTGCGGAACGCTTCCACGGCCTCGCTGCTTACTTCTTCATCTAACGCCACCTGCGGTGAGAACGTTATGTTATTTTGGGTTTGGTTATTATTATTAATATCACAAGAAGAATCACCCCCTCGGTGTTCATACAGAGAGAGGAGTTTGCGCGGATGCAAAGACGGGCGCAGATTACCAAACACAAAATATTCGTTTGCGTCCACACTGAAGCACAGTTTAAACATGATCTAGGTCCGTATTATGACGTATTAATGCCAGCATGTTTATACTTTGAGAGAGAGATGGAGCTATAGAAAGCCGATAGCACCATCTTTTATTTGCAATTGAATAATGATAGCATTAATTTTATTTTTAACCGACTTCAAAAAGGAGGAGGTTATCAATTCGGTTGTATTTTTTTTTTTTATGTTTCTTACCTCAGTACGCCGTCATTTATGAACCGATTTGGATTTTTTTTTTATTTGAAAGGATATGCTTCCAGATTGGTCCCATTTTTGTCAAAATCCAGTTCTGATGATGGAATCCATGAGGAATTGAGGGAACTCCTCAAATATTATAAGCATACATATAGCAATTTTGGTATTTTCATCAACATGTCAAGCATTTGCATTCAAAAAGTATAATTTGGTGAAGTGGAACTGATGAAGGAGACCACAGATAGCCACAGGAACTCTTCAATGATAATAAGTATTTCACGGGTGGCGATAAGATATCTCGATTAAGATAGTTAAGCGACTATGACGAAGCAAATTTAAATAAATGGTTCTGACGAAAATGGTACCATCAAACCGATCTGATGATGAAGCTGGAAGGTAGGTACCGGAACTTCGTAATAAAACCATGTATTCTAGCCGTGTTTGGGCTTATTGGAATTGTCCTGAGATGCACTCTGACTATAAAAAGTAAAAAATAAAAACTTTTTAACGAAAAAAAACAACCGACTTAAAAAAAAAAAACACTACAAAGTGTAAAATAACTTTAATTTTAATTTGGAAGTCGGTGGCAAAAACGTAAATACAAAACCAAAGACACCGACTTCCGAAATTAAAATTAAAGTTATTTTACACTTTGTAGTGTTTTTTTTTTGAAGTCGGTTGTTTTTTTTTTTGTTAAAAAGTTTTTTTATTATTAATTTTAGAAAACATTTTAATATCTAGTACAATGTTAACGATGGCCAATTACAAGTTTCCACTAACGAATAATGTAAGTAACATTAGCAAATACGCGAAAACAAAGAAACGGATATAAATTATCGGACACTCAAAAAATACAACAATAAAAAGAAGAAAAAATGGTTATATATCGAAAAAACAACTGTCAAATTTTTCTTTACTTCCTTATCACTACTAGTAAATAAATCCAAATCTAACTCGACATCCTGACACACCATATTAACAGTACGACAAGCTCTGTCTGTAGATAGTTCCGAATTGAGGCACATGGAGAAGACGTGGTCTCCGAAGAAATGCACTCGGTACACGAAGCCCGATCTTGCCCACCATTTCAGGGACATCAGTAGATTCGTTCATAACGCTAAATAAGAAAGCAAGATCTGCAATTTTCCTTCGCTCGTGTAGAGGCAGATTATGAAAATGTTTACACCGACTTATATAATTTTGTAGATAGATATTTGACTATTTCTACTTTTTAATCCTACTAATATTATAAATGTGAAAGTTTGTAAAGATGTTTGGATGTTTGTTACTCAATCACGCGTAAACCATTGAACGGATTTAGATGAAAGGTCATGGCCCATCAAAGTATGAAAACCATACCCACGGCGTACAGAAATGACAAAGGGCTGATATACAGAGAAATATTTATAGTTTGCAATGGTATGTATCTCATTACTGTGGGCATTGTACATTATGGTAAAAATTAATAAAAATAAATATTTTTATCTGAGTGCTTAATAATGTGTTGTATATTTGATGGGTGATTAGCTAGAAAGTGAAGTAAAAAACCATATCCACCCCATAAACAAAACGTAGGGTAGCTTGTAAAACTAGAATATAATCATGGGATTAGAAAATAAAATTCATTATTCATTCATTATTAGTATTTTAGTTTTATTCGGTATGATCTAAATCTAAGGGTATGGTCACATAATCCAAAAAGGCCGCAGGTGCATCTATGTTGTCTTGATATCTAGCCCAAGATAAAAAGTAGACTATGCTTGCTATGTGTGCGCAGCTCCCAATGGTGCGGCGGCCGTGAATGCTTGAGCAGTAGTACCCCACGATAGCCTCTCTACCATGTCCCGTTGGGTTTACTAAAATATAGCAATAATATTGTTTGCTCCTGACATGTCGTGATTGGATTCTCCCTCTAATAAAAATTTTGTGGTCAAGCAACTCTCGGTGTCGAAATATTTCAAAAATGTACAGACCGTTTGGTAGCATATGCTCATGGCAGTACGATCTGGCTATTGTTAAATGATAAGTCCCCAACGTAAGCAGGATCAATTCTTCATAAGTCAGTTGTGGAAAATCCTCAAATGTTACGTCATTACCGTCAATAGGAACAAAGGCTACTCTTTGCCTGTTTAGGTGCCTTTGTTCTACATATTGTGCCAGTTCATTTTCTCGATTTATATTTTCATTGATAATATGTAAGTATTTATAAATTGCTCGGCATATATGCTGTCCTCGTATGGGCGCCAAGTAGCGTTAATAATTGCTGCAGTTATCCTAAAATCTGTCATCATATTTAGCAACGCTACATTAAAATATATGTGCCGAAAGATTTTAAAATCTTATTTAAATCGCCCATTTATTGTCTCGACCACCCATCGTGTCATTGTAATAAGTCTGGACTTGTTTGCATCAGCTGTTATTAATTGTTCTCCTCTGGCTCTAGATGGTGGCATGTGCGGATTATAGCCACATTCTTCAATAGATGGGATCGAGTCCCGAAAGCACGGTCCAATATAAATACATCATTAGTCCTGAAAAACCAATGCTAAGCAGAGTTTTCGTCTTGCATCAGACTGCGCATAATTGTAGCATCTGAAGTCGTTGCTGCATTATTGTCCTACGACATCTACTATGTAGCCATCCGTACAAACAAACAAAAAAGGTTTGACCAAGTTTTTGAATTTGTGCGGACTATAGGTTATCCTTTGAAATAAAAAAGTTTGAGCTCTTTTGCACATATATAAAGTGCCATCAAAAACGAGAATAGCCGCTTCGTGGTCGCCTCCGAAAATATGAGCAGGGATAGAAAGATTTCTAGCTACCAACTCTTGTTGTATAGACAACAAGAGTTGGTAGCTAGAAATCTTTAGCCCCCATAATGTGGAACAAAATCGTCAACTAAATAATGTCTAGCTATTACAAGCTTTCCCTCTCAGGTGATTTTAGATGTTCCGGATTTCATAGCTCATCCGTCCGGTTCACCTGTCCTTATTTTTGTTAAATAAATACATAAAGCGGTGGCAGGTTTATAATATTAACAAGTCTTTCCATTTTAACAAAATCGTTATCCAAAAGCAAACAAAGTCTATTAAACACGACAAAGTAATAAAGAAATAAACACTAGAACTTGGTAAACTCACAGATCGCAACGACAAATGACGAAGGACTGCGAGGGGCGAGGTGAATACTGCGCGAGCGCAAAAATACTATTCTACCTGGCTCTGCGACAAAGACAGCATGTTGATGCCGCTAACTAACAGCACAGTTTGCGGAATATTAATTTATTTGACTGAAAGTCAACTACAATAAAGTAAAAATTGCGGTTATAGTACATTTAAATTATTTTTAATATCAAATCTTTTCTATTTTTTACGTGCTCTCCCATCGATTTTCAGTAAAATGTTTATATAAAATAAAAAGTGGGTTATAAGACCATAATTGGACGTAGTTAAGCAAAAAGGATCCAACCCACAACATGACCGAAAATGAGTTAAGTAAATCAAACTGCTTGTCAAGGTCTATATTTTCGATTATCAAAAACAATCCAAGTAAAATACGAATATTTTGACATTAAAAATTCGTATTTTACTTGGATTGTTTTTGCTAATCGAAAATATAGAACTTAACGAGCAGTTTGGTATACTTAACTCATTTTCGGTCATGTTGTGGGTTGGATCCTTTTTGCATAACTACGTCCAATTTAAGATGTATGTGGTTTTTGTACGAAAACTTTTACCAACCGGGTCAGATATGGGCCATGATCTTTAGCACACAGATAGTTTATAACAGAATTAACACATAGGATACTTGTTATCCCGATATTCCCACGGGATCGAAACTAACGCGGGTGAAAACGCGGGGCGCTGCTAGTACTTCATAAAACGGACCCAGTAACTCAACTAGGCCCTTTTTGTAAATTCAAACGCCGGAGTGAAGGTTTATAATTAAACTTAAAACTAAAAAGTTTACTTTTGCTTAGAATTGGTAACAGCAAATGCATGCAATAAAAAGGTACTTCTCTAACTAGTAATGTGTATATAGAGGTATTAGGAACAGTGTGTAAAGTTCACTCATACTCTATAGAAAAGGGAGGATCCTCCGACCAGACGGGTGTTGTGTCTGGCGGGCAACTAACCGATGATTCATGACGGGCCGTTGTACAGTCAACAGCAAAAGTAGATCATGAAAATCAAAAATTCAATACTAATTAATGAACGGAGTTCGCGTCAGAACTGTATGGCGTCGAAGTAGTAAATGTTTGGTATAATTTACAATCACATAACGACAGTTCGACGCCACACAGTTCTGACGCGAAATCCGTTCATTAGTATTGAATTTCTGATTTTCATCATCTACTTTTGCTGTTGACTGTATCTATACTAGTTGCGGGGTAAACTTTGCTTGCGAGATGCAGGATTTTGTGACGTCAGTATGACGCGTTACATGTATAATAAGTTATACTACCTTTATTAGTTGGAAGGTGGCAGATCTCAGCTGCAGTCCCTCTTGTAGCGACTGCTCCAAGTGCGGCAAGTAGTGCGTGCGGACTTGTTTCTCGCGGGTGAGGGAACACAGTGGGAATGAACGGACCACTGTCTGTTCACAAGCTGTTGAAAATAAATGCTAGTTTAACCTGTTAGGGCTAAAGGAGGACACCAAAGGAAAGGCCGTAATAAGGATTTCAATAATATGTTTATTATCCTTTTAATTATATAAGGTGTTAAAAAATGAAACCGACAAACTTTAAGAGGTGCTTTAGACCATCAAACTGAACAACTTTCACTATGGGAAAATTTGCTGTTTAATACAAAACTTCAATACCTACTTGACCAAAATGTATGAAACAGCTGATTTTTTTTTCGTGATTTCAGATTTGGTCCCATAGTAAAAGTTGTTCAGTCCGATGGTCTAAAGCAGTACAAAAAGTAAGTTACAGTACTTTAAGTTTTACGGGTTAATTTTTTAACACTTTGTGTATTGGAAGGTGCGTTTATTAGTTATTTTCCTAAGATAGTGAGCAACATAACGTTGCTTGCGTAATTCCTGAGGGGCAATTCTTGTAATGTTTAAGAACGTTCACAGTCTGATCTGTCTCAATCTGTCAAAAATACTTCAAATTTCCCTACATTTTGACAAGTTTTTGACATTTGTTTGTCGCCGAGATGAGACTGCGACTAGATTTTGAACGTTTTAAATTACGAGAATTGGCCTACTGGTTGATTATCCATAGTGAAAAAAATATCTAAAATAGATCAAAGAAGGAAAGGCTATATAGTATTGCAGCCAGTTTAAACCGAGTAACCGAGTAGAATCAAGCGTGATCTGGTTCAGTGGCGAGGCTCCAAAGTTCGTCGGATGTGTTTCGGAAGTGGAACTCCACAGCGATTTTCCTATTTTGTAATTTTCGTTATATAAAGGTCCTCTATATTTCACTCATTTGTATTTCACCTTAAAACTTAACTTAGTATCAGGCATCCTGCTAGATTCGCAAAACACGTATTGTTTTTATGAAACTGACAGGGGTCAAGAACGCATTCTCTCGTCGTCGGCCGAACTGTAATTATGATTAGTTTAAAGCTCACTCACCGTACGGATCAGTAGGCGTGCCTTTGAACACGAGTCGGTAGTTGGTAAGGAACAATGCGCCTTCAGCTGGCAACAGCGCCGTGTTACGACCATCGCTGACGAGGTAGGCGCGTAAAGCTGGAACCGAGACCGTCTCTCCGGGCACTAATGCTGGCGCTATTATACGTGGCTGGAACAATAAATGCTGATGTTAGAAAATATAAAGGGACAGATTATGTACCCATACAAAGACCTAGTTTAGGATCTGGTTATAATTTTAGCTATTTGGCAAAACGTTTGAACGCACATTGTTAAGAAATAAATGTTGAGTTGTCGCATGCAAATTTTATCTTTATAAATCATGCCCAACGCATTCACAGTGACGTATACTTAACAAACTCGGGATGGTCATATTTGAAGTGATTACACAAATGAAGAGTTCTTTGTATCATTTTTTGGAGTACATGTCGAATTCTCAATGATACAGTGACAGGCAGGGACATCGACGTTATCATGGATCCAGTACGTGATTTTGGCCTACCCTGAGTTGAAATTTTTCGTCGTTTTTTTATAAAAATAATTAGCTGTACCATACGTTTTGTCCGAGTATGTATAGCATTTTTGTATGAAACCAAAGTTTTTTTTTTTTGATAACCGTCGAAAAATTTCTCCGCTGGGAGGTCTAGAATTGATGTTTTCAGTTTGCACGTCGATGTACAGAGGCCAGCACAACAAGCTACCCGAAACTGTAAAATTTTCCCAATCAACTATAAACCTAATGATTTAGCCATAATGTTGAAAATCTATCAAAGAAATTTGACAGATTGTATTAGCTTGATGTGCTGGCGTCTGTACCTGCCATCCTGTATTATTTTATTTTATTTTATTTATTTGGGACAAAAAACAGTTATACATTACAGCATTGACATAAAGTAGTTATATTACAGTCGAAAAAACGTATAACCCACACTATTGTCCACGACGTGACATCTGATCATCATATGATAACGAACGCGTGTTAAATGAGAGACTAACAAGAGAAAAGAAAAAAAAAAAAAAAAGTACATTAGTATTTATAAGAAAAACAGTATTTACCGACGAATCGAAGGAAGCGGATGACAAAGCATCCATCTTATGGGCGACTTGCAAGAGATTGTGAAACCATTTTTTTAAATTTATATTGTGGCAGCGCGAAAATATCAATATCATTGAATTGCGAGTTATAGGTTTCTAAAAGTCGGCGGAGAGGGGCTCGCACTCCGGCCTTCGTTTTACATCGCGCAGTGTAGAATAGCCGAGGTGCGCGCACTTCCCGCCGAATAACAGTCCTTGGTACTACGTAACACAATCTATTCGAGAGCTCAGTGCAATTAAATTTGTTATTGCATATACCATACAGCATCATAACCATGATCAGTGAACGTCTGGAATCCAAGCTCAACATTTTATAATGATTTAGCAAATCTGCATAGGGAATCCTAGTACGGAAGCACTTGTAGTGCGTGGCACGAAGAAATTTTTTCTGGACCATTTCTATTGCTTGCTTATATTTATCATAATACGGGCACCAGATGGGTACCGCGTATTCCAACTGAGAACGGACTAGTGTTTTATATAAGAACAGAAAAGTAGAAGGCTTTTTGAAGTCTTTACAAGACCGCATGACAAAACCATACATCTGAAAGGCTTTGTTAATTATGTTGTCGATATGGGTGTCTAAATGTAATTTGCAATCAAGCAGTACGCCAAGATCACGCAAACACTCAGTTTTTTTTAATTGTATGTCGTTCAAGGTATATGGGAAGTTAATAGTATTTTTGTTTTTAGTAAAAGAAATGAAGTGACATTTTGGAAGACTAAGATGAAGTTTATTGACCAGACAGTATTGTGAAAGCCTGCATAGGTCCTCTTGTAGTCGCAAACAATCCTGAGAGTTCGCACAAGCCTTATAGATTTTAATGTCATCGGCGTACATTAGGAATTTAGAGTTGACTATGCAGGATTTTATGTCGTTTATAAACAAGATAAAAAGCAATGGGCCTAAGACAGATCCTTGAGGCACACCTGATTCAACGACTACATAATCAGACTCGAATCCATTGATAACAACTTTTTGAGTCCTATGAAATATATATGAAGCAAACCATCTGAGTAAATTGCCCCTTATGCCATTGAAAGCGATCTTATCGAGAAGCAATTTGTGGTCCACCTTGTCAAAAGCCTTCTGGAAATCAGTATAAACAGCATCGACCTGTGTGTTCATGTCCATGTTTTCAAACAAAAACTGTGTAAAAATGATTAAGTTTGTATAAGTGGATTTGGATTTAACGAAGCCATGTTGCTCGGTTATAATAAGATGATTTAACTGTGGAAATATGTGGCTGTGCACTAGACCCTCAAAAAGTTTAGACAAGGTGGACAAGATAGATATTGGTCGATAATTCTCAACGTTTCCTTTGTCACCACTTTTGAGAACGGGCGTGATGAAAGCCCTCTTCCAAACACAAGGAAAAATCCCTTCCCTGAGACATTTATTAAATATTATGTGTAACGGAACACAGATGGTTTGTGCAGTATGCTTAAAGAAAGAAGGGGGTAGGCCATCCGGACCAGCTCCTTTAGCTAAGTCTAATGAGGTAAGTGCCTTAAGTATGATATTCTTTTCGAGGTAAATATCCGGAATGCATACAGAATTCTCGTCAAGGGTTTCTGGGGGTGTCCAGGTGTTAGGGTCGAAGGTTGAGGGCTCGTACACCGAGTTGAAGAAGGCAGAAAACAGTGAACATATCTCAGCGGGGCAGCTAGATGATTTATTTTTGTACTGCATGTTAGCTGGGATTCCAGAACCTTTCTTTCGGTTAGAGATGTATGTCCAGAAATGCTTGATATTAATAGGTATGCCTTCTTCAACTGTTTGCATATACTTACTGTAGCACTGTTCACAAAGTAGTTTGAAACGTTTACGCTGAATAGAGAACTTTTCATAATCAGATAAGTTACGCAGTTTTTTCCATCTTATCCACGCGCGTTCTTTATTTTTGAAAGTTTTAATTAGGGAAGCGCTAAACCAAACGGGAAAGGTAGTAGATTTTAGACGTGACAGTGGAACATGTAGTCTGACGATTCCATATATATAGTCGTAAAAAGCATCTACGGCCTGTTCACTGGAGAGATTAAGAAACAGTTCGTCCCAGTTCAACTTATTTAGTTCTACATTAATTTCTTGGTAATTAGCTTTGAAGAAATTAAATTTTACTGTAGAATGACGCTTCATGGGTGTGAATGGTGTCTCCAGGGAAGTTAAAACAGTAAATGGAGGGTGGTGGCTATCAGGTTGCAGCAGTAAAATGTCGGACTGTATCTGACATTCAGTATTGCTGATGAATAAGTCCAAAACACGACCCAAATTATTTTTAATTGTGTTGTATTGAGAAGCATTCGTAATAGCCATTAAATTCAATAAAGATCGACCTACATTATTATGTGACTGATTCACATTACTAGTATTGCTTGACCACTCAATTTCGGGCAGATTGTAATCACCTGCTATATAAAATGATTCAATACAGGGAGCTGTAAGAATATTTTCTAACGTGGACAGATGTGACAAATAAACATCGTCCTGTGTGCGTGGTGGTATGTAAGCAGCGCTAATGACATGGTGAGCGTTGGAGCGCGACGCGGGCACTTGGATCATTACGTGCTCGATGCCAGTGGGGGAGGGACACGTTGATATCCTCACAGGCCGAAGCCCGCGCAGCACGGCTATCAGAACACCCCCGCCCTCGCGCTTGTTTGTACCAATGCGGTCACGATCGTCTCTAAAAACTAAGTAGCGGTCATCAATGAATTCTTTGTCCATTATATTAGGTGTTAGCCATGTCTCAGATAATATGATCACGTCAAACGACAAGGAAAGAATGTTGGTGTATAGTGTGTGCAATTTAGTGCGGATCCCTCTACAGTTCTGATAAAAGAATGATAAATCATTATTTAAATTTTTATTACTAAGCATTGCATGTAATTAAGTAAAAAGGAAAAAAAATAACAAAAAAAAAAAAGTGAAGTAATCATTTTTAGATTCGGGTATATTTTATATAGATACTTGGATTCTGTACGTAGTGGGTAGCGGTATAAAATTGAGTTATTTACGAGTACATGGTTATGAGTATTAACAACAGCTAATGAGCGAGTTTTAAATAACAAGTTCTGTAGACAAATTACTGATTTAAGCGGCATAAAATCAAGGGCACTATCATTAACGTATGTATAAAAACAGCAAAGGCGAGAAACATTACAAAACAATGGTATAACAATTAGGATACACTGAAGGAATGCGATATGAGTTTTAAACATTTTTTTACGGAAAATCTGTGCAAGTGTTTGTTTACAATCGATATCCAAATAAACATAACAAAAAACTAAGCTATTCATTCTGAAGATTACACTGCGCAATCTTGTTGACATCGTTCTGACAGCGTACAGCAAATGTTTTAGAGCTATCGGTAGCTTTGACAAGTACAGTAGCGTTTCTAATCCAGACATACTTAACATTATGTTTCCTAGCCATCTCACGACATGAACGAAATAAGTTTTTATTATAAAGAGTGAGATGCTCGTTAATATACATTTTACAGGGGGTACCTGACATACCAATTAGGTCGGACGTAACATTTTTAGACAATCGATAGGCACTTAAAACATTATCACGAAGGATGCGTGAGGCTAATTTCACGATTATATTCTTAGGTTTGTTACTTTCCTGTGTACGTGCGTGGGGGACACGGTGAACGGCTAGTATATCTTGACGGAGAATTGAGCACTTGATGGTAGCACCGATCTTTTCGACGAGCCCAGGAAGGTCTTCATCGCGTTTCTCAGGCAGGTTGCAGATCTCAATGTTATTGAGTCGGGCTTGCTGTTCCATTGACTCAATTTTTAGTTCCAGCTCGGATAATTTGTCATTCTTGTCGTTATCTGATGAACGAGTCGACAGCTGCAGGTCTTCGACTTTTCTCTCGAGATTGGTTACGCAATTTTTGTAGGCTTGGTTTTCCTTCTTCAAATTGTCCATCTGCTGTCTTATCTCCTCAAACTTGCCGTTCATGAAGTCCACTGAATCTCGAATCTCCTGGTTAATGGTTTGTATGGAAGAATTTTGTGTTTTCAGGACCTTAATCTCAACAACAAGTGTTTCCAGCGCCGAAGTTTGCTGCTCCATAAGTTTCTGCATGTGCTCCTCTTGTTCCTGCTTCCAGGTTTTTAGCATGGCTTTTATCTCCAGATTGTGCTCAACAAGCATCTTATTGGGTGAGAAGTCACAACGAGGTCGTTTACGGCGTGACTGAGTGTTTACGTTGTCATCACTGCATACAGCTTTTGGAATGTCTGAATCCGACATTGACAAGTCATTTGCCAGGATAGTGTTCTTAGTTCCCGTTGCTGGAGGTGTACGTTGCATTGTAATGCAGATGGGTACTTATATTTGGGATGATATTTGTAGTATTGACAGGAGCACACTGAGGTTTGTACACACGCACACTTGCAGTTGTTTCGGTGAGTTAACAAGAACCGGCAAGTCACAATATGGAGACAGGAGCAGGATAGCAATTATGACGACTGTACTCTTTACGCGGAGGTGAAGGCGGTCTCGCGGTCACCCGCTCACGCACTTAGTGACTTGTGGGGCTCAAGCCGATACAAAGAGAAATTATGCGAACACTATGAGCTTTGACTGGCAATAGGGATTAAAGTTCCGGGTATAGTATTTATTTTTAGACGATAAAAATTAGAAAAATTTAACACACGTCCGCTCTCGAACAGGGCACGGAGCCGAAAAAGTATTATGATGAAAGATTGTTCTTCTATTATCCCTTTTCTGTGTGTGTATTCTTCTTCTGTTTAAAAATGCAGTATTCTCACGTTTTCATCTCAGAAAGCAGTTTCGTAACACTATAATGTGTTAAAGATAAGACGGTATGCACTTTATATTAGTGACAGTGCCGACGCGACAGGACGACGAGACAAATGAAAGCTACATACACATGAAATACCCGTACCACCCTAAATGTTTCACGGAAATATGTACCTCATTCAGTACTAAATAAATTCCATATTCGTTTGTTGATGTGTAGGTCTCGTCTCGTCGCGCCGTCGGGGGCAAGCAAACTAATGCTTGCGTGATTTTATGAAAGATTTTCGAAAATTGCCGGAGAGGCGCTAGAATGAAGAAAGTTAATGTATAGTTGGTGTCAAATGGGCTTGCAGTAGCGGTCATTGACCTCCCTATGTACTTGTAATATGCACTTTATTTATTTAACCAAGGATTTCAAAACAGAAATAGCATGTATATAGTGTTCCCAATGCTGGGAAACAGGCCTTCTCTCTGTGAGAGGGAGTAGACTGTAAACAACCACGCGGGCCCAGTGCGGGTTGATAGATGTCACATGTCTGCGTATTTTTGGTTCTAGGACATGTAGGTTTCCTCACAATGTTTTCCTTCACCGTTTACCGATACCACTGGCCCACAACTGCTCCGTTAACAAAACAGAAATAAAGTTTGAGAAAAATTCTGAAACTTTTCATTTTCATCAATATTTCAACAAGTACGAGTGTAAAACTATACATATCGTCAGGTGGGGTAATTGCAATAGCGGGGTATAAGCAATAGGGTGCGTTTATAGTTTAACTACTAAAGAAAACTGGTGCTGCTATTTCTGTTAAGTGTAAAGTACTTTTTGAACTACTCACCGACCAATTCACGCTTTTGAGTGACGAGATTTTCGCATTTTATTGCTATCACCCCCGATTTAAATCTATCTACAGTCCTAAGAAATTGACCAACATTATTACATTTGCCCCGGAACAATGTAATAAGTGAGCCATTTTTTTTTACTTTGATTACCTTAATTATTATTATCAGAGTGTTTTTAATCAACAAATCACTTAAAACTTTAGCGTACTAAATGCTTATTATACATGGTGATTATTATATATTGTTATAAGGTAAAATGTTATCTATGGCTATGGTTGAATAATTCATACGTTATGGTACTCGCAATTACCCCACCTGACCCTACTCGGTCGGAAGAAAGGGCAATAACCGCTATTGCCACCTAATTTGGCACCAACTATAGTGTTAAAATAATTAAAAGAAAAATAATAGCAAGATCTGAGGGGTAATTCTCGTAATTTTTAAGAACGTTCACAGTCTGATCTCAGTCTCAATCTGTCAAAAATACTTCAAATTTCCCTACATTTGGACAAGTTTTTGACATTTGTTTGTCGCCGAGATGAGACTGCGACTAGATTTTGAACGTTTTAAATTAGCAGAATTGGCCTGCTGGAATGTGTGCACGTCAAACTGTAACTTTGTGATTACAACAATTTCGCAAAGAACTATTTTATTCTTTTTTTTGTGCAGTATCAAACTTGATGAATAATTGGTTGCTTCACTCGCCACGTTATAACAATTTTCATGTTTACTTGAATTCAGAATATTACATAATTTATGTATATAAAACACAAACTTCACCGAAAAAGCGACCAAGCTTAAGTGGGACTGAGCCGGCCTCGTTTACCGCATATCGAACGAGTCATGGGCCAAATCTATAAGCATAGTTTAAAGTAAAAGTACGCAGTGCTGCACACCCCTAACCACGGAGCAAATACTACAAAGCCCCTAACCTATTTCAAGTTAAACAAATATCAACTTTATTTCAATGACAATTCAGTGGATTTCAGAGTGACTAGCACTAGAAAAAGTTATAAAAATGTTTGAAGTTGTAGCGTAAACTGAACTTTATTGTGTAGGAATTAAAGTTATTTTTCTATTAATTCATATTTGTTTACTATTTTGGCAAATAAATCGCGAACGCAGATTAAGTTAATTTTTGATTGGCCATTTGTAATAAAAAAAAGGTTCTAAATTAATTTCGGTAGTGAAATTTGAACTCTGTCATGTATGAAATTAAGTTTGAGTTCTCAAAAGTTGATGATTATCTAAGATTCTGAATTCAAATAAGGGCCTAGCCTTTAGAAGTCGTGCTTACCTTCTGCACAGGCGGCAGGCGTCTGCTCTCGCGTGCTACGGCATCTAAGGTCTCTAGGTGCATGTGCACGATCCCTGGGATCATCTGGTGTAGGCAGCGCACGTGGTCAGCTGTTACACCGCCTTCAGTGCATACCTGACAAGAAATACGCGACATTTTAATACTTCGCTGAATATGGAGAACTTTTCCAAGAGTTCATTTCTATTGAATACTTAGTAATTATATTAAACTAGCTGCGCCCCGCGGTTTCACCCGCGTAAGTTTTGATCCCGTGGGAATATCGGGATAAAAAGTATCCTATGTGTTATTCTGATGTATAAGCTATATTACTGTAAAGTGTCATCAAAATCCGTTCAGTAGTTTTCGCGTGAAAGAGTAACAAACATCCATACATACAAACTTTCGCATTTATAATATTAGTAGGATGATTTTTTATTTCCTCTATTGGACGGTTTCCCTATTTTTGTGCTAGACTATACTGGCACCTGTTTCCTTTCTTATAAAATAAAAATGACAGAAAAAACAGCGGATTCAGCAATAAAGAAATCTATTGAAAGATTGTAACTAGTGTAATGTAGTGATTTATAATAGATCGTTCCAAAATAAAGCCTGTACGGTGTGGTGTATCGTCGACAAAAACTGTCAGCAGTTATTAAAAAAATCTTATAACTCACTTTATCAACAAATCTGGAGACCATCTTGATGACGTTGTTGCCAGCCTCCCCTGGGTCTGCTTCTTCGAACCCAGACTCTGCATCCACACTATCTGATTCGGCGACACTGCACGAAAAGAGGTTTATTTTAAACTAGCAGCTCCCCGCGGTTTCACCCGCACACGTGTCGATCCCGTGGGAATATCGGGATAAAAACTATCCTATGTCCTTTCCCGGGACTCAAACTTATCTCTTTACCAAATTTCATCTAAATCAGTTCAGCGGTTTAAGCGTGAAGAGGTAACAGACAAACAGACACACTTTCGCATAATTATAATATTAGAGAGAGCCGGATTTTTTTACGAAACTTGGGAGGCATATTATGTCCAGCTTATAAAGCAACAAACATGCTGTGAATGTGTGTGTGAAGACGAGTAGCGAGAGCACGTAACGCAGACATATGCACATTTCCAACTTCGCCCGAGTCTCGGACGGTACGGACTGAGAACTTCTGCGTTTACACACACATTAACAGCGTGTTTCTACACTTGGTTAACACAAGTAAAGTGTGCGCCGCCACGTGAAATAAAAATACTGTATGGTGGTATTGGTAGTACTTTCCTAGACTACTCTTTGGTCTCTACTTTTTAAATTAGGATAAGGTTAATTTAAAAGGAAGTCACCCGAACTTACCTATTAGTAATACTATTGCTAGCTCTGTCGGCGTCGTCGCCTCTGACGTCAGCACGTCTGCCGGCGCCCTCTAGCGGCAGTAGAAGGTAAACCATCCGGTTCGCGTAATGTATGGCTTGGCTGTATAGTGTTGATTCTTCGCTTGCTATTAACTCACGTTGTTTTTCTGTAGGATACAAATACAGGGTTAGTTTTCAAAGACCAGCCAAATTTAAGGGTGAGGTACGGACCATCAAACTGAACAACTTTCTCCATGGGACCAATATCGTAATCGCGAATAATTTATCAACTGTCCCATAGAAAACTTCAATACCTACTCGACCTAAACGTATGGAACGGCTGAATTTTTAGTCGCGATTACGATTTTGGTCCCTCTACCACACCCTTAAATTTGGCTGGTCTTTGGTTTACACAAGATGGTGCAAATAATAATATACCCTGGATTGCTATTCACAACCATTCGACAGGCTGTCGTATCGAAAATGACACATTTTCTCCCCTAGCGTGCAAATATCTGTCGCAAGAATGGCGGTGGTCTATTTGCTTTAAAGTAACAACATTTTCGGGTTTTGGATTTGTGAAAAGCGTTGAAAGGACTCATTTGATAACATTGATTGATGGGCGATTCTGCGCGGAAGCGTATCGAACGGTAGCAGTACGCTAATGTAAAAATGATAAATATTCAAGCATACAAAATACACATTTATACCCTAGGAGTGAGGAACGGCAGACGGCATGATAACTATCTTAAGTGCCATCCGAAGATCTAAGAATAAGTATTAAGATTTGTTTTACCTGGAGGTAAACTGGGCCATAGCCTCATCTGTTCGGCGGCTATCTCCAACGCGCTCGGTTCTTGTGCTTTTAACAGCGATATGTACTCCTCGTCATCTCTGGAACGAAACACAAAACAAGTCAGTCCTGTATTTTAAGCACCACCGGTTCTATCAGGTCACTTTTTCTTGAAACACCACAGGCTGTTTGTTTTTCGATCATTTGTTGAATGTCAAAAAAGGAGTGAAGATTGACACCATTCAAATTCACACCATTTCAATGAGACCACTCACTTTTGTTGTGCGAATTTGAATGAGTGGTCTCATTGAAATGGTGCGAATTTGAATGGGGGCTGAGCTATTCTGTAAAAATCGAAAACTTAGGTGCAGTGAGCTGTCAAGAGTGTCAATCCCTAGCATTAGGTGGAATGACACTTCACTTAAGTTTTCGATTTTTATAGAATAGACCGACAGTTAAGTCAGTCTCTAATGTAAAGGGGTCGGCTTCCAGTCTAACCGGATGCAACTGAATACCAGTATTTTACATGGAGCGACTGCCTATCTGATATCCACAACCCAGTTACTGGGTAATACGATACCCCTTGGTAAGACTGGTTGTCAGATTTTTCGGGCTTCTGAAGTTCTGACGACCCGTAACGACTGCCAAATATTCACGAATGACAGCCAGAACCAACGACTTAACGTGCTTTCCGAGGCGCGGAGGGGTCTTGGTAGCTAAAGATGGTCACCCATCCATGGACCAACCGCGGCAAGCTTATCTTAACCTGAACGTGCGGCTGTTATTACTTAGCCACAAGCCCCTCCTTTACGTGTCATTTTATAAAAATGTTGTCCGCCTAGAACTTAATCACTTGAACAGATCTAGCATTGGCTTCGTTCTATAGTGAATCCTTCTTAAATATGTCTTATGTGTGTGTTCTTAAGTATGCCTGGCCTTACCTTGGGCTGGGGACCCTCTGATGAAGTGAGGGATTGGGAAGGTATAAAGCTTTGATGTCTCTCTGCACATCTTGGTAGAAGGCAGCTTCCCAGAACTGCTGACTTGTCCACACTGGATGTTCCTGCAGAAGAGTTAAAACGATTTAGTAAACGCAACTATTATTTACATGCAACTTCAATGGCAAAAACAACAGAAGGACAATTCTCGTAATTTAAAACGTTCAAAATCAAGTCGTAGTCTCATCTGGGCGACAAACAAATGTCAAAAACTTGTCAAAATGTGGGGAAATTTGAATTATTTTTGACAGATTGAGACTGAGATCAGACTGTGAACGTTCTTAAAATTACGAGAATTGCCCCTCTGGTCTTAAGTTCTCCCGTATTTCCTTAATCGTGGAATTTTTATATCTCTCTTACACCCTTATTTCACTGTTCTGGTCTTCCAAAGGATGATACACAAGGTGTAACATAATTAAAGCAAGACCTCATACACCCCAATTGGAGTATTGAGTTAAAAGCATAATACAATGACAAAACTTATTTTTTTAAAGCTTGCTATTTTTATTAAGAAAATCATGTTGACACGAGTATTACTTAATGCATTTAAAATTGAGTCTTATTGCCTTGAAATAAGATTTAATTTTATTTGGGTCAATCGGCGGTTATTATGAAAAAATACATATTAAAAAAAATACCTATAGTAAAAGTTACAGAAATCGATTTAGTAGTCAACTATGAACAAACTACTTTCAGAACTTCCGTTTATTCTGTTACACCTTGTATATGGATGGATAAATTATGGAACCAAAGTGGTCTCAACGAAAATCTTACAAAGTTTGCCAAACCGCGTTTTTGCTGCCCAGTTGAAAGTGGCGGTTTACGTGGTGATATTACGAGCACATCAGACTTTGATTTTGGGCGTCAGACCCAATACGAGTTTCGAATTTTGCGATAGTAGAACGCAAAAAAAAAAAATAACAGACAGACATAATGTCTTCTCTTTCCTAGCTCACTTTTACCATTTCAACAGCTCCTATTTAAACGATTGGCAAGAAAAACCTACCTGTATACACATGTAAGCGTATTGTATGACTCCGGTGCAGAGTTTCCTGCAGTAGGCTGTGGCTAACGGCAGCATGGCGGCTGCTATCGTGTGCTCGTCTAAAGCTGTTGCTGATTGGAGGGCGCAGTTCATTAGCCTGTAACAATAAGAGAGAATTGGTGAAAAACTTATAAACAGACAAAAAAAATATAGGTGTAAAAGTTAACTGTTGTTTAAGTTCATTTCTTTCATATACAGGGTTATTTGAAAAACACCAGCAACCTCTTAAGAGGTCATTGTACTCATCATTATGAACAACTTTTACTATGGGACCAAACCTGAAATCGCGAAATAATCTTCGTCTATCTCGTCAAAATGTAGGGAACAGCTGATTTTTTTTCGCGATTTCAGGTGGGTCCCATAGTAAAAGTTGTTCATAATGATGAGTACAATGACCTCTTAAAAGTTTGCTGGTGTTTTTCAAATAACCCTGTATAGGGTGAAATTTTAATCACCGTTTTCCTCTTAAGGGGTCATAGTACTCATCAATATGAACAACTTTTACTATGGGACCAAACCAGAAATCGTGAAAAAAAAATCTGCTGTTCCCTATGTTCGCGTAACTCGTTAAAATGCAGGGAACAGCTGATTTTTTTTACGGTGGTTAAAATTTCGACCTTTCGGGTTTCTACTTTCCTGCGTGGGCATTACGCATTTATGCAAAATTAAATCTAAGATTTCAGATAAAATAAACGTCATTCTGCTAGCTTAGTAACTGCGACCATATGTCAAAAAGGCCAAAAAATAAAAAGACGCTAATTTGTTAAAAAAAAAGGGTGATCTTCATTAGAAGAACAATAAGCTGCAGAAATTAAAAAAAGACGATCACCATTACAAGATCATTAAGTTTTTAGAGGATCAAAAAAGGCGATAACCTTCAGAAGATCAATACTTTTTTAGAGGATCAAAAAAAAACACATTAGATTAAATGTTTCCCATTCTTTATAATATTTCGAATTTCAATTTTGTGGTGAGGCAGAAGAAGAAACAGGATAGCAACAGCAACAATTATTATGCTGTAAAAAAACACAAACACTATAACTACTATCAAAATAATAAGCTTATAAATCATAGTGTGACTCGATCAATCGCCTAGATGCACCGATTACATCGTATACTATAAATAGTGCAACAACACTGTACCGGAAGTGAAAAAAAAGGTTGCATGATACTAGCACACGGAAACTACTCAACAAGGACATCCAAGGTAAAAACATTTACTATAAAAAACGAGAATTTCTTGTACATGGATCAGCTGTTAAATAATGATCAAAACGCGAAGAGGTACCAAATTTAAAAGAAATACATGTGTACAGTAGGCAAAATAAATAAATATGCACGCATGTTTAATCTCATCTGTCAAAATATGAGATTGACTTGCAAATATCAATGACTGTATAGTCTGTTCCAAAAGTATCCGACGAAAACGTAAACAAATTGATAATAATATTGCTTCGATTTAATTTATTAAATAAGTACTTAAACTAGAAAATTTAATTTTGTATCGCCTCAAAGCTGTTTTTTTTTTTGACATTTGACAATTGAGTTTAATTATAAAATCTCTGCTTCGTAAAAGATTTTTCAATGATAATTTAATAATGTTATTAAACCAATAATTGTCAAAAAAACTGGTGAGAAAAAGAGTTGAAACCACGGAGTACAGAAAAGAAGCGGAGATGGCGCAAGGCAATTAGGTCAGTCACCTTCAATTCGGTCATGACGTCACAGTGGGCGGGGCCACAAATCTTAGTTTCGAATGAATCGTCATTGCGTTCGGGTCTGTTGTATTTAGTTTTTTAATTGTTTTAACAATGAAGTGCGCTGTTGTTGGATGCAAAAATTGTTCAGGATCAAAACTGAAACATATTGATGGCATAACATTTCACGTGTAAGTCCCTAAAATTAATATTTTCATTTTATAACACATTTTCTCTTTTGGTCGCAAGATTGTAGCTAGAGACATCTGTTGTCGAAGAGATACTTTATAACCACTTCTCATCATGTGTTTTAATCATTATCAATGCATATTATTGTGACCAATTTTTGCCTCAAATAATTTGTTAAAGTTTATTTTGCTCGCTATGTTATTTCATAGATAAATTACATACCTTGGTAATTGAAACAAAAATAATTTAGAAAAGAAAAATGCGCCATCTGTCGGCAAGTAGTCCGTCCTAACTGGTAAATAAAAATGTATGCGTCATGCCAGCAAGACCATTAACCTGGAATACAAAGAGGCAAATGTCAGTAGTGGCTTCTTCTACGGCGGCTGATTTTTTTATCAAATTCTATTATCGTGTAATTTTTTTTTTTCCGTGAAAAGGAAACTCTAAATTTGGGAAACATACTAACGGATAGGCATATTTACTTTCATCGAGAAAAGATGAAAGTTAAATTGGCAAGTCAACTTTTTAGCACAAGTGTTGCCAAAGCCTTAGAATCTTGCCAAGAAAGGCATAATTATTTCAAAGATGCTTTTGCTACAATTTTATTTATAAAACTAATCGAGTCCAGATTCTGATGATGACAATTTTGCTCATGACGCGTTGGTCGAAAGTAATAGGATTTTTGAAACTGAACACTCTGAGACTAATCAAATTGTCTCATATATAGCGGGTTACATAGTACGAGTGTTGCAGAAAAAAATTAAATGCGAAGAATGTGTTCTCGCCCTTCACTCTTTACAAATAAAGAAAGGACATAGATTTATTTCACTGAAAAGCCAAAAAAATAGAGTAAAGCCAAAAGATAGAGTAGGTACTCTATCTACCAACCTAGCCTATCTACCTTTAGGTATCACATGACACTATAAAAAAAATCAATTCAAACAGGGAACACTATGAGACACTATTGTACCCACCTTTTGGGCTTCGCCCGCAGTTGGGTAATAAATAATGTGGTCCCGGCATACTAACGCACATAGAATGTTCTGGAACAAAGTGTCATGCTTTATAACGCCATAGTGGCCGGTAGACGAACTAAAATGAAAAATAGCTAGTTCAGTTACACTGTTGTATTTCCTTTCACCGCTAGATGGACTTGAAAATAATGGGCGGGTTTTCCACCGCGGGGTGTGGCCATCGCCGTACCTCGTCCCCCTGTCACCCGCATTCAGGCGACGCTTCTTTCCTAAGAGATTTTACATTGCGCCACCTCCGCTTCTTTCTGTACTCCGTGGTTGAAACCTTCTAAATATAGATAAAAGTATTAATAATTCTCATTAGTGAGTGATTGCGTAATAATTTAACCTGAACAGCACCCTAATTGCGTAACACACTATTACTCTCAATTTGAAACATTTTGAAGCATATTGCTAATCCATTGCTCCATATGTTCGAAAAGTGTGTCTGCTCAACAACGTAAATAACGCAATGAATGTTGTTGAAATGTCAAAATGAAACCCATTGCTACTGATAGTGTGTTACGCAATTACCCTGCTGAACGGCAGCCTAATTGCGTAACACACAATTAACCACAACCTGGATCATGAATGTTGTAGAATGGTTAAAATGAAGTCCATCGCTACTGTTACTGTGTTACGCAATTTCCCCGCTGGGTTTACTTACAGAGCAGAACAGACCATAAGCATACAACGCTTCGATGTTTCATCTGCTTGTATACTTAACACTTTTGCCAAGTGTACTTATAAATCAGTAAATAAGGTTCTAATTCATTTATGAGGACGATAGCGTACAAAATATGAAAGAGAAAAGTCCATTGTTTGAAATGACAATGTTTCATATCACGCCATCAGATAGCTATAATTATGGCCTCAGAACATGTAGTTTTATAATAGGTATATATTGGTTCTAATAAATGACACAAGGAGATTGTGATACAAACTAGTGAAATGTCGAGAGCGTTAGTAATATGTAGCGCTCTGTGTGTTTCTTTCTCTTTGATACACGCGAAACATTTTGTAAGTTTTAAATTTCACGATAATAATATTATGTTTTTAAAAAACAAATTCCTTTTTCCGTGTCTAAAGATTTATTTGCATGTAGCTCTAGGTCGCAGGTTCGAACCGATGCTTTACTTAGTGTTATTTATTTCCGGCAAGTCCTAGGACCAAGAATTCGTAGACATGATTGTAACATCCGCCAACCCGCACTGGCCCCGCGTGGTGGATTATGGCCCACCACCTCTCGCAATTAGGAGGCCTGTGTCCCGGCAGTGAGAGCATTATAGGCTGATTATGATATTGCAAGTAGCGTTTTCTTCACAACTAAGTATTTCACAAAACTCTTGGCTTAACCAAGTCGGAAGTCGTGACTATCCTCTTACAATGAAGAAGTTGCTACCTAGTTTAAAGGTCAATTTGGAGAGAGCATGCGGAGAGCAATTATTCTCCTCATAGTCATAATATCTGTCTCGATAGTCTGTTAATGACACCGCTGACATTTTCATCATAATTCTCTTGTCCTTAACCCAATGTATTTGCGGTTGCCATACTTCTCTATTAGTCCTCATCTCAATAGTTATTCTACGAGTTATTCCGGTCTGATCACTCAAATGTCTCGCTGATGGTGGCGTGTGTGTTGGATCATTGGGTTCCCTTCAAAATGGTTGAGCTGAATGGTGCTGATCCATACGTCATGATCGTGAACGGTCGCCGTCAGTAGGGACTGGTCATCTCTTAGCCGCCACGGCTTATTTTAATTTATGAATTGTTCTTTTTAGTACGGACGCCTTTAACGTGCACGTCTTTCTGCATCGTTCTCACATGTATAATTTCAACATGAATGATGTAACCAAGATTTTTGTAACAATTTTATGATTTGAAAGAGTGTCCGTGGAGTTTCTTGCCCGTTCTTCTCCACAGGTATCTACGCTTTGGAATGGGCAACTAGCTTCATCTTTCTGACTGACCGACCCTTGACAATTCAGAAGTGCCTATAATTGGTTTATTTGAAATAAATGGTTTGAGTTTGAGTAACACTGTGACACGAGAATTTTATATATTAGAAGATTATCTTTCACACAGTCCACCCACCGTTTCTTTACTCTTCCCCTACTCTTATAGCCATTCGCCATTCATAATTAAAACTTTCCTCCCGACATTTGCTTCATTCCTCAGCAATTTTGAACATTTTCTTATCCTAGATGTATTATCCAAAGCTGTTTTTAAAATTCAAACATCCATATCTAATGGTTACGTTCTTCTTTTACAGGGCAGTGGTGTCTGGGAAAGGTTATCCATAACAAAATGTGAGGAGGATAGCCACAAGTTCAAGTTCGATATGGCTCTGATGAAGATCAACGAGACTCATGATGGATTTAAAGGACATATTGTGTTTGATGAAGACTTTGACGACACTTTCGGGGTATGTTATTTTATGATCATACCTTTTAGAGGTGCCCGTGGCTAAATAATAACAGCCGCACAGGTCGATCGATCAGGTTAAGCTACGCTTGCCGCGGTTGGTCTGTGGATGGGTGACCATCTTTACACACCGAGACCCCTCCGTGCCTCGGAAAGCACGTTAAGCCGTTGGTCCCGGCTGTCATTCGTGGATCTTTGACAGTCGTTATGGGTAGTCAGAAGCCCGAAAGTCTGACAACCAGTCTTACCAAGGGGTATCGTATTACCCAGTAACTGGGTTGTGGAGGTCAGATAGGCAGTCGCTCCATGTAAAACACTGGTATTCAGCTGCATCTGGTTAGACTGGAAGCCGACCCCAACATAGTTGGGAAAAGGCTAGGCAGATGATGATGATTTAGTTCAGTGGTCAGTCAAACAAGAACGAATTCTAAAGGAAAGTGCTCTGAATCAAACACAATGATGTATAATCGCAGCAAAAGACCAGCCAGGTCAGAAAGCCGGCGAGTGTGTGCTTTGAGTTCCAATTTCCAAGTTATGTGGGGTCCAATTTTTTTCCTTCATAACCAACTAGCTGCGCCCCGCGGTTTCACCCGCGTAAGTTTTGATCCCGTGGGAATATCGGGATAAAAAGTATCCTATGTGTTATTCTGATGTATAAGCTATATTACTGTAAAGTTTCATCAAAATCCGTTCAGTAGTTTTCGCGTGAAAGAGTAACAAACATCCATACATCCATACATACAAACTTTCGCATTTATAATATTAGTAGGATGTGGCCCCTAACAAATGTACAGACGTCAGCACATCAAGCTACTACAATCTGTCTTTATTTAATAGATTTTTAACTTTATCGCTAAAGCATAAGGTTCAAAGTTGATTGGGAAAATTTGTAATTGTAATCCCCAAAGAGTTAATGTGTCGTGATTTTATTGATTTTTTTTTTTTTAAAAGCATGCTTTATTTAAATACCGCATTATAATATCCACTGTGGCAACACTGTCAAAGTACAAATTCATAATATTGTAACAAACTTTTAAAATGTATTTCCACTATGGCAACTAAATGTATTGTTCTACTTTGGCAACACTTGGAAATAACGGTTAAGATATTAACGTTATTTCTGGGTGGGGCAAATATCGTTTTAAAATGGTAAACTGGGTAGTGCAAGTCAGTCGTTGATGGATTTTGAAAGAGTACAGTTGTGCGATTAAAATATATCATCAAGAAAAGGGTGTTTTTTTCAAAAAAATGTATTAATTATTTTACTTTTCTATTGTCCAGATCCGCTTAGAAATTTGCAAGATCGTGGACGACAGCTGCAGGCAGTCCCAAGTGATAGTAGACGATTGTTTGATAGACTTCGTTGACAGACATGCAAAGGACAGCGTCGCCGATTGCTTTAAGGCCGCTAGCTTGGACCCGCTACAGATGCCCATACCAAAGGTATAGAAGAAAGAAATATAATTGAAAAAATAAGTTAAGCTGATATCATGACGCTTCACTCGAGAGTTCATTTTTGGTTCATTCCACCTTCACACGACACCGACAAAATTACACGGGAATGAACGTTCATTTAATTTTTTGATCATTCGGTAGGCGTGAGAAAGATGCGGCATTGCCAAAATCCAACATAGTCGGCTCAGTTCACTAATGAATTCATTTTGAGTTCAGACGTTTCACTTCTATCGAAAGATGTTGAATGAACAAAAAGTGAAGCGTGTGATACCAGCTTAACAAATTAACTCCGAGGTGTGACACTGAAACCATGGAGCCGTATCATGACATATTAATGCCACCATTTTTCCAGTATCCTGAGTTTATGTATGTTATGTATTTACCTACATTGTACCCATTGTGTGCTAAAGTTTTATACATATTTTCACTTTTTTTCAGGGCGAATACGATATAGAAAGTTACACTTTTAGCAACGAACCCACTATTAGCATGTTTGGAACTTTCAATTTTAAGGCTTTTGTTTTACAAGAAGACGATGAAGTGGGTTGCATGGAGACCCGAATGAAGTTTAACAAGATAGAGACGGAAGAAGAAAACAAAGAAGAAGAGGAGGAAGAAGAAGAGAAATAGATTGAACATGAAATTGAGCAAGATTTTTAATGCCATTCAAGTTTTGAGCGAAATAAATAATTAATTGAATTTATAGCTGTATAATTTATTATTTAACCAGTGTATTCGTACAGTGTCTGCATTTTAAGATTAAATAACAAATATTTGTCAAAACTGGACAGTTATTTTCAAACTATTTTCCCATTCTGAGACTAAAAACGCTTTAAAATCATTCCTTCAATATCTTCCACGAAGTAAACATAGATATTTGTATTAAAAGTATGTCGTACATGCCAACTCGCATTGGCCAGCTGTTCGAAGACAAAAACTCTAATGATTTGACTTGCAATACGAACTCACTGTGTCGCAAACGGGCGCTGTAGGCGATTAACTACGTGTTAGTCTATCTGAGAAGTTTAGGAATTGGCGTGACCCCAGAGAGTTAAAAAAATCATTAGGCATCGTAATTAATAGTTACCTCAAGAAGTAATTATTCAGTTAGGGACCTAGCAACATCACATCTACCGGTTGGCAGCTACCACATGCCACAACACATATCGCTAGGATATTGCCGCCAATAACATTGAGGGTATGCAATCGAATACTTAGCGCAACAAGGAGTTTACAACCAATAAAGTAAGATCAGAAAAAGATCCTTTGATGTTTTTGTAAAGATTCTGAAAAATATTATATTTGCAAAGTAACGCATGGGGTTAATTTTTATGATAACACAGGGTTATATTTAGTCGGAGTCATTATATTATATGTGAAGACGATGCACCTAAAATAAAATTTAGTCTACCACAAATGGTAAAAAAAATTAAAAATATAACAGACTCGTAAATCAATTATGTGATAGATACATGGTGCTCATATATTTACAAAGATTGTAAAATCATCAATATGAATAACTTTTAGTAAGGGACCAAACCTGAAATCGCGAAAAAAAAAATTTGCTGTTCCCTACATTTTGACGAGATAGAGGAAGATAAATGTAGGGAACAGCTGATTTTTATTTCGCGAACTTTTACTATGGGACCAAACCTGAAGTTTGGTCCCATAGTAAAAGTTGTTCATAATGATGAGTTCTTCTGTCTCACTTCTTCTTCATAATGATGAGTACCTCTTAAGAGGTTGCTGGTGTTTTTCAAATAACCCTGTATATGCCAGGTGCGCGATAAATTTTGCTTGCACTATGCAAGATTTTGCGTGACGTCAGTGTAATACGTAGTTCTCATGTGGCGATGTAGATGCCGCCACAGATTGAATCAGCGGTAGATGCAAAACAGATAAAGAAGGTGAACAATAAGCATAAGCCATGAAAGCCTGTGCATTATTCTATGGGGGGAACAAAACTTTTATTGTCCAGATATCCAGTTAATTAAAGCGCTACTGCTGAACATGAGGTCCTGGGGTTCGAATACCAGGCCGGGCAAAGTGTTATTGGGTTTTCCATTACGAATTTCTCAGTAACAGATCGGAGTCTGTATTTGTGCCCACATTTGATGGTAAAAGGCTCACTTCCTCACCACTTCGCCAGTTGCTTCTAAATCCCGACGTAACCGCACGCCTTGTTTCCTAGAATGAATAGTACAATCTATCCACTCGGGGAAGCAAGGCATGATGTTATGTTAAAAGAGAGAGGTTCGAATTGAAAGAAACTGTAAAGTGGCTTCAAGGCCACAAGGAGCGTAGAAAGACCGATGGAAAGAGTGGTTGATGGCAATTGTGTAGCTGCCAAAGTTTTGAAAGAAGGTTAAAATAATAATGAATCATCATCTGCCTAGGCTTTTCCCAACTATGTTGGGGTCAGCTTCCAATGTAACCGGATGCAGCTGAGTACCAGTTTTTTACATGGAGCTACTGCCCATCTGACCTCCACAACCCAGTTACTGGGTAATACGAAACCCCTTGGTAAGACTAAACAAAATAAAAGAAAAAAAAGCCTCCTCCTTACCTTGGAAAAAAATAAGGACTAAAGAGTTAAAATAGTAAGGGCTTGTAACCTACAGTGCATGGGTCGATAATGCAGTAGCAATAGTTTTCACTTTGACAGTTCAACAACTTCGCGCTGTTGAGCAGACACATTTTGCGAACATATGAAGCAATGGATTGGCAACATAACAAAGTGTGTTACGAAGTCAGGGCGCAGGAGACATAACTATTATAACAACAGTAGAGTACATTTTACAAACTTTTCTAAATTAACGAACCTGTGAAACTTATAGTCACATTTTTTTCACGTTACCACTTGTCGTAAGCAACTTATTGTTAAGCGGACACAGTAAATCAATCAGTCCTTTAGAATCTATTTATTTAATAAGGTACACCAACAGCTTCTATGTATAATTTATCTTAAGTACTAGATCCCAATAGTCTCGGTCTTACACAGTCGCCAATTACAGGTTTACCAGCAATCTAAGAAATAAGTGATCACACATAATAATAACAATCTATATAAATAAAGATGAAATGCTGTTCGTTGGTAAACGCAACACTTGAGAACGGCTGGAACGATTTGGCTACTTTTTATTTTGAAATGTTCGTAATTGTCCGAATTAGGTTTTATAAGGAAAGACAAATTGAAAAGTTGCCCGGAAAATTATCAAATTCGGGAAAAACTTAACGTCTTTTTTATGGGACTTATGTTGGTATGAATTATTTAAACTTAGACAGGATAACGTCTGTCTGGTCAGCTAGTTAATAATATTTATATCAAAATAGTACCTAACCTTGTAGGTAATAGCCTTATTGGCATAACTACAAGATAATATTCAATTAACTCGGTAACGATTGCAAATAACGTAAATAACTATGTGTATCATGATTTACACTGCTGCTCATCACGCTATTCGATACCATCATTATGGCCGCTGAGCATGTCATGTTTATAGAATTGAAATATTATATATTGGGTTCGATTGGTTCAAAATCACACGTTCATGTTGAATACAGACAGTGCTATGTTGAACTTATTGGTCATAAGTGGGGTGCTGTGCTGTGTCTTTCCACTGGTGTGCGGTACGGGAGACATCGTAAGATTTTAAGACCATGTTTCTTATTAATCTTAGCTAAGCGTCCCGTTGAGTGATTGATGATGTATTGGAGATTTTTCATCATAAACCTTTTAACCGCTTACGTCGGATTAATCCGACAAATATTTTCGCGTCCATTTCGCCAGGGTCGTATATTTACGACCAAATACCACAGCTCGTTTACTCTGCTTTTTTGTAATTACGCTGTATTCTATCAGGTTATTCGAAAAATAAATATTTTCGAATCACTGTGCCAACAAATCAGTGGACAAGGCAACAGATGGACAAAGTTACTTTCGCATTCATAATATTAGTAAGTATGGATGTTTATTTTTCAGGGTCCTGGTGTGTGGCAAGTGAACTACATAACGAAGTGTGAGGCCGATAAACATAAGTTCAAGTTCGAAGTCAGCCAGAAGAAATTAAACAGGACACACGACTGTTTCAACGCAGATTTAAAGTTGGAAGAACCCTTTACTGATGATTTTGGAGTGGGTTTTATAATCTTTTTAATATTAAAATATGACTTTTCCAACCGGCTTCTCTCCCTACAGGTTCTACGTTAAAAGCAAGCACATCAAAAAAATCGAATCATGATTTCCCAACAGATTTAGACAACGCAGTTTCTCACAAACTTGTCAACACAGAACCCCAATCGCGCGAAGTTTTTATCGCCATGTTTGCTTACACCATATATGGCAGGGATGGCGAACCAATGGCACGCGTGCCATTGATGGCACGTAACAAAATAATTTGGGCACGACATAATTTCAGAAATTTAGGTCCTCAAGTTATCTTACATAGATAACTTTGTTTGCAACAGCAGAAATTGCGCTGATTTGTCATTTCATTTAATTAAATAAAAACTGTTAACATTAACATTCGTCCTACACCAACCGGGGTTGTCCTTAGGTGCACTTGCATATTGCGGCCATAATCCTCGGTTGGTGTCTCATTTCATTAAGGACGTCTAACGGGCTTCTGTAAGTTGATTTCGGCCCCTCATATGCCTTCCAATGTTCCGGGACCCCAGGGCCCCGAGAAATGTCAAGAGAGATTTCAAATAATAATAACAATGCGAAAGTATATATGTAGTACTAGCAGTTCTCCCGCGACTTCGTCTGCGTGTATTCGTGTCAAATTTCAAGTTACACAATTTTTTTACAAAATTAACTCAAGTAATAAGATTTTTCATACAAACAAAATCTTCCCTTAAAGGTCGAATTTCCAAAAACCCCTTCTTAGTGCTCCCCTACATAATAAAAGGAAGCCGTATGAAAAATTTCACGTTCCTAGTCCTTGCAGTTTCGGCTGTGCGTTGATATGTCAGTCAGTCAGTCAGTTTCTCC
This sequence comes from Globia sparganii, assembly GCA_949316385.1. Lineage (NCBI taxonomy): Eukaryota > Metazoa > Arthropoda > Insecta > Lepidoptera > Noctuidae > Globia > Globia sparganii. The sequence goes on from OX438656.1 coordinate 18,112,621, forward strand.
TTTTATATATATAGATAGATATAGATTGTTTATTGGCACGTCATGGTCGCATTACATAGTTATTTGGAAAAAATGGCACGTAGATGTACAGAGGTTCGCCATCCCTGATATATGGTATCAGATGTAGATATACAAAGTGTAAAAAATTAACCCTACAAACTTTAAGAGGTGCTTTAGACCATCGAACTGAACAAATTTCACTATGGGACCAATTCTGAAATCACGAAAAAAAAGCTGCTGTTAAAAATACATTAGAGTCAAGTAGGTATTGACCATTTGTATTAAACAGCAGATTTTTTTTTGTGATTTCAGAGTTGGTCCCATAATGAAAGTTGTTCAGTTCGATGGTCTAAAGCACCTCTTAAAGTTTGTAGGGTTAATTTTTTAACACCTTATATAATTATGTTAAGTGCGCGCGCGAATTTTAATTCAGTGCGGGCATCTACGAGTTTAATAAAACTCTCGGTTGTTCTAAGTCTATCGTGAATGCTCTACCTAAAAAAGCCATCATATTTTCCAGGTCCGCATAGATGTATGCAAATATGTGGACGGAGGATGCAAGCAGTACCAGGTGCTATCCGACGATTCCTTCATCAACTTTGCCAATAAGTACGCCGCGAACAACGTCAAGACTTGCTTGGAAATCGCTGGCGTTGACCCGCCTGAATTTCCTATGGCAGAGGTATCGTTTTCTTCTAAACGCTTTGGTAGACAGTGTTGCAAAGAACTCGAGTCTTTGAGTCCTCTATAAACGGACTCGACTCATTACAACAGGGCTCCAAGACTAGAGAACTAAATTTTCTACGAGCTTTTGAATGTTACATGAGAGCTCGAGTCTTTTTCTGCGCTCGAGTCCTTTTTATGCGGCGAGTCGCACTCAAGTCCTCTTCGTATACAATGTGTTAATGAAATAACCCAAAACCTGAAACTAGTTTGTTTAGAATCGGCAGCAAAATCGAATACAATAATTTTTAATATGGGTTATTTTTTTTCCAAAAAATAATTATTTGTCATGCCGTGTCTAATATTTTTTAACGACGCTGTACGCTACTGTCCAACGCAATGAAAACAAACAGCGCGGGCGAGGGTGAGGAGAGGGGGTGCTAGAGCTGGCGCCAAGGCCGGGAAGCGCGCCGGCGGTGATAGAGCTACGAATCTGTAAGAAGTAGCGCGACAACAACATTTACAAATATCTTTTACTATAATTTTTGAAAATAAATAATTATATGTCATATCAATTTATTAATATAAAAATCGGTTGGGGTGTCCGAGGTTTAGGGTTATTTTATTAACACTTTGTATAAGTCTAGCAATTAAATTATTACATTTACAGGACGGGAAGTTAATAATTTACAATAATGATAAAAAATGGGTAATTTTAATTAAAGTCCAGCCATGATGTGAGACACATTGAAGCTTGTATATTTTTATTGCCGAGACGGTTTCTTTTTTTAGTAATTAAATTGCCGGATCTTGAAAATGCCTGCTCGCTTGGCACACTCGTTGCCGGAATACTCAGAATATGAAGAGCTAATTTCTGAAGCTGTGGCAATCTAATAGTTCGTTGTGTCCACCAGAATACAATTTCTGTTTCTCTGTTTCTGTATGTATTGTCAAATATTCTTGAAGTTGATCCGTGATAATCGCTTTTTTCTTATAAATTGTTATGAGTTACATCATAACCACTAATTTAAACTTATCACCTATTCGAGTCATTTCGAATGATGAGCTTCAAGTCTCCTTCATGCTCCGAGTTTTTCTCAAAGACTCGAGTTCATTTTAAGACTCGAGTTCATTTTAAGACTCGAGTCCTTTGTAAGACTCAAGTGGCTGTTAAATGACTCGGGCTCGGCTTGACTCTAGACTCCGAGCCTTTTTCGAACAATGAGTCTTGCATAAATGAGTCGAGTCTTTAAAATTACGACTCGAAGACTCGAGTCCTTTGCAACACTATTGGTAGACCCTTTAATCTATGCAACAAGACAGTTTCAAACTGTTAAAAATGCTAAAAACAATAAGTGACCACTGTGACCTAGAACTTTATCAAATCACCATAATACATTAAGCATTCATAGGCCATTTGCAAGTCGGTACAGAAGCATCCTCTGTACCGACTTGCACCACATGACGTAAATTCAGTTTATGGTATAGCAAAAAGGTTTTTATGGACATTCTTCGCTATCACCTTTACATTGCTACTTTCGCCTTTTTTTTTAAAAAGGTTTGAAATCAAAGTCAGAGCTCATGCGTAATGTGTACTGTGTGGGGTCCTGGGTTCGATTCCCAGGTCGGGAATTTTTTTTTAGGTTTATCAGTTGGGAATTTCTTAGTAACAGGCAGGAGTTTGGGAGTTGGCGGTATTACACCCGTGCCTCGGAAAGCACGTAAACAGTAGGTCATGTGCCTGATCTTTCTCCCGTCGTGTCAGATTGCCGTCCCAGCGTGAGGGAAGAAAGAGTGCACCTGTGTCTGCGCACACACTCGCGCACTATAATATCTTTCGCGCCGAAGGCTAGTCTCCTTTGAGATTGGCAGCCATAGCCGAAATACGGTCTGGAGGACAAATAGATCCCTTAGATAAAAGTTTCTGACGATTGTAAAATCAGACGTAAGTGATATTGATCATATTAATATCATTCTTTCTCGTCCCCAGGGAGATTACCATATAAGCGACTACGTATTCGACTACAGCGAACTACCCGACGATGGAATATACGGCGTCTACTGCGCTAAGGCCTTCATGCTGAAAGGAACCGAGGAGGTCGCATGCCTGGAGATCCATGTGGAGTTCAAGAAAGCTGAGGAAGAAAACGATGATGATTGTGATGATGAATAGAAAGAAGAAACAAAGATTTGGTCAAAATTAAAGAAATTTTCTGTAGTAATAGCATTTACAGAAATTAAATGGTCGGTTCAAAGAGGTATTTTATTGTACTTTTAGTAAAATAAAACGTTTGCATAATCAGCCTATAATGTTCCCACTGCTGGGACTTAGGCCTCCTCTCAGTCTAAGAGAGTGGGCCGTAGTCAACCACGCGGGCCCAGTTCGGATTGGACACAAGACTTCGAATTTTTTATTCTAGGACATGCCAGTTTCCTCACGATGTTTTCCTTCACCGGTTTGAGAGCAGTAGTGATGAAATAATTTACACAAATGAAAGCGCCTGACGACCTACCCACAAATTAAACGTTTAATGTATTCCTAAAAGTTGCATAGTATTGGGTTCCTGTTTTTAATACAGCAACATATTTCATAATTAAATTAAAATTAACATGTCAATGAAGTACGTACGGACAATATTTGCTGCTACTTGAGCGTTTTTAGATAACAAAACCAAGCCAAGATTCACTGATTTGGATACCAAATACCCGAAACTAACTTTAAATCAAGTGATTTAAAGTTGTGCGTCAATTTTGGTTTACGTAAATTTTCAGTTGACAAGCCTATAGGCTTGTCAACTTAAAAAATCTAATTAGTTCGTCAGTTAGATTATCAAAAAATATTTGATCAGTATTTTCTTTTGTTACGTAAACAAAAATTTACGAAGATACGACGATTTTAAAATTCTCAATCACACCTTGGTATAAATTTTTTGTGAGTTCTGACGTCACGACTTCAGGAGCCCCCACTCCCGAGTTTTGATGCGTTTTATCTTTGTCAATATTCGTTGATTTACAAAAACAAAAAATACGTGTACATTATTTTCCAATACTCGTAACTGACGGACTAAATAGATTTTCAATTTATTGATGGTGGAAACTAGCCCATTGTCGACTTTTTTTTTCTATCTGCAAGAAATGAATACATACATAAGTGGAAGTATGAAAGTGGCACCGGTAATTGAAAAGCTGTGTGCAAATCGGTTGTCATGGTACGGGCATGTGATACGAAGGAATGAAGAAAATGTCGTGAGGACATTTTTAAGTATGGCTATGGCTATTCAAACTCAAAACTCAAAGCATTTATTTTAAATAAACCATTTATAGGCACTTTTGAATTGTCAAGGGTCGGCCAGTCAGGCATTCCAAAGCGTAGGTACCTGTGGAGAAGAACGGGTAAGAAACTCCACGGACACTCTTTTAAATCCGTACTAAAAAGAACAATTAATAAATGAAAATAAATTAAAATAAGCCGTGGCGGCTAAGAGATGACCAGTCCCTACTGACGGCGCCGTTCACGAACATGACGTAGGTATGGATCAGCACCATTCAGCTCAACCATTTTGAAAGGAACCTAAAGATCCAATTATTATAAGAGTAGGGGAAGACCAAAGCAACGACGGATGGACTGTGTGAATGATGATATGGTTAGGAAGGGGGGGACTACTACTAATAGAGAAGTATGGAAGAAAAAATACATGTTGCACCGACTGCAAATAATTTGGGACGGGAAGGGCAAGAGGATGATAATCTGTAAATACATAGATATTAGTGGAGTGTTAGTTGACGAACGGGTACCTACATTCCATCGACTTCAAAAGAAGAAGAAAAAGATACCTACCTAATACATACATGTAAAAGAGACGCGGTGGTTTGATAACTCTGGACAACCATGACCTAGGACTAAGTGGTACAGTCCTGCCTGAGTTCCTGATACAACAAAAACAGTTATGAGGCCTGAAAAATTTTTAAAATTCCATATATCATTTTTCGATGGCGTCAAGAAATGAACAATGGAAAACATCAAACATATAATCAAATTCTATTGTCTACAAAATGCTATTAATTTACTCAGTGATACGATCAAGATGAGCATTTGACATGGCATGAGATATCATTGTACAAATGTATGTATAGCCGTGCAAATTCTTCATTCGTTGTTTCGAAGTAAAATGTTGAAGTTTTCTTTATTTTTGGTGGCCTGTGTGTGTATACCGTCCATCATTAGTTGGCGTGGTCTTCTGCTTGTAAGTTGTCTCTTGATGATGATATTATCGTGAACGTCCTCGTCCTTGTCCATGAAATGTATGCAAATACGTGCACGTTATAATATTATCGTGGACGGAATTTTAAAAGCGTCTTCATATACGGTGAGGGTGACTGATAATTAGTGACCGATACTTAAACACGTGCTTGTACTCATGATAACAAACAACTTTTACTATGGGACCAAACCTGAAATTGTGAAAAAAAAATCTGCTGTTCAGTCATTTATGTTCGCCGAACTGGTCAAAATGTAGATACTGAACAGCAGATTTTTTTTTCGCGAATTCATTTTTGGTCCCATAGTAAAAGTTGGTTGCTATCATGAGTACAAGCACGTGTTTAGGTATCGGTCACTAATTACCAGTCACCCTATATATTCTCCATACATTTTACTTCCCTGCTGTTCGTGACCCCGTGGACGTCTACGATAATATCATCACATTAGAAATAACAAAACCGCATATTCATGCGGGTTGCAGACCAAACACTAAGCTAAGTCAGTCTAGCTTAGCTCGCATAGCTGAGGTAATTTTTCATACTTCACAAGTTCACAGTTTGCGGTCTGTAAGTACACAAAATAAGATATAAGATATCTAATATACAGGGTGTCCCTGGAAGTATGGATCAAATCGAATAGGGGCGTGGGCAAGGTCCAAACTTTTTGATCCTGAGAATGATTGATGATTGAGAATTATTTTACGGTTCAAAAGTTGTGACCAATTTTTTTCAATCGTTTCGCAGTGCTCAAAAAAAAATCATTAAAAAAATATCAGGGCTGTTTAAAAAACTTAAAATTGACAGTTCCAGGTAGTTTTTTTTTTTAATTAACTGTTTAACTGATTATTGAACTGAATTAACTGGCTCGAAGGTTTGCGCTTGGAGTAGTTAGAACGCGTCTTTTAATAAGGCGGATAGGGTCTTCCGCTGCCTGCCCTGATCTTATGTCATGTTATTAGGGGTTTGGCGCAATACGTTCTTTTCTTTCAACCTCGCCTGTCAGCCGTCACACTATCATTCGATCCCTTTTCATTCATATAATTTTTGACACAATCCATTCATCTTTTTAGGGTTCCTTACGTCCGAATGAAAAAACGGAACCACCCTTATAGGATCACTCGTGTGTCTGTCTAGCCGTCTGTCATAGTCAATTTCCTCCGAATCTACTGGACCAATCAAGTTGAAAGATACCTACGTGTAAAGTAAATAGATGAATTATTTTATTTATTTTGAATATAGTGTCACTTTTGGGAGGCATATTTCAAAATTTAAAAAAGTTTTGCAAGCTGTGCACCGTGTGACATATCAAATAAAAAGGCGTGTTATGAGGGTCTCAAAAATTTTTTACAATTTTAAAATAAATCCAGTCCTAAAAGCCTAAAATTTTGTAAAAAAAATACAGAGAATGGTTCTTTACTTGTAGATAATCGGTAAGAGAGAGATTCACCATGTTATTTTAAGACCATAGACTTCTATGGTCTTAAAATAACATGGTGAATCTCTCAATATTGTGCGTAAAAACTTACATTTGCAGAATGTATTTAAGATTTGGAATTTATGGGAAAAAATGTTTTTCAACTACAATGTTACGTTTCTTCTTGGGATAAAAAATATGGAAGATAACATAATTATTTATCGTACGGAACCCTCACCACAAGACTTCAACTCGCACTTGTCCGGTTTTTTCTCTTAACGAATTAAATTATACATTTTTAGGGACCAGGGCGATGGTTCGTCCTGAACTTAGCGTACTGCGACAACCCGGACCAGTACGTATTTGTCTTCGATATCAGCCGAAAGAAGATCAACCGAACCCATGACGGTTTCGATATAATCGGAAATCTCGATAGGGCATTAAATTCCACGTACGGTGTAAGTTAACTTTAAATTCAAAAGCACTTTTTAAAATAATGACTAGCTTTCGCGCAGAGGGTAAGTTATCACAGCCAGGTGTTGACATCTGCAACACCAGAGGCATCGCAAGGAGCGTGGCTAACTGCCTAAGTCTTCTAGCGCACCGGCCAAAGGGAGTTCAAGAACACGTTTGGTTTTAATCAGTAAGATTCTGACAGATCCCTTCGCCCATCCTAGATTTAGAAAATAAAAAAAGAAAGGTCGGGAGGTGTGAAAGTAAAAATTTTACACTTTTTTCAGTCTAGCTCTCACTCATAAAGTGTGCAGAGTACAACGTGCGATATGGAACTTCGTTCGAAAAATTACGTTAGCATTGCCATCGCAAGGATAAAGCTGCCGAATTTTAAATCTCTTTATTATTACAATTGCTGCGTAAAGACCAATTTCTCCCTCCCCATACTGTGTGAAACATAGTTGAATAAAAAATAAATGTGATGTTGTTATTTATATGATTCCAGATACAAATAGATATTTTTCAAAAAGTGGACGGCGGTTTTAAGTATTTCCAGACAATGTCAGACGATTCCGCCTGCAAATTCGTCATGCATCATGGGGAAGGAAATTTTAAACGTGCTCTTAGTTTGGCCAAAATTGATCCTCCCGATTGCCCTATAGGACCCGTGAGTATTTAGTACCTCATCATCATTATTATCATTTCAGTCGAAAGACGTACACTGCTGGACATAGGCCTCCCCCAAGCATCGACCGGTCCTATGCTTTTCGCATCCAGCGGATTCCTGCGGCCTTCACGAGGTCATTGGTTTTCCTTGTAGGAGGCTTTCCAACGCCTTTCGGTACGCGGTCGCCACTGTAAGAATCTTTCGGCCCGTTTGACACCCCCGTCTTTTGACCCCGTTCTGCGTGCAATGTTCCCTGCCCACGACTACTTACCTATTTGGTAACTACGAACTCGTAATCATATTGTTTGGCTTTAATTGCAACAATCGCAAATTTGTGAACAAACTTTTATTCTTTGGGATTTTTAAAGAGAATACATGCCAATTTAGAATGTTTCAAGACTTATGGTGAGTGCATTATAAAGCAAGAGTAGAGTCTGTCTATATGTTACTTTTTCACGCCGTAACGGCTGAATGGACTTCGATGAAAATTGCCACAGGCAGACCGTGACCAGGATTAAGACAGAGGATACTTCTTATCCCACTAGTACGTTGCCGTAGAATATTAAGCTATTCTATAAAATATCTTTGATTTGATCTATTTTACGTAAAAAATTGCAGGGTCTAATAGAAATCCGGAACTTCGTGATAGACTACAGGCAGCTCCAGAAACACGGTATTTACGGAACGTTCGAGGTCTACGTATACGTTTTACTTGACAAAAGAAAAGTTGGCTGTGTGAAAATTATTCTCAACTTTGATAAACAAAATGATGACAGCGATGAAGATGAAGATGGTTTATTGTAGAGACGATAATTATCATTCTGGTTACAAAGGTACGAGGGTCTTTTGGCGTGTGGTCCATATCGAAACTAACGTCGCCATCTTGTTTTTCAATACAATTTCACAATTGTTTACAAACAACGCCCTCCTGTCAATGTCATTCAGACGCCAAAAGTTCCTTGTAGCTTTGGAGATGATAATGATAACTGCTCTGTTTAGTTAATTCACTGTCAAATTTCGCGTTAGCCGCTGTGATCTGTTAAGTATTTGAAACACCAATCAAATGTTTTGACACTGGATTTGACAACAGAAAAATTAATTCCAGTGTCTCTATGAACGTTCACACTCTACTCTCAAATTTTGTATAGCATTTCCTTACAATTTTGACCGCTGGGTGAGGTTGCGACTAGATTTCAAACGTTTTTAATTACGGAATTAGCGTTCGATAAAATTGATTAGATTTCGAAAACCTCGCGGACTCGTCTAATTTTTAGTAATGACTCAAGCATGTATCCTAATCAATATACTATCTTGTATATTTACTAGTATCCTAATTTGTTTGCTAACTAGTACGTATCCTGACTTGTATTCTTCCTTATATTTTATTATTGAGCATGATTGTGTTGAGTTAAGGCATCAAGCCTTTCTTTTTGATGTAAATCTAGACTCGAACAATAAAAAATCTAAATAAAATTGTTTTATTTACTTTTACCCTTTCAACAAACACTAATGCGTATGTCCTTAATTCTGATTAGATCGCTCTTTCCGTGTATCTCAAAGTCAGCCCTCTAATTAGGTAAATTTTATAAGAGATCACTGGCAACACATACTGGTTAAAGTCTTTCGTCTGTAGACACTGAGGTACCTATTTGGTACGAGAAGTTAATATTGCCAAGCTTTCCGATTGCCACCCAGCCGAGTCGGATTCGACGATTGACCTCTTACTCGAGACTAGATCTACACAATTCACTTTATTTGTGTGTTTGTGTCGATGCCAAGCACTTTTCTGAACCTACGCCAATTATTGCGCCTATTTTGAAAAAAAACAAAATGGCGGACAGGCAGGTATAAAAATCATCAATCCCCTTTTTTTTATTAAATCATACCGATTTTTTTTTACATATTAGTGCTGCACGAAATGTATATTCTATCAACTCCTAAAGAAGAAACCTAACCACCACGTAAAGAAGTCTCGTGCTCGATTTTAATGAAAAATAAAACTGCATCATAAAGGAGATGGCTAAATGACTGCCCCAAGCATGAATAGAAATCTCACATTAACTCGTAATATTTAAAAAATCATTCATGAATTATTTAGTGTTTAATAATTTCCTAGAACTTTCGTAAACTGTTAAACATAAAAAAGTATATTAATTGTTTTTTTGATTAACATGTCAAGTTCAATGGGAAATAACACTACGGCAAGCTAGGGAGGGGTCATATCGCTTTTCCAGAATGTCAAATGAAACTGTACTTATATCGATTTTTGATAACAGGTATCATAATAATTTATTTTCCGAAACTAAGGCGTTTAACTCGGTGTCCTTTAGTTGTTTGTTATTATGTTTTCACAGGGTTTTAATTCGGAAAATGGGGCTGTTTTTAAAGTGACTCGAATCGATTTTACTCAATTCCAATTTATTATAATCAAAATCAAACAAATAAAAATAACTGTGCTTGTTCGTTTAATCTTATTACATACCTATTTTGTGTCGAAAAATAGAAACTGAATAGTGGCCGATAAAACTTATTGATATTATTTTTTTTCTTTCAACCTACTCGATTATTCTGATGATTCGGATAAACTTGAAGTTCGATCTCTTCTCTATGAAAAAACAAACGTCAGATGCTAGTTTATTATCTATGGTCAGATGTTATGCATGTCAGACTGTCAGACAATAGACGCCGCTACGCTCTGCCGTTTTCTTGTTCGTTGTGCTATTTTATTTTGGATTTTCATTGACCCTCGCTTGTTTATTGGACTTATTGTGTGTGCTCGCCTATCTACTGACCTCTCGCTACTCAACACGGACTTGAAATCAAATCATCATGCGATGCATAAACTGCGATGTGGCCACGCAAAGACTGCGGCGGCATATCGGGCGAGACACCAGAACACATTATCAGCTCCGGCTTCATTTTTAAATCATGTTCTTGTAAGAATCACAGAATAAATAAATAAATCGTATTTTTGTTGTTTTATTTCAATATCTTATAAGTCCTTGTCAGTGCCTAAACTAGATAACGTAGTATAAGCACGATTTATCAATAACCACATACCTACAGACCTACTTACTAAGCGCTAGTTCAGACATGCGGGAACCGCACGTTCACGAATCGCGCGGTTTTTTGTGAGGCTTGATTAACCGCGCGGTTATGTCTGAACGATTACTTAATAACTCATGATACAAATATGACACGCGCGATTTCCCTATGCTTCTGAAATCGCGCGGTTCCCGCCGTTTCTGAACTAGCTCTAAGGCCCCCTGGCGCGTTTGTCTGTCAGCCTGTCTGCCTACGGATATATCAACAGATTTTGGTGGGGTTGTCACTAGTAGATTGATTGGTTCTTTCGGAAGGTTTACTGTTTAGGCATACTGGTTATGATATATAATGAGCTGAAATAAAGACAGTTTTCACATACAATATATAAATAGGTGGTTGAAATGATGAACGTATTTGAAACAAGGGAAAACAATTCTGCTAGGTAGGATACATTATTATTTAAAAACGCGGGCGGGAGTGATTTTTGCGCGGATTATAGAAAGCCCGTAATTACCTCTTTGTAGATATATACTCAAGTACTACCGTGCGAAACCGGGGTGTGTCGCTAATCAAAAATATCGTAAATCGTTGCAGAAATATCCAAACGCCTAGGTAAAAGTTCATAACAATATGTCATTTGTTTGCAGTTTTTTATAGCTATTGATGTAGGAGTTACACGAATATATTTTCAGGATTGTAAAGATATGAAAAGTTCCTGAAACTTTTTTCATATGAAATACTGATATTCAGCTATTCAGCATTACATATTGCAAGGTTTCATGTTTATTCTTGCTGGGGTGTCGGCCATACTTCTGTTTAGCCATCTCCTTTAAAAAATATATATTTCTAGCCATGAATGGAGCCAGTTGATTTTGAAAAAAAACACTGTTTTACAGGGACCGTACAACCCCGGTTAAGAGTTGAGTTGATTCGAAGGGGTAAGCCCTACGAATAATAAAAGTCAAGAAATGTAACTCAAGCTCAAAAGGGCACCAAGTAAATGTTTACCGCGGTGGGTATTGCCGAAAAGGCCACCGCGCACCAGAACCAATCACGGCGCTTGACGGAATACAACGCTTTACGCGAGCGCACCTGATTGGCTTATTTGCATATGTGTTCTTTCGTTCGAATACTCGAGGTATTTTGTCAATGTAGTGAAGTTTGGAGCCGATTTCTCGTTTATTTTGTTCATAGTTATGCTTCCTGAGTTTTTATTATTCGTAGGGTAAGCCGTTTATGAGGTTACCTTATCATGATGTAACTCCTTGAATGGGTTTTAGGCTTGAAACCCAGTAAAAGGGTTATCCCTTCATTATGGATAACCCATTGAATGGGTTCTAAACTTGAAACCCAGTGAAAGGGTTACAACATCATTATGATAACCCATTGAATGGGTTCTATACTTGAAACCCCGTGAAAGGGTTATACCATCATTATGATAACCCATTGAATGGGTTCTATACTTGAAACCAGGGGCTTGAAACGTTACTAAGAAATTTTAAACTGTTCACTAACAAATATTATCAATATAACGTTAGGTATTAGTATAACGATATTCATTTCGATACTCAACGTTGCCACTGTTGCCAGTTTCATGACTTATAACGTTACAAACTAATCTATTACGTTTCACCTGTAACGTTATTACAAGCGGATAAGATTAATGTTACTGATACCTATAACGTTACTTATTATAAGTAACTCTATTATTGTTCTACGAAAATGATATTATATAACTTTTTTTTTGTAGCGTTATTGATATTTTTAGGTTTTAGTATCGTTACAAATTTTGGAACGTTATACGATAAAATTAGTGGTAACGGAACGAAATTAATTTCGTTTTCAAGTCCCTGCTTGAAACCCAGTGAAAGGGTTACACCATCATTATGATAACCCATTGAATGGGTTCTATACTTGAAAACCAGTGAAAGGGTGACCCCTTCATTAAAAATAATTTATAGGTATAAATAAGGGTTGTGGTCGGATTACGATATTATTATGGTTATTCAATAAACTAGTGCTAAGTAGGTGCTGGATGGAGCACCACAGACCATCGCACGAGTTACTATAAAAAATACCTAGATCGCTATAGGTGTGCCTACAAAATTTGAGGGTTTCCCTCGATTTCCATGGGATTCCCTCATCAGATTCCAATTTGGTGACAATGGGACCACCTCGGGAGCACACCCTTTCAAATAAAAAAAGAATTTTGAAAATCGGTCGACAATTGGCGGAGTAATCGCGTAACAAACACACACAAAAAAAAAAGACATAAGTACCGTCGAATTGAGAACCTCCTTTTTTGAAGTCGGTTAAAAACAAAGCATACTATGTTATTTATTCTTACTATTATAAAGCTGAATTGTCTGTTTGTTTGGTTGCACGCACTAATCTCAGGAACTATTTGTTCGAATTGAAAATTTATTTTTGTGTTGGATAGTCCATTTATCGAGGAAGGCTATATAACATCACGCTACGACCAAATGAAAAGGGGGACGAAAAGCAGAGTGTGCCACACCGGTACCAAAATTATTTAACCTCGAGCGACGTACTTTGAACGCTACGCTTAGGATTCTACTCTAGAATCAGAATCCTTCCGCTCTGGATTCAAACAATCGCTCTCGCCCTCAATACATTATTTTGGTCCCTTATGACAATGTATAATTTTTCGATGGCGGGCGTGAAGAAATGAACAATGGAAAACATCAAACATATAATCAAATTCTAATGTCTACAAAATGCTATTAATTTACTCAGTGATACGATCAAAATGTGCATTTGACATGGCATGAGATATCATTATACAAATGTATTTAAAGTCGTGCAAATCCATCATTTGTTGTTTCGTGCGAAGTAAAATGTTGAAATTTTGCTTGCTTTTAGTGGCCTGTGTGTGTATACCGTCCGTCACTAGCTGGCGTGGTCTTATGCTTGTAAGTTGTCTCTTTGAACCTATAGTGCGCTTTTATAATTTCTAACGTGATGATATTATCGTGGACGGCCGGACGGCCACGTCCCGTCCCGTCCATACAACGTATGCAAATACATGCACGTTATCGTGGACGGAATTTTAAAAGCGTCTTCATAGCATATAAAACATACACACAACACTCACTATGTATACGATGGCAAACTTAAGTGTTTAATAATAATTATGTATCACTATCGTAGGCAGTCTCTCTGTATTCTTGTAATAATGGGATCTTGGGCTGGCGTACCTTAATACAGGTTACTGCGTAACCTAGTTAGGACGCCAGGATACTCTTCTTCTACCCTGTAAATTGGCTATAAATATTGTGTAACTGTTTAGGCTATACCTCATTTTGTGAAATAAATGTATATTATTATTATTATATATTCTACATACATTTTAGTTCCCTGCACCCCGTGGACGTCTACGATAACATTGGTCACATTAGTAATAAAAAAAAAGCGCACATTCCATCATATAATCATATTACAAAACAAGATTTATCTTTAGACTCCAGTATAAATCATGGAACAACTTTTAAAACTTATTCCGACAAAGTTAAAAGTTCTTGATACGAAAACCGGCTTTAAACACAAATCTAAGTTGTCAATTTTGTATTAAGAACTTTACTTCAGTCGAGAGAAGATTCGAAATACGAAAACTGGCTCGAAGGAGCCGGGCTGGGGCGAGGAGGTGGCTTGGAGTGAAGTTAGAACGCGTCTTGTAATAAGGCGGATAGCGTCTTCCGCTGCCTGCCCTGATCTCATGTCATGTTATTAGGGGTTTGGCGCAATACACTCTTCTCTTTCAACCTCGCCTGTCAGCCGTCACACTATCATTCACCCCTTTTCATTCATATCATTTTTCACACAATCCTTCCCCCTTTTTAGGGTTCCGTACCTACGTCCGAATGAAAAGAACGGAACCCTTATAGGATCACTCGTGTGTCTATCTGGCCGTCTGTCTTGTTTCGTCTGTAATTTATAAAGGTGTACATAATAAAGAGTATTCTATTCTATTCTATTCTGTCACAGCCAATTTGCTTCGAATCTACTGATACGTGTAACGTAAATAAATGAAATTTGAATATGGGATCACTTTTGGGAGGAACATCGCGAAATTTTAAAAAAAAATTGCAAACTGTGCACCGTGTGACATATCAAATAGAAGAGCATGTTGTGATTGTCTCAAATTTTATTTTTTCAAAGAATGGTTATTTACTTGTAGATTATAGGTAAGAAGTATAAGGTCTTAAAATAAAAATCTCTCAATATTCTGCGTACATTTTCAGTTGGAATATTTGGAATGTATGGGAGAACATGTTTTTCAACTACAATGTTAAGTTTCTTCTTGGAATAAAAAATATGGAAGATAATAATTATATTCATTGTACGGAACCCTCACCAATAAAATTTCAACTCGCACTTGTCCGGTTTTTACTCTAAGGAATTAAATTATACATTTTCAGGGTCCAGGACGATGGTTGGTTCTAAACATAGTGCCCTGCGACAACCCGGACCAGTACGAATTTAAGTTAGATATCAGCCGCAAGAAGATCAACCGGACCCATGACGGTTTCGATATAATCGCAGATCTCCATAAGGAGTTCAATTTCACGTACGCTGTAAGTTAAAATTAAATTTAAATGGACTTTTTAAAATTATTAGTCTAAGAGTGCACTACGAATTTTAATCGTTGCGATAAATAATCGCCAATCAGTGGACAATACTAATATACTAGAGTCCACGCACTGCGGAAAAAAATCGCTTCAAAAAGTTTGGTGTTTGCGATTTTATAACTAAATCGCAACGATTAAGAGCCTATACTGCTTTTTACGGTGAAAATAATGGTAATTAAAAAATAATAAAAACCATAAGACCTGCTTTATAGTTAGTTCGGTTAGTATACAAAGTTTCATGATCTAATTTGAAGTATTTTTTAAATACCAGCGGTTTATTGTTCGGTTTGGCGGTAACTTTGGTTTTTTTTTCTATCGAGAAAATTTTATGGAATCGTGTTTTCGTCTAACATTAGACCTAACATTAATCCTCAACTTTACCATAATTTATTTCAAAATTAATGCTGCAGTATTTTCGACATAACGGAGAATCATGCTAAGCCATTTGAGGTAGTATAGGCCCGTAAAATCGTAGTGCGCGCATAGCCTTAGCTAGCTTTCGCGCAGAGGGTGAGTAGTCACAGCCGGGTTTTGACATCTGCAACTCCAGAGGCATCGCAAGGAGCGTGGCTAAGTCTTAGAGCACACCTGCCAAAAGGAGTTGAAGAACACGTTTGGTTTTAGTCAGTAAGATTCTGACAGACCCCTTCGCTCACCCTAGATTTTAAAACGAAAAAAAGTACGAAAAAAAAAAAAAAGTTCGGGTGGCGTCGAGGGAGACTCCGGGCCCGTTGCAACGAAGTTCCTTTCGCTGTATGTTATGTATCAAATAACTGGCACAATGAAATAAATTAACAAAGTTTGAGAGTAACTACACCTTCGATCAATAATAGCTGAAGAGCAATGAATTAAGGTTACATAAAGATACCTGAAAGTCTCGGAAACTAAGAATGCTAGCTTAATGAAATAAATTGTGTTTAATAGACAGTTAAATGTTCCCTAAATAAAAGTAATAAAACTTCTTAGTTACTGTAAAGTTATGCTATCAAAAATGACAAAATATAAAAATGGGACTTTTGTAAATGGAACTACAAATTTTCTGCATCTGTTTTTGCTTTTGTTACTAGTGTGTCATTTATAAAGACATGTAAACAGCGTTTCTGATGTTCAATATTCATTATGAAGCTGTTATAATGTCGCTTACATCTGAAAAATGCACCAGAGTTCTCACAATGCTGGAAATCGGCCGGAGTCAGCGTGATACAGCAAGGACAGTTGGTGTGTCGCTGTCAACTGTACAACGAGTTCTCCGAGGTTACGAGGAAACTGGCTCTAACCTATGCAGACCAGGAAAAGGCAGGGCCAGGTGTAACACAGCTCGAAAACATCGATACTTGGTCAACACAATGGTTCGATACCGCAAGAGTCGGAACTGATATGTAATGGCAGTTCAGAGGTACTGATGTTGATGTTGTAATTTATATAATTCCAGATGAAAATAGATATTTTTCAAAAAGTGGACGGCGGTTTTAAGTATTTCCAGACAATGTCAGACGATTCCGCCTGCAAATTCATCATGCGTCATGGGGAAGGAAATTTTAAACGTGCTCTTACTATGGCCAAATGTGATCCTCCGGATTGCCCTTTAAGACCTGTGAGTAATATCATTTAGTACCTCATCATCATTATTATCATTCAGCCGATAGACGTCCACTGCTGGACATACGCCTCCCGCAAGCATCGACATTCGCCACATCGACCGACCCGCTTTTCGCAACCAGCGGATTCCTGCGGCCATCACAGGGCCATTGGTCTTCCTTGTGGGAGGCTTTCCAACGCCTTTTGGTACGCGGTCGCCACTCTTAAGGATCTTTCGGCCCCGTTGACCAGCCGTTCTGCGTGCAATGTGCCCTGCCCACTGCCACTTATGACTACTTACCTATTTGGTACCTACGAACTCGTATCATATTGTTCGGCTTTACGGGGATTACATGACCTAAAGCGCGGTCACTGTCGGACTACATAGAAAAGAAAGAGAAGCGCGATGACACAACGCTGTTAATTTATTGCAAAATATGTAGCAATTATCTATTTACAAAAAATCTATTGTTTGGACAAAAAAAATAAAACACTAGTGCTTTATTATGTTGTTTGTAGAATAATCTGACGAAAAATCAGTATGATTGTATGTAAATTAGTACGGTTTTTATTGTAAAAAGAAAGTTTTTTTAGGAGTATCATCATAATTTTTTTTATTGTATCAAAATAGTTGTATTATGTTTTCAACACTATCCACCTAGCATAATTATATATCCTGAAGAATATCATATATTTTTTTCTGATTTTATTTACTGTAGTCGATCATATATTTTTATTGCTTCTAAAACTTGCGTTTTTTTCGTTTAGGTCCTGTAATCCCCTTAATTGCAAAAATTGTTTTTGTTGTGACTCAGGAGCAGTTGCTTTTCACGGCTACCATACATGACATAAAAGCAATGTTTCCTTCTAAGGCCACAATATACAGTGTGGCGTAAATAATGGATAACCCTGAAACTGTCGACTGGCCAGACTATCATCTATAACTCCCAACTCCAACATACTTGGGAAAAGGCTAGGCAGATGATGATGACATTCACCTGCAGTAAATGTGGCTGAAACTCTAAACGCGTGAACATACTTTCATTCTTGGGGGATTTCTTTTTGAGAATACATGCCAAGTTAGTAAGTTTCAAGATTTATGGTGAGTGTATTGTAACAGCGAGAGTAACTCTGTCTATCTGTTACTTTTTCACGCCTTAAAAGCTGAATGGATTACGATGAAGTTTGTCACATAGGCAGACCGTGACCTGGATTAAGATATAGGATACTTTTTATCCTACTATTCTATAAAATATTTTTGATTTAAACTATTTTACTTAAAAATTTGCAGGGTTATTTTGAAATCCGGAACTTCGTGATGGACTACAGACAGCTGCCAACACACGGTATTTACGGAACGTTCGAGGTCTACGTATACGCTTTGTTTGACGGAAGGAAAGTTGGCTGTGTGAAAATTATTCTCAACTTTGATAAACGAAATGATGACAGCGATGAGGATGAATATGATTTATTGTAGAGACGATAATTAACATTCCGGTTACAAAGGTACGAGGGTCTTTTGGCGCGTGGTCCAAATCTAAACTAAGGTCGCCATCTTGTTTTTCAATACAATTTCACAATAATTGCTTACACACAACGCCCTCCTGTCAATGTCATTCAGACGCCAAAAGTTCCGTGTAGCTTTGTAGATGATAATGTTAACTGCTCTGTTTAGTTAATTTAATGTCAAATTTCGCGTTAGCCGCTGTGATCTGTTATTTGAAAGACCAATCAAATGTTTTGACATTGGTGATTGGATTTGGCAACAGAAAAAGTAATTCCTGTATCTATAAGAACGTTCACAATCTACTCTCTGAGTCTGTCAAATTTTGTATAGCATTTCCTTACAATTTTAATCGCTCGGTGAGATTGCGACTAGATTTCGAACGTTTTTAATTACGGAATTAACGTTGAATAAAATTGATTAGATTTCGAAAACCTCGCGGACTCGTCTAATTTTTAGTAATGACGCAAGCATGTATCCTAATCAATATACTATCTTGTATATTTACTAGTATCCTAATTTGTTTGCTAACTAGTAGTTACCTGACTTGTATTCTTCCTTGTGTTTTATTATTGAGCATGATTGTGTTGAGTTAAGGCATCAAGCCTTTCTTTTAGATGTAAATCTAGGCTCGAACAATAAAAAATCTAAATAAAATTGTTTTTATTTACTTTTACCCTTTGAACGGACACAATGTGTATCTCCTCATTTCTGATTCGATCGCTCTTTCCGTGTATCTCAAAGTCAGCCCTCTAATTAGGTCCATTTCATAAGAGATCACTGGCAACACATACTGGTTAAAGTATTTCGTCTGTAGACACTGCGGTACCTATTTGGGAAGGGCAGTTAATATTGCCTAGCTTTCCCAATGCCACCCAGCCGAGTCAGATTCGACGATTGACTTCTTCCTCGAAACTGGATTTACACAATTGGACTATTTGGCTGGGCACACTTTCACTTTATTTGTGTGTTTGTGTCGATGCCAAGCACTTTTCTGAACTTACGCCAGTTAATGCGCCTATTTTGAAAAAAAAAAAAAAAACAAAATAGCGGACAAGCAGGTATGCCAGGCTCCATATAAAACTCTTCAATCCCCTTTATTTTCTTAAATTCTGCCAATTTTTTTTACATATTAGTATTAGACTCCTAAAGAAGAACGAAATGCCTAATACTAAAATTATTGCAATAAAATATGAACTTTCGATGGCGTGAAAGAATTAACAATATCAAACATATTATCAAATTCTTGTCTGATACGATCAAAATATGCATTTGACATGTCATGAGATATCATTGCACGAATGTATTTAAAGCCGAGCAAACCCATCATTTGTTGTTTCGTCCAATTCGAAGTAAAATGTTGAAACCTTTCTTGTTTTTGGTGGCCTCTATGTGTATACCGTTCGTGACAAGTTTGCATGGTCTTATGCTAGTAAGTTGTCTCTTTGAACCTATAATTCGCTTTTATAATTGATAACTCGATGATATTAACATGGTCGTCCACGTCCACGTCCTTAAAATGTATGCACATTGGTACACGTTATTGTGAACGAAAATTTAAAAGAGTCTTCACTCTTCATATACCGGCTAACTTTTTTTAAGCTAAAAACATGCCCATTTTAAATTAAATAAAAGTTGGAAGCAGGCGGGACCTATTCCATTTTTATATTTTCAAACTCAAATGAGGTCCCGCCTGCTTCGAACTTTTACTTAAGTATTTAGTTTAAAATGGGCTTGATTTTAACTGTACAGGTTTTTTTTTTAACTTAAGTTTTTAGCGCAGTCGGCTTTTTTAGTTTTTTTTTTAATGCTTTTTTTTAATTACTTCCCTGTGTTATCGTGATGCCGTGGACGTCCATGATCATATCGACACGTTAAACATTATAAAAGCGCACATTCGATCTAATTACAAAGCAAGATTTATCTTTAAACCATTGAGCAACTTGAGAACTTTACTCACTCATATAAAGGTTTGCGCTTGGATTAAAGTTCGAACGTGTTTTGTCATTTATTTATTTATTTGACCGGCTGGATGCCGTAATTACAGAAACAATTAAAAAGCATTGTGTCTCGCGTAGATCTACGTTCCCGGCATACGAAGGGTTAATTAAGTTTCACCAACAGTTGTTACAGATATTATACAGGTAGGAACATACAAGTAATTGTGTCTTAAATCTAACTGCACAGCCAATTACAGGCAAAGACCACATGCAAAATGCTCTTCATAATTGTCTGAATTGCCGTGAGGCGGATTGTGTTTTCCGCTGCCTGCCCTGGTCTTATGTCATATTATTTGGGGTTTGTTGCATTGGTTTCTTCTCTTTCAACCTCGCCTGTCAGCCGTCTACTCTCATTCGCTCCTTTTTCATTCAAATCATGCCTCACACAATCCACTCATCTTTTTTTCTTGAACCAAGTAAATGACACATTTTTCAGGGTCCAGGACGATGGTTGGTCCTGAACATAATGCCCTGCGACAACCCGGACCAGTACGAATTTATCTACGAGATCAGCCGCAAGAAGATCAACCGGACCCATGACTGTTTCGATATAATCGCAGATCTCGATAAGGAGTTCAATTTCACTTACGCTGTATGTTAAATTAAATTCATATGCCATCTGCCTAGCCTTTTCCCAATATGTTGGGGACGGCTTCCAGTCTAACCGGATGCAGCTGAATACCAGTATTTTACATGGAGCGACTATCTGATCTCCACAACCCAGTTAGTGGGTAATATCGTATTACCCACTAACTGGGTTGGGAAGGGGTATCGACCCCTTGGTAAGACTGGTTGTCAGACTTTCGGGCTTCTGATGACACGTAACGACTATCAAAGATCCACGAATGACAACCGAAACCAACGGCTTAACGTGGTTTTCGAGGCACGGAGAGGTCTTGGTATGTGAAGATGGTCACCTATCCACAAAATAACCGCAGCAAGCGTAGCTTAATCTGATCAATCGACCCGTGCGGCTGGTGTTACTTAGGCAAATACAAATGGACTTATTATAATTATTAGCTAGCTTTCACGCAGATGGTAAGTTGTCACAGCCGCGTGTTGACATCTGCAATACCAGAGGCATCGCAAGGAGCGTGGCTAACAGCTTAAGTCTTGAGCGTCCTGGCCAAAGCGAGTTGAAGAACACGTGAGATGCCTCGGCCTCAGATTTCAAAACGCATTGCCATCCCAAGGATAAAGCAGGCGAATTTCAAAACGCTTCTGTATTTTTACAGTAATAATACAGCAAAAGAAGAAGAAGTATTAATATAGCTTAATTATAATGGCTGCAATTTGGGCAAAGGCCAATTTCTGCTTCCCTATTCTGTGTGAAACATAGATGAATTAAAATAAATCGTAATTTATATGATTTCAGACAACAATAGATGTTTATCAAAAAGTGGACGGCGGTTTTAAGTATTTCCAGACAATGTCAGACGATTCCGCCTGCAAATTCGTCATGAAGTATGGGGAAGAAAATTTGAAACGTGCTCTTACTATGGCCAATATTGATCCTCCCGACTGCCCTTTAAGACCCGTGAGTAACATGATTTAGTACCTCATCATCATTATTATCATTTCAGTCGAAAGACGTCCACTGCTGGACATAGGCCTCCCCCAAGTGCCGCCACATCGACTGGTCCTATGCTTTCCGCAATCTTCGGATTCCTGCGGCCTTCACAAGATCATCGGTCCACCTTGTGGGAGGCCTTACAAGGCCTTCCAGTATGCGGTCGCCACTCGAAAATCTTTCGGCCCCGTCGGCCAACCGTTCTGTAACTCTGTCTGTGTTACTTTTTCACGCTGTAACGGCTGAATGGACTTCGATGAAAACGGCCACACATGCAGACCGTGACCAGGATTAAGACTTAGGATACTTCTTATCCCATTGGTACGTTCCCGTAGAATATTAAGCTATTCTATAATATATATTTGATTTTATCTATTTTGCGTAAAAAATTGCAGGGTTTAATAGAAATCAGGAACTTCGTGATGGACTACAGGGAGCTGCCGACACAAGGTATTTACGGAACATACGAGGCTTACGTATATGCTTTGTTTGACGGGAGGAAAGTTGGCTGTGTGAAAATTATTCTCAACTTCGATAAACGTACTGATGAGGACAGCGACGAGGATGAAGATGGTTTATTGTAGAGACTATAATTATCATTTTGGTTACAAAGGTACGAAGATCTTTTGGCGCGTGGCCAAAATCGGAACTAACGTCGCCATCTTGTTTTTCAATACAATTTCTGTGACAATTTGAGAATTGTTTAATAACAAGGCCCTCCTGTAAATGTCGCCAAAAATCCTTGTAGCACTAGCATTGTACGTGATAATGATAACTGCTGTTTAATTAATATAATGTCTAATTTCGCGTTCGTCTCTGTGATTGGTTATTTGAAAGATTAAAAACCAATCAAATTAGTTGTGGATTTGACAACAGAACAACTTCCACTTAATTCCAGTATTTTTATGAACGTTCACAATCTACTCTTAGGCCCGTATTACAGAACGTCACTCAGTACTCAAGCATTACTTAAAACTAGTTTCAACCAATCAAATGGCTCGAATCTAGTATTAAGTAATGCTTGAGTATTGAGTGACGTTCTGTAATACGGGCCTTAGGGTCGTCAAAACTGTCAAAATTTGTATAGCTTTTCCCTACATTTTTAACTACTGGGTAATATTGCGATTAGATTTCGACTGTTTTTAGTTACAAAATTAGCTTTCTGATAAAATTGATCAGATTTCGACAACCACTCGGACTCGTCAAATTCTTAGGAAAGACACGACCCTGTATCCAATATCCTATCTTGTATGCTTGCTTTCTAGCACCCAAACATGTATTCTTCCTTGTATTTTATTATTGAGTATAATTGAGTTTAGCCGAGTGATATTGAGTTTAGCCACCAAACCTTTGTTTTAGATGTAAATCTAGACTCGAACAATAAAAAAATTGAATAAAATGATTATATTTTTTCACCTTTTGAACAGACACAAATAGTCGTTATAAAATTTCCTAGCAATATCCATTGCAAAATAAATCCTAATGTAAATAGTTAAGTCTCACTTTGGCGTGTTCCATCGGCGACCACAATCATCATCAGTTACCTCCGGGTAAGATAGTGTGCAACGTAATCATTATCAAGTTATAGACTAAAAAAAGCTCAAGAAAAAAAACTCTTATAAAATTAAACGTTTTAGTAAATTAGGTATATATTATAGTTTTATTGGTGTTGCCTTTTAAAAGATACAAGATATATGAAACATAGAAGGAAGCATCATAGGGGGGCCCGTGGCTAAATAATAACAGCCGCACAGGTCGATCGATCAGGTTAAGCTACGCTTGCCGCGGTTGGTCTGTGGATGGGTGACCATCTTTACATACCGAGACCCCTCCGTGCCTTGGAAAGCACGTTAAGCCGTTGGTCCCGGCTGTCATTCTTTGATCTTTGACAGTCGTTACGGGTAGTCAGGATCCCGAAAGTCTGACAACCAGTCTTACCAAGGGGTATCGTATTACCCAGTAATTGGGTTGTGGAGGTCAGATAGGTAGTCGCTCTATGTAAAATACTGGTATTCAGCTGCATCCGGTTAGACTGGAAGCCGACCCCAACATAGTTGGCAAAAGGCTAGGCAGATGAGAAGGAAGCATCATAGAGTCGACATGCGACGAAAATACGTTCCACATTTTATCATAAGCTTATTGCAAATATAAATAAATAGGATGTTTCGTCGTATCCAGAAATAGGTTATCTCAGAGAACAAAACGAAGAACACGCTCATGTGGAAATGAGACGACCATACCAGCCGTAGGACTAATGACCAACTTTGGGTAGAAGTGTCCCTGACTGGAGACCACGAATCGGTTAACATAGAGTAGAACATCAGCATAGCTATTCACAACTACTCGATAAGCTTCCGTACCGTATCGAACAACAATCAATGTTATCATAGGATTCCTATAAGCGCTGTTCACAAGTCCAAAACCCGAAAATTTGGTCAGTTTAAATCAAATAGACGACCGTTATTCTTCCGACAGCTGTTTGCTGTCGGGGGCAAGGCAAATCAGGTTATTGAAATGTGTCATTTTCGATACGATAGTTTGTCGTATGGTTGTGAATTAGGGTGCAGGCAAGGTGAAGCAATAATCTGGGCAAGGTAGCTGGTGGCAGCTGTATGACAGTAGCCGACTAGAATAGCGTATGAGTGGAAAGGCCTATGTGCAGCCGTGGACTGCTGTAGAATGATGATATCAGGTCATTCATATACATATTTGCCAAAGGTAATATATATTACCCTTGATAAGTTGATAAGGACATTGTGGTTACTAAAAAAGAAACAGTCCAACTATACCAAGGAATAATCATTGGTGTAGTAATAGGTTAATTCGTAATGGAATGAGCAGCAACGTCCTACACGGTCGGTCAGCAATGTCCTATTACCAATATGTCTGCCAAGTTTTCTTCTTCTTAGCGTGCCGATGGCAATCTGAATGGAATTATCGGCCCAGAATTCGACTACGTATTTGACGCCATCACTAGCGTCAGCCACACGGGTCAATCGATCAGGTAAGCTACGCTTGCCGCGGTTGGTCCGTGGATGGGTGAAGATCTTCAGATACCAAGACCCCTCCGTGCCTCGGAAAGCACGTTATGACGTAGGTCACGGCTGTCATTCGTGGATCTTTGACATTCGTTACGGGTCGTCAATAGCCTGAAAGTCTGACAACCAGTCTTACCAAGGGGTATCGTATTACCGAGTAGTTTGGTTGTGGAGGCACAGAATACCTAATAGTACTTCGTACAGAATGGCCACTCCCTTCCCCGCGCTGACATCAGATACCGCACCTCACCCCTCACACCGCGACGTTCGTCGGTGTCATTAGCTAAGGGCGCTCACAAAGAACCGTAGCACTGTACTGCTGACACGAAAACACAATTTTGCGATTTAAAAGTTTTATTTGAGTTTTAATCACGATGGTTGGATATTGTGATGCTTTTTCGAATTTGTATTTACATAAAAATGTTTGTAAGATATCGCATTTTAATACCATGCAATTTAATAACCGATTATTTATAGTTAAGTAAGTCATTTAAAAGAAAATATTTTAGTGTAAGCAATATTTAGTTAGGTATCTTACTTTGGCATTATTGATTGAATAGATAAACCTCTTTTAAACCAAAAGGAAGAGGTTCTCAATTCGGTTGTATTTTTTTATGTTTGTTACTGACACGCCGTCATTTGTAAACCGATTTGGAAAATTATTTTTTTATTTCAAAGGATATACTTCCAGATTGGTCCCATTGTGGTCAAAATCCAGTTCTGATGACGGGATCCTGGAGAAATCGAAGGAACTATTCAAATATTAGAGGTATTTAACCTTTTGACCGCCACGGTCGGGTACATAATCAGCCTATAATGTTCCCACTGCTGGGACACAGGCCTCCTCTCTATGAGAGGGACCCAACACGCCAACGTCGGCTAATGCCGAAAAGAAAACACCATTTTTTAAGTACAAAATAAATAGGCTAAATTCAGTTTTCCGTGTTTCTTTTTCCTATTTCTTTGATGGTGGCGTGTTGAGCACGTTTTCATTTGTCGGCTATACCCAACCGTGGCGGTCAAAAGGTTAAATGTTTTAAGGATTTTGTGGCTAAGAGTGAGAACTTATTTAATTCTAAGGTTGTACTGTGTTGTACTGGTAGTTCCAGAGAAAAGCGCAAAAAAAAAGAAACAAATTCAACAGCTTCATCATATTAGTACAGATAGACTGGCCAGTACAGCGTAGCAGTATATTTCCACATAATTATGTGAATTGCCTCATCAAACAATTTACCATCGATCAATTGTGAACAGATGAACAATAGTTAACTATCGAAAAATCTAAATAATTACAAACACGTTAGGTACGAGCTAGTCGTTTCTAAACATACTTAAAGATACAATCATTATGGTCTTTTGACATGTCATATAGGCTTTATTTAACGCTGCGCAAACCAGCCTTGTTGTATTGTATCGTAGGTATAGTTATCAAAACAACTATGTGGATTGTGTTGTTTTTTGTAAGTTATACCAGTTTGTTGGTGAATGGTTTTGGAAATGAAGAGATTCTGGTACGTCTTTTTTAAATGAAAAAAAAAAATAGTATTGACTACCACAAGTTTGGTAAAATAACTTTATAACAATAATGCCCGCTTGCATCACCAATGACTAAATTTACTTAGCGCTGAATGTATTTAAATCAACGTCTCTGTTATCTTCAAACGATTGATAGAAACAGAACTGAGTTTTAAATTAATTTTCAATTGCTCAATAATGTCAATTATTATTAGCCTAGTCACCCCTTACCAATAAACGTATTATATCAGATGAATAGTTACACACTGATTACTCCCTTTCTGTCGTCAGTAATTTGACTTTCGAAAGAAGAAGACATTGTGTAACTATAGGTACAGACGCTATACAACGTTAATTAGTAAGGGGGCTAGTGTCTAGCCGGGTAATATGATGTAGTGCTATTCTGTAAAAATCTCACCGTGAAAACTTAGGTGAAGTGAGCTGTCACTCCACCTGTCCACCTGATGTTAGGGATTACCCCTATTAATAGCTCACTTTACCTAAGTTATCACGGTGAGATTTTTACAGAATCGACCGGCTGGTCAATAATGTGATTTGAATTTGGAAACACAGCAAAAACTATTAGAAAAAAAATGGAGTATTGTATTGCTTTTTATTATCCTTGGGAATAAAATTGTCATAGCATAGTATTGGGTGAGCTTGAATAGTTGCACTGAGCGCTAGAATTCTTCGTTATTCTCCGGATTCAATATCGTGTCATAAGTCATAAAAAATTACTTTATCCCTTTGGTGAATAATCTACTTTAGTGATTTGTGTTGCAAATGGACTCCAATGTGTGAATGAAAATATAAACAAATGTTTTTTTTTTTTTATAATACTTTATGTTTTTCTTTTTTACATCTAGGGCAAAGGACAATGGTTAGTGCTAGCCGTCTTGGAGTGCGAGAACCCAGAGCAGTATGAGGTACAATTCGAGATGACTCGGAAGAAGATCAACCGAACCCACGATGCTTTCAGCTTTCGTGCTGAACTCGATAGAGAACTCAATGAAACGTACGGTGTAAGTTTTAAGCCAGAGACAAACCGGGGCAGTATTATATGAAGTAGAATTTAGTCCAAAAGAAAATGTGACAGCCGCCTGTCGTCTGGCAGGAATGACATCGCAATCGGTGATTTGTTAAGGGGCGGGGTGTGCTAAGGTGGACCACGAAATTCAAATTATCTTACGTTTCTTGCAATTTGAAGATCAGTGTCAGGTGTGTGTTTATCAAAAAATGATTCGCTACCGTAACTAATAAGACTTTAGAGAATTATAATCATTAGAATAAGCAATACAACTCCTTGAGTTAGAATTGGCGTCAAATGTCATGATTTCATTCATGAAATAGTCATTCCATATAAATTGAATTGATGATTTTTATGATTGATTGATTGTATTTCGTGGGCTAGCCTGACGCTTTCGCCTTAAAATAAAATGGTTTTTTAATGTTTTCAGATAGAAATAATTGCAAACAAGGAGGTAGATGGCGGCTTCAAATTCTATCAACAGTTAACTGACGAGAGTTTCTGTAACATGGCTAAAAAATATGTAGGCTCCAACTGGCCAGAAATCCTCACAAAGGCAAAAATCGATCCTCCAGATTGCCCTGTACCTGTGGTAATAATATTAATTTATCTATCTTCATATACTAATCAATACCAATAATAAAGATAAAGAGTTTGTTTGTTTGAACGCGCTAATCTCTGGAAACATCAGTCGATTTTAAAAAATATTTTTGCATTTGATAGCCCAATTATCTAGAAAGGTTATAGATTAATGGCCTATACTACCTCAAATGGCTTAGCATGATCCTCCGTTATGTCGAAAATACTGCAGCATTAATTTTGAAATAAATATATAATGGTGGTGGTGGTTTATAATGGTGTACATAATAAAGAGTATTCTATTCTATATGGTAAAGCTGAGGATTAATGTTAGGTCTTATGTTTGACGAAAACACGATTCCATAAACTTTTCTCGATAGAAAAAAATTCCAAAATTACCTCCAAACCGAACAATAAACCGCTGGTATTAAAAAAATACTTCAAATTAGATCATGAAACTTTGTAGGTACTTATACTAACTGAACTAACTATAAAGCAGGTCTTATGTTATTATTTTTTTTTAAATTACCATTATTTTCACCGTAAAAAGCAAATACCTAAACTATTGGCGCTGCCTGCCGCCTAGGCCTAGCATCGTACTCTGTCTCGTTCTCACTTAGTCCGCGAGCAGTATCGTGCGAGCGAGATAAAGAGTAAATTTAGCCGAGGTAGTATAGGCTCTTAACTTTAACATCATGCTGACATGCTACGACCCTCAGGAGCTGAGCAAAAACAAAAAAAAAAGTCAGAATACACGTTAAGCGAAAACGAAGTGATAAAGCGCGGACGGGCGATGCGATGCAACGTGGTGGGTCGGGGGTCGAAATTTCACGCGGACGAAGTCGCGAGCACAAGCTATACTTTATTTACAATAAGATTAGACATTTAAACAAACCTTTTTTACAGCTTGTTCAACCGATTTTGACTTCTATTCCGTAAGCATAACTGCAGCGGCGGCCTTAGGGGGTGGCGAACAGGGCAATCGCCCGGGGCCTCGCTCTTGCAGGGGCCTCGCGCAACAACCCAAGCAAATTTTAAAAAAATTAAAACTTTTGATTTTGATCCTTAATTATTTAATAATAGAAAAAAAATAACTGAAGTTTACCCCACTATCGAAATAGTCCTGAGAATTATTGCCACCACACCTGTTACAGTTGCATCTTCTGGAAGGAGTTTTCCGAGGCTTAAAATTAATTATTAAAAAATAGGTATTTGAGGAATTTGATGACACAATCGGCTTTCAGGCTATTCTTTCAATCGAAAATGACGTAGCTCATTCGTTAGATTATTGTGCTTTAATTAAAGATTTTAGTTTTAGGAAAAGCCGTAAACATCTATTTTAAAATTTTTCATCTCTGTAAGTATTTGTTAATCTTTCAATGTAAAATATTTTAAAACTCAAATTTTATTTATTTGTATAAAATATTTAGCATTTCCCGTCAAACATGACAAATACCTAAACCAAACAATTAGACCTACTTTCGAATCACATACTTTTCACGAAGGACAAAGAGCCTCGCAAATACCTGCTGCCCGGGGCCTCGCAATGGGTAAGGCCGCCGCTGAGCATAAGGATGGCATTAAAAGCAAAAAAAGTGCTTACAATGACAACTGTTTACTGCTTTTAATGCCATCTTTATGCCTACGAAATAGAAGCCAAAATCGATTGAATTGACGGTAAAAAACGTTTGTTTAAATGTCTAATCTTATTCTAAATGGAGTATAGTATAAAGCAAAATAGTAAAAAACAAAATCGCTCTTCGTGCTTGTGTAACTGCTTAGTTCTTCTAAACATCACAATTTAGGGCGTCCAATTTCATTGGTGAAATTCACCCTTATTGTCATACATGACAAAGTTCAAATTCCATAGCACCAAAAATTTATTTAGGAACTTTTTATAACACTGTGTATCACTCTCCAATAAGTGGTAGACCGCGAAATTCAAATTTTCTTACGTTTTTTGCAATTTGCAGGTCAGTGTCCGGTTGTATCTTCATCAAAATATTATGATTCGCGACTATAACAGGTACGTATTTACAGAATTATAGTCATTAGAATCATTCATACATCTTCCTAAGTTAGATTTGTATCACAAGAAGAAATCTCCTAGGGAAAAGTGCTTATGGTACAAATCGCACTTAGAAAGATGTATTAATGTTTCTAATGATTATAATTCTGTAAATACGTACCTGTTATAGTCGCGAATCAAATTTTGATCAAGATACAACCTGACACTGACCTGCAAATTGCAAAAAAAACGTAAAAAAATTTCAATTTGGCGGTCTACCACTTCGCATTCCCTTTAATAACTATCCAATGATCTGTTTCCACAGATTATCTACTAAAATATTGTACGATTTATTTTTAGGGAACAGTGATAATCGATGATTACGTCATAGATTATCGGGAGTTGGAAGAGACGGGTATGTATGGGAAGTACGACACCAATGTATACATTACGTACATGGGCCAGAGAATGTCTTGCATCCGTGTGCTCGTACAGTTTGAGAAGGAACGCGAAGACCATGACGACGACGGTGATTATGATTATTAACTCTAGAAGCCCAATCATATTCTGGCTCCTGAGATGCGCTTCTCAAACTGCGCTTGACCACCATTTGTACAATCAAGTTTAGTATGACTAACTTTAACTACATAAACTTAAGTATTATTATAATTTTTTTTGTGTCAATAAATTTATTTTATTTATTATTTATATTTTACTAGTTGGAAGTTGGTAGTAGGGACCCGTGGCTAAATAATAACAGCCGCACAGGTCGACCGATCAGGTTAAGCTACGCTTGCCGCGGTTGGTCTCTGAATGGGTGACCATCTTTACATACCGAGACCCCTCCGAGCCTCGGAAAGCACGTTAAGCCGTTGGTCCCGGCTGTCATTCGTGGATCTTTGACAGTCGTTAAGGGTAGTCAGAAGCCCGAAATTCTGACAACCAGTCTTACCAAGGGGTATCGTATTACCCAGTTACTGGATTGTGGAGGTCAGATAGGCAGTCGCTCCATGTAAAATACTGGTATTTAGCTGCATCCGGTTAGACTGGAAGCCGACCCCAACATAGTTGGGAAAAGGCTAGGCAAATGATGATTTTACTAGTTATAAAACCCAATCATACGTCAAATTGACGTCTAACAATAAAGGTAACGCTTTATCTACTATTTTTTTTTATTATTTTTCTTTAAATTAGGTACTTAACTACTAATACAATATAAAAGCGAAAAATATGTTTTATTAAACATTAGAAATGCCGCCTAATCATACGGAAAATGACACTAACAAAACTTAAAACACTCTCATTTGGAAAGGAAATAAAAAATATATCGTTTATATTTGATACAACACACACAAACAAATGCCAACATTTGCTTACGAGCGTTGAGCGTTTCCTGAGACTCACCCAAAGTAGGAATTATTATTTTTTCCTACTATATATCTGATAGTTTGACATTATTCTCTATACAAAAGCTATGAAACCGCAATATTTATTCCCAGATAAGCGTTATCTGACTATTGTGAATCAGCCCTAAGTGTTATTTTGTTAGTTAAATTAGCTTTATTTCTCGTATTTACCTGTATCTTTTTTATTGTATTTTTTACTTTAAAAAGTCATCATAACATATACGGTACAGGGTTCCTTTTCAATGACCAGCCAAATTTAAGG
Source organism: Globia sparganii (assembly GCA_949316385.1). NCBI lineage: Eukaryota > Metazoa > Arthropoda > Insecta > Lepidoptera > Noctuidae > Globia > Globia sparganii. The sequence continues at coordinate 18,144,259 of OX438656.1, forward strand.
ATGTGTGGATGAAACTTTCTCCATGGGAACAATATCGAAATCGCGAAAAATTTATCAACTGTCCCATAGAAAACTTCAATACCTACTCGACTTAAACGTATGGGACAGCTGAATTTTTATTCGCGATTACGATGTTGGTCCCATGGAGAAAGTTGTTTAATTTGATGGTCTGTACCACATCCTTAAATTTGGCTGGTCATTGAAAAGTAACCCTGTATATTATATTACAACAAAAGTAAATATGTTACATTATGATAAGTTTTAGTTTGTAAATTGCACCATAGAACGCCTTGAGTTATTAACCTGTAATGTTTTGCATGAACACTTAAATCAATAAGTAAATGACTTACCTGACGACCAACTCGAACTGATGATGATGTAAGAGATGCTTGTTGCTAGGCAGTCGCGCAGCCAGATCTCGCACGAGGGCGGCGCGTGCGCCGGCTGCTCGTAGTGCGCGCACTACGCCCGGGAGAGACTTGCGCGCGTCTGCGTAGCGACACTCGAATATCGCTGCGATGCAGGAGCGTAGGACCTACGGAAAAAATAAATCAATCATATTTCTTTTGTTTTCATTTTAAAATATTATCACATGCCATTTGAATCTTAATCACATTTTAAGGAGTATTGAAACGTTGAATTTTACGTATAATTTGATTATTATTACACAGCACATAACACCACGCTTACACGCTTGTATTCAAAAGGGTAGGCAGACAGAGAAGTTTTTTTATTTATTAAAGAATATTCAACATTGGTTTACAAATAGTATGTATTTAGGAAAGGAATTACTGCTAACGTAAACACGAATTTATAGGTGCACATAACATTAAAGTGAAAATACATTAGACAGAAGTTGCTTATAAACTAGAACTAAAATTTAAACAAAGTTTATTAACTTCAAGAAAATAAAATGAAATATTATACAAATTAATGAAGGGCATGGTATGATGTTACATTCTGCACACTTACATTTTGCCAGTTACATTGACAACCCATAATATTAAGTTCCAGACACAGAACGTGCGATTCGAAAAACGTCCTGTGTAAAAAAAATGTGCGATTCACAAAATGTCCGATTCGATAATAATTAATTAGTGGTCAAACCTGCGGGGTAATTGCGTAACACACTATCAGTAGCAATGGGTTTAATTTTGACAGTTCAACAACATTCATTGCGTTTTTTATGTCGTTTAGCAGATATATTTTTCGAACATATGAAGCAATAGATTAGCAATATCCTTTAAAATGATTCAGAATGAGATTGATAGGGGCCCCGATTCTGTTGTCCACAAACTGAACTAAATTTAATTTCAGTGCATCTTTTTCTTTCTATTTCATTATGAAAAGGACAGAAGATAAATATTAGTTTAGTCCTGTCAAATTAGTCAGCGCTTGACGTAAATTGACGTATTTTTAGTAGCCAATTTTTTAATCACGTCATAACTTGTCTATGGATTATCTAATTTGACAGGACTAAACTAATATTATTTTCTATCCTTTTCTTAGTGAAATAGAAAGAAAAAGATGCACTGAACTTAAATTTAATTTAGGTTGTAAACAACAGAATCGCGGCCAGCGTGTTACGGAATTAGGGTGTTGTTCCCATCCATTGAGCACAAATCCAAGCTACTTCCATTTTGATATTTATGCAGATGGCATTACGGTGTAAAATCGTTTAGGTTGTGTGTTGAAAAGTGCTTGGTTTTCCGTCGTTCATACCTCTAATCTCCTAGCTGAGTTGGTGAGCAGTAGATGTCCGTAGTCCGCAGCGCCAGTGGGCGGCGCGGCCGGCGGGACTATGCGGGCCTGAGGCGGACGGAGCGCTGTCAACCTGGTAAACATCGTTCATTAGGTAGGACATTCACGTTGAAAAACCATAGTGTCATTAATAATAATAACGCAGGGCAGCATGTGGCGAGCTGTTGGGCAGTAGCGACCCCACGGACCCTATCTCTCGGAAGAAGTCTTGTTCCTCACCTCTGGCTTGCCTTTATTGGCTGGCTGGAGTGAACAATGACGAGGAACAATCCCACCTCATTCTTGCCCATACCGGACCGGAACCAACATATGCATATGTTGGGCCCGGTCCGCTATATTGATAGCTGGATACCTAAGCCTCGTGAAATAATGAAAACTGTACTGTATGAATGAATTATATTGGAAAAATAAATTAAAAACGGTTACAATATTTGAATCGGCGCGACAGTAAAAAATGCGAGTGTTCGTCCGTGAGTCGGAGACGAGTCTGTCCGATGATGGCCGAACGGGAGCGCGAGCGCCCTCACTGGCGGCCCGCCCCCACGTACCGCCTTCACCTACACCAGCCGAGGGTTATCCTTGGGTGCACTTTCATAGTGCATACAGGGATAATCGTCGGTTAGTGCCGCATGTCATTAAAATTTCCTAAGCCTTGTGTTCACCAACATTTAATCAACTGATTAAATATTTAATCAACTGATTAAATATTTAATCAGTTCTATATTTAAAATTTCCTTAGGAAATTTGTCATAAACCAGCTGTTTAAAAACTTAGCCGGTGGTTTGAATTTTGGTGAACTCAGGCCTAAGGGGCCTCTGCGAGTTGGCTTCGGCCCCTCGTACGCCTTCCAAAGGACCGGCACCCCATGGTCCCGAGATAAGTTAAATTAAAAAATAATAATAATAATGCTTTATTGAAAACAAAGTAAGTACACAGTTACATAAGCGCACTGCCTCCCGAACTAGGTTGTTAGCCTGTATCTCAGGAGACAGAATCATTGCAATGTAACTCTTATCTCGGTAGGGTAAAGTAGCTACAACTGCGCGTTTGTTTGAAGTTTTGTCTATCGGGATTAGCTCCGGTCGCAGACGGTCATCTGTCACTTAAAAGTTTTGAAAAGTTTTTTGGAATTGCATATAGTTGTTTATTCTACAATTTCGTAATCATGGTAATACAACATAGGCAAGTATTTCCGTGGTTATAACAGATCTACATTAGATCCCATACTGATGTTCGTATTTCCGAATATGGGCTACAGGTTAAGTCGACCTAGATCCTTTAAGAGGTTGTAGTTTCCATCATTCCTGACTGATTTGACTATGAAACACCGCACCCCAAACTTAACCGTTTTCAAAGGGACTTTCTTTTTTTTGGCAATTTTAGAGTAGAGAATAATAAAGCAACTTATCTACTACACAAAAATCGCAAACAGAAAAAAAATAGTTCAATATACAAAAAAACATTTTTTAAACTTTTTATTTTATTTATTTATTTAAAAAACTTACACATGTTCACAAACTTACAAGTATTAGCATGCAGTTCTAACCAAGAGAGAACTTAGACCAAATCAACAGCGGGTCCCAAACTAGGCACAACCTGTATCTTGGTGACCCAAACACTATAATTAGTTACTAATTGAGTCAGTTCAGCTAGCGCAAGATTGGCATTGATGATTACATGATAGTTAACTCTTAAAAATTTGCAATTTAAAAATTTAATTTTATAATTAAAAATTAGCTATTGACAAAAATGTGAGTAAAAAGAAGCTAACTAGAATAGACATACAAAAACAGTTGAGGTGAGTGAATGTGGAGTGTAATGTGATATATTGGACTTCAAAGTCCAATATCTAGAAAATGGTTAAGTTTGGGGTGCGGTGTTTCGTGGGTGTTTCATAATCAAATCAATCAGGAATGATGGAAACTACAACCTCTTAAAGGATTTAGGTCGACTTAACCTGTAGCCCTGTATACAATGATTCCCGAAGCGAATACCTTTGATGGGGTGTCTGTACTTACTTGGGATTGGTAGCGCTTCTTTGGGCAACTTCCCTCATGACATCTCTCACTCGTGCGGCATCTAAGGGCGGGAGCGGAGGCTGGTGGATACGAGAGGACGCGCCCTCTGGCGGCCGTAAAATGCGTTGCTGGAATGCCTGCAATTCAATCAAATATTACTATGACATTACAAAGAGTATCCTTACAATATACAGGATGTTGCCGTGTTCAAACTAGTACCTGGAATTTCAGCACATGATTCTACTAGACCCACCAAAACGAAATTTTTCGTCAGTTATAAAAAATAATGAAGACATAGCGAAGGACAGGCTGTTGTGGTGCAGCATGGGAGAGGCCTATGTTCAGCAGTGAATGGTTGAGAGAGTTGAGTGATTAAAAAAATATACTAAAGTGCAAAACACACTGTCAAAAAGTATGTACAGAGGCCAGCACATCAAGCTACCTTAATCTGTCAAATTTCTTTGATAGATTTTCAACTTTACTACAAAGGAATAAGGTTCATATTCTGTCTATATTCATTTATACTGGGGTAGCTTGATGTGCTGGCCTCTGTACAAAAGATTTTTTTTTTTATAAATGACGAAAACTTTCAACGCTGGTTTAGAATCGTGTACGCGTCAACTGTTACCATGAATTAATCAACAACAATGTAAAAGTTCGCGCGTCAACGTCCCCCCTTGCACCGAGTATACAATCAACCAATATTGAAAAGAAACGGAAAATTTTTAGGCCGGTTACATTTACCAGGTTTTCAGATAGTCCTCGAGCAAACTGAAGGCCAATTCTCGTACTTAAAAAACGTTCAAATTCAAGTCGCAATCTCAGCTCAGCGACAATCGATGTCAAAAATGTATGTGTATGTAGGTTGTAATTTTGACAGATTGAGACACATTAGAATGCCAACGTTCTTAAAAATACGGGAATTGCCCCTCTGGTTAGTGACACAAACAGATAAGTAGTCTGCCCTAAGAATCAACCAACCAGCACCCAAAATATTAGAATGCTCTTATAAGCGTGTAGAATGATACTGTTGATCCTTTGGAAAACTTGAGCGCATTTATAGCAAGTTTATTCTATTCAAGCATGAAAATTGATAAATTATATTTTTATTAACCTGTGGATTCGGATTTTCATTGAGGTGTAACTGCATCGCTAAATCTTGTAAATGCTGCAACTCCAGTTCTGGATTCAGAGACTCAAGTCGATTTTGTTCTGGAAGGTTTCTGAAAAAGAAATATATAATTTTAAGTTAAAATCAAGGACGTTAGCCTAGAGGTGGTATTTGCAATACCAGAAGTATTGCAGTTGCTATGACAACGTTGGAAGTATAGTATTGTTGACCTCGTACGTTTCTACATTTATATCTGTAATAATTTATATGGTGTACTTAATAAAGAGTATTCTATTCTATTCTACGACCTCGTGATTGCTTTACCACCCTAAAGTTGAATGTGACTTGCACGTCGTAAAACTTTGTAAAAATATACCATTTTTACTTTTAGACCAATGTAACAAAAATATTAAATCTTTGTGCGCATGTTACACACGAGCGACACGCGTGATCGGCAGAGGCAACTGCAGCCGTCAACAACATGCCGTTCGTGTATTTGAGAACGGTGCTCAAATACACAAGCGGCAAGTTGTCGACGGCAGTCGTTGACGCGTCAACGACTGCCGCAGACACGCGTTGACGGCAGCTGTCGACACTCGTCGACGGCACTTGCCTCTGCCGTCGACGCGTGTCGCTCGTGTGTATGCACACTTAGTGAAGTTTCAATTTACTGGGAGTTTCTGTCAAAAATGGCAAAGCTTTACGAGGTCGACTATTTTTCCCCGAAAGTGTTTCTTCAGTTTCTATCTATTATATCTTCTGGATCGACTAAAACAACGTCTACATACTGCCCAAGGCAAGGTCATCCCATATATCAGTGGCTCGTTATAGCCAGTATAAACTTGGTTGTGGAAGTCAAAAAGGCAGTCGCTCCATGTAAAATACTGGTATCAGCTGCATGCGGCGAGACTGCAAACCGACTCCAAAAAAGTTGGGAAACGAATAGGCAGATGATGAAAATGACTTACTGCACAAGCTCGTCCCATATATCGGTGGCTCTCCAAGGCGGGCCTCTTTCAGCGACCAGTCCGTTAAAGAACATGGAGTCAAGTAGTCTCACTGCGAACTGACACTGCGAGAGTCCGCGGGCTCCTAGGAAACCCATCTTGTGGAAGGTCAGGACTGGAGACGGGTGGATGCGGATTATTGTGAGGCAATGTCTGAAATGAAGACACATTTGGTTATCAAGTAGTAATAGAAAATATATGATTATGGTTGTAACTTTGTAAGGCAGTCACAGAAAAAGATATTGCACACAAAAACGACAGTTTCCAGGATTCATGGAGGATCAACATACATCCAGGAGAATAAAATAAAGATACCATGATAGATATTTTTAAATTATAGATTTCTGAAACATTTTTTTTTTATTCGAAAACCGTGTTGTGTCTAGTTGGGACGACGAAAATATGATAATATTATAATTATTTCGTATATTATTTTGTAGTAGTTGCGGTTTAATTTCAAAAGTTTCGAAATCCCTATTCCGAGTTTTATGCTTTTGTAAATACTTAACGTATTAAAAAAAAATGTGTCATGCGTAATTACTAAATAACTCTTTAAACACCAAAATATCATCAACATACCTATATCCCTGCAATAGCTTCGCTAACGTCCTCATAAACACAGCCCTAATCTCCTTATCTAGCATATGAGGTGGTGACGACGCCGGTGGCGGAGGGGCGAAGGCCGAGTCTGCAGACCGAAGCTCCGGCTGCAGTACTAACGCTAAGGCTTCTTGGAGAGACGAGAGGAGCTTGCCTTCCGGACGGGGGATGTTCACTCCTGCTGGTATGTGAAGAGAGCCCACATCTAAGTCTGCTACTATTACGTCCAGCTGGAATGGTAAGAAAAAATGATTTGTAAATTACGCAGAAAAAAATTACAAAAAAAAAAAAAAAACTACCGACTTCCAAAAATACACTACAAAGTGGAAAATAACTTTAATTTCGGAAGTCGGTGTCTTTGGGTTCGCATATTCGTTGTTTGCCACCGACTTCCGAAATTAAAGTTATTTTTCACTTTGTAGTGTCTTTTTTGGAAGTCGGTAATTTTTTTTGTAAAAAGTTTTTATTTATCACTTTTTAGTTCTACTTACCCCGCACAAATTCGTATAGCACTACTTGCTGTATAAATATCAGTGACAGAATGTTATTATAACATCGTCAATTTATACTAAGTGGAAAAATACGTATTATTGAAGCTAACTCAAAAACTACCCAGGCAAAGTTAATAAAATTTATATGGGACCACCCTTGAGGCATACCATATCCATTAAAAAAATAATTTTGAAATCGATTTACAATTGCCGCAGATATCGCGTAACAAACATACAAAAACATACAGTCGAATTGTGACCTCCTCCTTTTTTGAAGTCGGTTAAAACAGGCTTTGCTATTCACTTCGGCTGCTGTGGAGAATTTGGTCCTTAACTATAACGGACTGATTGGGGAGCTTTCCTTTGACTAGCCACTTGTAGTGACCAGCCTTGACAATGTTGACAACGGGTCCTTTGCCATTTTAAGTTGGTTAATCCGAACTGGAAAGTTTCGATGTAATTATGAGGCAAAAAATTCTCAAGAAAAGTTAAACCTTTTTTCCTTCGTTCAGTCTCTGGCAGACTGCTGGAAATATAGCAAAGACAGGTATACAATATGTAGCAAGATTTCGCAGATTACGTAAGACACTGCCACAAAATCCAGAGTCTCATTTATTGCGAAGCCTAAGCAGAGATGCGGCTATAGACGGAGCTTTTTGATAAACACGCCGATTTTTAGACTCACCTTGCTACAAATCATGATCCTGAATTATTGTTTGCTAATTCCAGTACATTTGTTAGTCCACTCAGAAACAGAAGACATACTTAACGCTAACTCACCAGTTCCGAAACCTCCTCCTTCAAACTGGAATGCACTCCGATCAGGAACGGTGTTGGAGTAGCCAGCACTTCTGCTAACCCCGCTGGTAGTAAGGGTATGTATACGTGAGCATATCTGAAGGGGAACATGAGAGCCGCTAGGGCTCTGCATGCAGCCGCTAAACGTGCTGCTGCTAAGGAGACCAGCAGAACTTTGTGTTCGCTCATGACTGCGCACCATAGGGTCACCGAGTTGTGGATACCTGGAATGAAGAGGTTCTGGATGAAAATCAGAATAAAAAGTCGTTATTTCTTATAAGACTAAAGTTTGGTATCTTCAAGTATTCAAAAATGTCAACCTCACGTTTATTGGAAAACAAAAGATCGATCTCACTTATCCAAAAAAGTCTTGTCAAATAAAGTCCTCCAGACCGAATTTCGGCCATGCCAATCAATCTCGGCGGAGACCAGCCTTCGGTGCGGGAGATATTATAGTGCACAAGTTTGTGCGCAGAAACAGGTGCACTTTCTCTTCCCTCACTCTCATAGTCCGATGGGAAGGCAATCCAACACGACCGGAGATAGATCAGGCGCAGAAGTAGCGGCTTAACGTACTTTCCGAAAGCACCACACCACCAACTTCCAAACTCCGGGCTGTCCAATGAAAAAACCCAATACCCACGAGACCAACGGGACAGTACTTGGTTACAGTTGTATTTAACTTCAATAGGGTAAGATTCTATATTTTTTGCTAAGAGAGTGTTCAGCATGCGTCCAATTACAGATCATAATCATAATCAAGCCGAAAGACGTCCACTGCTTGATATGAGCTCAAGCATTAACAACGACCGGACCTATGCTTCCCGCGTCTAATTCCTGTGACCTTCACCAGGATGTCGGTCAGTCAAGAGCAAACAAATCACCTAGCAGATAAATATTCACAAACACTTTGGTTAAGGATATCAAACTACTTATGGTTATCAGTTTACGTACCAAGCAGCCTCAGCAGCATATAGACGGCGGTGTGTGTAACAGGCATGGGCGGCGCGGCGGGAGGCTGCAACGCCTGACGGTCGCCGGCGCCGATGCTGAAGCGCACCTGCGGCCCGCCCGCGCCCGGCACCAGCACGCCGCCCACCAGGTTACCGACTAACGTCTCTAGAGGCACTCCTAGGTTCTCCACCCATACCGTGTAGATTATACCGAGGCAGTTCTGGAATGGATGAATTTTGGATTTATAATTTTTCAAACCATTTACATAAGAAGAATAACAGTGAAAGATCAGCAGCACTCCAACATCTAAGGGATAGCACGTATGATATTCCTACGACTAAACTTTTACACCGTTATAAGTTTCAACTTATAACAGCGTAACTCAGTCATTCTCATTACATTCTTAGGCCCGTATTACAGAACGTCACTCAATACTCAAGCATTACTTAAAACTAGATTCAAGCCATTTGATTGGTTGAAACTAGTTTTAAGTAATGCTTGAGTATTGAGTGACGTTCTGTAATACGGGACTTAATCTTCATTTTGATTTGATGCACAAGTATCGAATGCATCCCGTATGAACATCCAGTTCTCGTGTAGAAAGAGCTGAAGAAAAATTAAGCTGACAAAAACCGAGGAGTTTGTTCAATAATGAAGGCTGTATTCATTTGAAGCTGAGGTATTTCATACATCCTAAATAACCTTCCAGTTTTCAGATCGATATAACAGATAAACATTAAGCAGGTCAGGACTAAGGGCTTTGTTCAACAATGCAAGTTACTTCAAATTTAACAAGCGGGAGGCACCTTACTAGAGACCAAGAAGGACTTTCTCCGGGCTGTTTTATAATCAGCTATTTTAACTATTCCAGGTCAAAGACATACAGACATACAGAACGGTCTTAGTACTTACTCTGAAGGTATCGATGTAGTCCTGTCTCGACACGATGACGAGGCATTTGGGAGCGTACATGATGCTGTGGTGGGTGATGTTTGGTACCGGTCGCGCTGATTCTAAAGATTCTTCGTCCTGTGAACAAGCGAAAGACACATTTAAAGACAGAAGAAGAATGAGAAATAAAGGAAATTGTAGATTGTGTTTCTGAAATATTACAGAGCGAACAGCGAGCAGTCATTGTACAGAACGTAAAAACATGTTCTATTGGAATATTTTCAAAAATGTATAGTTGTGTATCTTCAATATGCATAGTTCTAATTCCTATATACCAACAGTTATTTATCCTAGTCCTGAAAATAACAATTAATTCATAATGATATAATACAAATGAAGCAAAAGGAGTATGTACGGACAGTAGCAGGTCGCGTTCTGTAGTATCTGCCTATCCTCATGAGAAGAAGGCGTCAGTTTTTGTATGTATGATAATATACTAAAATAATTGAAAAACTAAACCTCATGAAAGAACTCCTATGTCAACGGTCAAGACATCCAAACTGCGATAAAAAGGAGCATAAACTGCACGATAACCGTCACAGCCATGATAATGGCAAAAAGAACGTGATAATAGACTGCAAAATGAGTATTTTTTATGGCGCCCTGCGCCGCCTCCCGCAAATCATTATAGGGTGGGTCGTAGATTCGTAAACGCAATCTCATTTTGCTGTATGATGGCTGCCGACAGCTAGTAAACAAGATTTTCGATAAACACTTCAATTTAACTTGATTCTAAGTGATTATGGAATAATCATTAGAAAATGACAGGAGTGGGATGAGATTAATAATTTAATAATCGTTCTTGCTAGACGATAATAACACGAACAGCTGGCTGATAGAGATTTTTTTTCATTTACAGCCTCTCGCGCCCGGCCCTGGTTCGAGCCATGGTCCGGGGCGAGAGGGAGTGGGAGGCAGTCACCTCCTTCTGCGAAGCAGTCATGCTAGCGAAGGAGGTGGCGGGACGGCTGAGGGAAAGGGCCTCACGTCCCAGCCGCCGCGGGAGACGCTCCGGGCGTCGGGAGCCGCGAGACGACTCCCGGCCACCGTAGGCGCGGGCCTGCGGGCGGAGAGTAATGGGTAACTCTCCGTCCGATCAGGACCAGGCCCGTGCCGGACGGCGCGTACGTGTTCCACGCGCGCCTCAAAGAGATGTCAGCATAAGGAAGGGGCCCGCAAGGGCCGAAGCCTGCCGGGGCAGCGGGATTGTCCGAAAGGGTTACCGCTACCCCGGAACACAAAGAGCTAAGGAAGGAACACGGGTGGGTTTTAGCCAGTAAGAGTCTGACACTCCCTTCTGCTCCACCCAGAGCGGGAGGGGTCATTGGATGATTTCCCATCCACAAAAAAAATAAAAGCCATACAGATACAGGTAAAGCAGTTGTACAAAGAAACCACACAAAACTGACCCCAACACACATAACATTGACCCTCATAACATAAACATTATAAAAAGACTTCTTATCAGGCTCTTCATCAATGAGTGCGCTATTACTTTACAATTTGCACATAGCAAACTTAAGTCTTAAGCGCCACATGACTTAAAAAAAAAGAACAGCATGCACTACATTACGCGCAGATAATAACGTCATGATTGTAAGGTACTTCTTAAATGTACCTCCATATCTCAATATCTTAATTGGTATGCAAAATATGTCCTCACAAACGAAGGTCGCAGTGCCTATCGATAACACTGGAGCACAATCGATTCTTCGACCCTCATCGCTTATCGCATTCGACGACGACGATGTCCATTGGCACAGAATATAGATCTACAGAATGCTCCACACAATGAGCAAAAACTTGCACCCGCACACATTAGACGTGCACGTATTGATCTCAGTAATTCCAGTCGCGAGTGCGCTTGCACACGCTGTAAGTGAAACGTGTCTATGTGTGCTTCGATCAATAATAATAGTCTCTGTGTGCGTGCGAATTCCTAATTGTATGGAACTGACCTTCTGCACTATTATACAGCAAAACGCATAAATCGCATTCAATCAACCTACTGCCTCGCCTTTTCCCAAATATGTATGTTGGGGTCGGCTTCCCGTCTATTCGGATGCAGCTGAATACCAATATTTTACAGGGAGCGACTGCTTATCTGACCTCCACAACCCTGTTACTGGGTAATATGATACCCCTTGGTAAGACTGGTTGTCAGACTTTCGGGCTTGTGACTACCTGTAACGACTGTCAAAGATCCACGAATGACAGCCGGGACCAACGCCATAACGTGCTTTCCGAGGCACGGAGGGGTCTTGGTATGTAAAGATAGTCACCGATTAATCGACCCGTGCGGATGTTATTACTTAGCCATAAGCCCCTCTAGCAAAACGAATGCATAAAAATTGTTGAAATTGAATAGAACCATTATACACTTGCGCCGGTTTCTTAGATAGACGTTTCACAGAAGTAATGCTATAAGGATTTGAGGAATCATGCCCATTATTTGTTTTCTCGTTACTTAGCTTCGAAGTAATGGTTGTATGAAATGCACATAGTTTAGCTATGTACAGGTTGGTAACTAAAAATAAAAGGAATTCGCTAAATGCAAACAATTCGAGCAATGCTGGAAATAGAACAGTGATTTGATAAAGTAAATAAACTGGAATCTCAGCGTATTAAGCAGCACCCTAATTGCGAAACACAGTTGTAATCACAATCCAAATCATTTTGAAGGATATTGCTAATCCATTGCTTGTGCTTCATCTATACTTATAATAAATCTGTAGAGAGGTCAATTCTGTACATGAAATATATTTCCAAAATAACTATCAGCGGGTGATTAGTGATCGATACTGACGCCAAAAATGCAATCAGTAAAATTTTTGTCTGTCTGTCTGTCTGTATGTTCGTTATAGAAACAAAAACCACTCGACGGATTTCAACGAAACTTGGTACAATTGTTCTTCATACTCCTGGGCAGGTTATAGTATACTTTTCATCACGCTACGATCAATAGGAGCAGAGCAGTGAAGGGAAATGTTGGGGAAACAGGAGAACTTGCTCCATTTTTTAAGCTTTCGTCGCGTGTGCAGCCTTAATGGTTAAAGCTACACAGAAATCATGTATGACGGAAATGTTCTTCTTAAAATTATATAAAAAATATTCCACGACAGCAAATGTCTATCTTTTATGGTTGACTCACAATAACACGTGTAACTCCCGATAGCTTAGCAGTTCGGAGCTTTCTGATTATATTTATCTACCCTTACGTTTATAACACTCTCACTCATCCCTAATTAAAAAATGATAAAATTATTACATAAGTAATAAAAAAAGAATCATAGAAATTGGTACAGAAACACCAAAGTTATACATGAAATACGCTAATAAGCCATCGCGCGTGAATACTGAATCATACTATAAGGATTATTTTTGTGTAACGGTCGCCGCGCCCGCTATTGTCTTGAAAAACGCGTTGAATGAGAAATACGCGTTCTCAAGAATCGGCAGAGGAAAGAGCACATCGATTTAACTCTATGAGAGTTAGTGCCTCAATTTCCGGAAGTCATTATTCCACGCGGACGAAGTCGCTGGCAAAAGCTAGTATGTTAGTAAAATTTGTCTGCTCAACAACTTAAATAACGCAATTAATTTTGTTAAACTGTGAAAATAAAAGCCATTGCTACTAAAAGTAGCAGTGTTATGCAATTACCCCGTTGACAGCCATAAAAACAGAGCCTCGTATCTAGTACTAGCTTCTGCCCGCGACTTCGTCCGCGTAAATTTTTTTTGTTTCCCCGATCCATCCCGTCGCAACGTGTCGCCGGCCTGCGCTATTACTTCGTTTTCGCTTGGCGAAAACTTCAGACTTTTTTTCTTTTTCTCAACTCCTAAGGGTCCTAGCGTCAAGTTTAATAGAATATAGCCTTCCTCAAGAACTGGGCTATCAAATGCAAAAATATTTTATATATGCGACCAATACTTCCAAAGATTTAGAGCTTTCAAACCGTGTTTCAAACAAACAAACTCTTCAGCTTTATTATTAGTATTATTTTGAAACTATGATATCTCCTAAGATATACATTGAAATCAAATGATGTCAGAGGCAATTTTGTTCAGAATTAAATACATGTGATGAATAACGTATTTATTTGGATAAGGATTAATACCATGTTTATAAAAACACCTTCGCAAATAATGCATTATTTTAGAACAAATTTGGTTAGCATAAAAGAGGTTATAGTGAGCTAACCTTAAAAGATAGACATATGCTGTCGCGGACTTTTTTTTAAAGCTTTTAAAGGGAAACAATTCTGTCATATATGATTTTTGCGAAACTTTAACCGTTTACGCAGCGCACGCAGCGGAAGCTCTCAATAGGAAAAAAATCCCCCGATTTTGAAACATTCTTCATTGGTGCTCCGCTCCGCTCCGGTTTTAGCGTGATGATATATAGATTTAGATCGATGAATGGACTATCTAACACTGAAAGAGTTTTTCAAATCGGACCAGTAGTTCCTGAGATTAGCGCGTTCAAACAAACAAACAAACTCTTCAGCTTTATAATATTAGTATAGATGATTCGTGGACTCCTACGAATATAATGGGACTTACTGGGGTTTTAGTGTCATGAACAGAAAACATCAATATTACTTTAACAATCAGAGCTCACTTTTGGGTACCAAAGAACGGCCGTATGAGTACCAACTCCAAAAAGATTACCGAGCATGAGACCTTGGCTGCAGAAAAGCAATCCACCATTTTTGCTTCGAAGCATTTCTTATATAAGGTGTTAAAAAATTAACCCTACAAACTTTAAGAGGTGCTTTAGACCATCGAACTGAACAACTTTCACTATGGGACCAACTCTGAAATCACGAAAAAAAATCAGCTGTTTAATACCTAAGTTTAATACCTACTTGACCAAAATGTATTAAACAGCTGGTTTTTTTTTCGTGATTTCAGAGTTGGTCCGATAGTGAAAGTTGTTCAGCACCCTAATTGCGTAACACACTATCAATCGGAATGTGAATCATTTTGAAGCAAATTGCTAATCCATGGCTTCATAAGTTCGAAAAATTCATCTGCTCAACACGTAAATAACGCAATGAATGTTGTTGAACTGTCAAAATGAAACCGATTCCGATTGATAATGGGTTACGCAATTGCCCTGCAGTTCGATGGTCTAAAGCACCTCTTTTTGTCAGGTTATTTTTTTAACATTTTGTATATATTTATACAGGGTTATTTGAAAAACACCAGTAACCTCTTAAGAGGTAATTGTACTCATCATTATGAACAACTTTTACTATGGGACCAAACCTGAAATCGCGAAATAAAAATCAGCTGTTCCCTACATTTATCTTCGTCTATCTCGTGCCAATGTAGGGAACAGCTGATTTTTTTTTCGCGATTTCAGGTTTGATCCCATAGCAAAAGTTGTTCATTATGATGAGTACAATGACCTCTTAAGAGGTTGCTGGTGTTTTTCAAATAACCCTGTATACCAGCCTATTATTGTCCCAATGCCTGGCAAAGGCCTTTCTCATGAGTACTAGCAAGCGTAGTGATCAAACTGCGCTTGCTCAAGACGGGTTGGCGATTGGGACTTATCTATACTTACTAATAATAAAGCTGAAGAGCTTGTTTGTTTAAAGACGCTAATCGCTGGAACTATCTAATGATCTTTTTGCATTTGCCAGCCCAATTCTTGAGGAAGGCTATAGGCAATTTAATAAGACTCTTAGGAGCCGAGCACGAAAGTCAAAAAGACCGCTAAGCGAAAAGGAAGTAATAGCGCGGACGGGCGATGCGATACGTACGATACGTGATAACTCGCAGACAGAAGCTAGTATTAACTATGTATAAGTCAAGGATTCCTCACGATGTTTTTTTCACCAATGTTCATGTTAGTAATATCCAAGATAAACTCAGAAAGTTTAAAGACATTTTATTCTTCCAAAAGCATAGCTTCTGAAAGCATTCTTATCCCCTTGATAACTAACAATGACGGTGTGTAACATATTGCAATATATCCCACAGATAATCCCGACTGTTGACATTCGACAAGATAATCCCTAAACATAATCAAGATGTATTCAACTACTAATTTCATGCACGAATAGATCAGTCTCATAGATAGCTTGGAGTACAGACACGTTGGTAGCCCGTAATACCACCGAGACTCGACGCTTCCGCCGGCGACGCGGAAGCAACGCAATCGTAATAATGATGACTTTGATTGTGTACTGCGACTTTTAGTCGCAGGAGTTTGTGCTGTATGATGTAAAGTGGAAATTTGATGGAGTTTTGACGAGTGTGACACTTTTTAGAAGGTTGGGGATGATGAACCGATGAATGAGGTAAGGGAACTTCAATCCAGAATCGTAGAAAGAAAAGCATTCGAGTTTTATCCTGCCCCTAAATCGAAAACTAATGGTTTACATATATGGTACAACAGGCCAAGGTAATGGTTAATCAATTTTGCCTTTTTTTTTTTTTTTTTTTTGTGGATGGGAAATCATCCAATGACCCCTCCCGCTCTGGGTGGAGCAGAAGGGAGTGTCAGACTCTTACTGACTAAAACCCACCCGTGTTCCTTCCTTAGCCCTTTGTGTTCCGGGGCAGCGGTAACCCTTTCGGACAATCCCGCTGCCCCGGCAGGCTTCGGCCCTTTCGGGCCCCTTCCTAATGCTGACATCTCTTTGAGGCGCGCGTGGAACACGTACGCGCCGTCCGGCACGGGCCTGGTCCTGATCGGACGGAGAGTTACCCATTACTCTCCGCCCGCAGGCCCGCGCCTACGGTGGCCGGGAGTCGTCTCGCGGCTCCCGACGCCCGGGGCGTCTCCCGCGGCGGCTGGGACGTGAGGCCCTCTCCCTCAGCCGTCCCGCCACCTCCTTCGCTAGCATGACTGCTTCGCAGAAGGAGGTGACTGCCTCCCACTCCCTCTCGCCCCGGACCATGGCTTGAACCAGGGCCGGGCGCGAGAGGTCGCCGCCGCCGCCGATCGCCTCTGCGAGAACACGGCGGTGCTCCGCCCAATTGGGGCATACCGCCACCGTATGCTCCACCGTGTCCTCCGGGCGACCCTCGCAGTGGTGACACCCGGGCGTATCCTCCCGCCCGATAATGTGCAGGTACCTCCCGAAACACCCGTGTCCGGTGAGGACCTGCGTCAGGCGGTAGGTGAGGGCGCCGTGGCGCCTCTCTAGCCACTCCTCAAAGAGGGGTCTTACCGCCGCTATCGCGGCGTGCCCTGCGCTGGGTTGCGACAGTCGCTCTTTCCATGCCGCCATGAGATCGCGCCGGAGGTCGGTCCGCTCCGCCGCGATTTGCCGCGGAAGCGGAGTTTCCCCCCGGCGTAGTGCCTCCGCGCGCCACTCGTACAGGCGCGCGAGGACTATCGCCTCCAGATCCCACGGCGGCAGTCCGGCAAGGAGGCTTGCCGCCTCGCCCGAGATCGTGCGGTATCCCCGGATCAGCCTTACGGCTACCACCTTCTGGGGCGCGTTCAAATAGTGGGCGGCTCGCCGCCGCAGTGAACGCGCCCACACCGGGGCCCCGTACAGGGCCATGGACCGCACGACCCCCGCGTAAAGCCTCCGGCAGGAGGCGTTTGGCCCCCTCAGGTTGGGCAAGAGCCGCTTGAAGGCGGCCCCGGCCCGTTCCAGCTTGGGAGCCAAACGTCGGAAGTGCTCGACGAAGTTCCACCGGCTGTCGAGGACGAGACCCAGGTACCTCATCGTTGTCTCGACGCCGATGTGAACCCCTCCTGCCGTTATTTGGGATCCCGAAGGCGGCCCGTTCCGAGGCCCATGAAAAGACATGGCCTCGGACTTGTGCAAAGCCACCTCGAGACCCAACTGCCGGATCCTCTCCACGACTATCGCAACCCCGCGTGTCATCGCGTCGGCCGCCGCCTGATGCGACCTCCCCTGCGCCAGGACTAGCGTGTCGTCAGCGTAGCAAACCACGCTGACTCCATCAGGGAGATCGGCCCGCAGCACCCAGTCGTAACCGATGTCCCACAGGAGCGGCCCCAGAACCGATCCCTGTGGGACACCGCACGACATCTCTCGCCGGTTCCATTCCCCGTTGCGACCGGGGTAGATGACGGCTCTGTCCGTCAGATACGCCCCGACTACTCGACGGAGGTAGGTCGGTACCCGGTGATACCGGAGCGCCTCCCCAATGCAACTCCAGGGCAGGGTGTTAAAAGCGTTGGCGATGTCGAGTGACACCGCCACGACCACCCCACCCCGGGACACCGCGTCCCCCGTCGTGAGGGCCCTCACGCGCATGATGGCGTCCACCGTCGAGCGCCCCTTGCGGAAGCCGAACTGGCTGTCCGCAAGATCCGGCCCCGTCCTCACCAGGTGCCCGACGAGGCGGCCCGCAATCACTCTCTCAAAGAGCTTGCCGACCTCGTCGAGCAGCACGATGGGCCGGAATGCGGACGGAGAGTCCGCAGGGCGCCCTGGCTTCTGTATGAGGACCAGCTTCCCCGTCTTCCAGCGGAGTGGAAACTGGCCCCTCTCCATGCATGCGCTTAAGAGCGCCTCTAGTCGGGGCCCGAGAGCCCCTGAGGCCAGGACCCAGGCCTTACCCGGCAAGCCGTCGGGTCCTGGGGCGGTATTTTTGGCCTTCAGCCTATTTACCGCCACTCTCAGATCTACCCCGGTCACTTCAGGGATGTCGTCGTCGTCCGCGTGGTCCGCTTCAGGCACCGCAAGTGGCGGAGCCATGGGCGGGGGAGTGTGCTCCGCCCGTGAAGGGAACAGAGCGCTCACCACCTCCTCCACCATCAATTTTGCCTTCACCTACAGCCTTGACAGTCTGAACAATACCTCGGACGCTGCAATAAACGTGGCCACCTCCTGGGCTGAATCAGTATAAAATAAGCAACATATATGTATCGTCAAAACGAAATGAAGAAGAAGACCCGGTCTCTAACACCTATAGATAAATCGAATTTTTTACTCCTGAATTATGCAAGAACTTCATTCTGAATACTCTTAAACTAACACTAACAACGATCAAAAGGAAAATGACCTACTTTAAATCATCGTTTCCCATAAAATGTATCCCAAACCTGGCATAAGTTTAGATGGCTTATAAAGTTATAACACAAACGTTGAATCAACGTTTCCCCACAAATTCTAAACCAAACTGTTTTTTGGCTTCACTTGCTTACTTAGTTAATAATGATCAACAGCATGATTTATATACCAACTATAATACATAATTCCACAATAAATATTACATTAATAAGGCCCGACCACACATGCGGAATTGTCGGTACTAATGTGGACTGTGAAGTTATTTGAACACATGCCTGTCGGCAAATATTAGGCAGCTGTAAATTACGCCATTTTAGAATAATGGTAGTCAAATATCAACATATAGAAAAGGTGAATTAATGTTCTGATGGAGCCCGTGGCTAAATAATAACAGCCGCACAGGTCGATCGATCAAGTTAAGCTATTATTGCCGCGGTTGGTCTGTGGATGAGTGGTTTTCATTCCGTGACCCCTCCGTGCCTCGGAAAGCACGTTAAGCCGTTGGTCCCGGCTGTCATTCGTGGATCTTTGACAGTCGTTACGGGTAGTCAGAAGCCCGAAAGTCTGACAACCAGTCTTACCAAAGGGTATCGTATTACCCAGTAACTGGGTTGTGGAGGTCAGATAGGCAGTCGCTCCATGTAAAATACTGGTATTCAGCTGCATCCGGTTAGACAGGAAGCCGACCCCAACATAGTTGGGAAAAAGCTAGGCAGATGATGATGTGTAGTAGAAATAATAATATACAGAGTGGATTTTTGAGAGGAGGCAAACAGGGTATGTGCCTTAAGCTTAACCGTTGTACCTACAGGAAAATGGCCCTTAGGTTTTTGTGAAAATTTGATCTGCATTGAGGTAGAGATTAAAAAAAAATACACTTAGAACATGTGCAAGCCCGTATTTTCGGGCTCGATCAAAGCTCCGAAACTCCAAAAACTCCAATGCACCAAAATCGTACCATGTTCCTTTAAACGACAATCTAGGTACCCCGAAAGCGAAATTTCAACGGTGATCGAATAAGACAGGTAGAAAATTGAGTTTTCCACGGCGATGGAAATTGACGTGTGTATCAAATATGAATTTGATACACACGTCATCGTCGTATTGCATCGGAATCGAATGAAATCGTAGATATTTTAGATAGCTTGAAGGGTATAAAGTTTTATCAAAAGTGCCGTCCCACTTTCTGCCCGGAAATTATCCCACGGAAACGTGCTACCGAGACAAAAAGTAACCAGAAAGCCTGCCCCAAGATGCCATCTATCTCCTTGCCAATTTTATCGAAATCCGTTCGGTGGTTTAGGCGTGAAAAGGTAACATACAGACAGGGTTACTCTCGAATTTATAATATTAGTATGGATTACAAAACACGAACCCCAAAACACCAACCCTTCACCAGTCCTTAGTGCTTTACCCTGGTAGAAGAAGTGGCGCAACAAGCTTCCCAATAGAAAGTCTGTTAAGTTAGAAGAAATTGAAGAACAATCAGAACGAGTCAACAAGAACTAAATCGTAGCCAGGAAAGATTTTCCGTTTGCTTCAAGAGTATCACTTAGCGTTACATTGTTATGGAATGTTATCTCCATAATGCTTTCAAACAAATCTTCTATCTTCTGAAACTTCCTACATCGTCCCCATTTTCTGATTCCATTGTTGTTGCAATTATGTCAATTTATTCATTAAGACTTACAGCCAAATAAACGACATGATTAAAATATTCAGGACCATTTTTATGTTAAGGCTCCTACACACTTACGGGACGGGAGTCCCTTTATACGTATCAAGCTGTTCACAGCCGTATCAGACTTGCTTGGAATATATTACATCACGCCTGTAATTCACCGAAGTTAGGCAGAGGTGTACCTTAGCATATATATCCATATTTTGCCAGTTATATTTAAGTCCCATTTAATATTGCGAGCCCATTGCCATCAACCGGACACAAATCCTGATTTCGAGGTAGAAAGAAAAACGCTTGGCATATTCGAGGTTTATTCTGTGCTATTTTGACACGTATTTACTACATACTGAAATTTAGCAGTTGCTAGCATATGGTTGCAATCTCTTTAACGATTATTTCCTTCTTCCACTATAAAGATTTTATGCAACGACCATTTTTAGGTTAACAGCAAACAATATTCAGCTTCACCAGTACTGAAGTCGTTGCTACCTTTTTTATTATCTGTGTGTACTTGGCAAGGAATATTCGCATTGCTTTGTCTTATATGGCTTTGTCTCCCTTTGAGTTTTGACCCGGATTCCGTCTTGGGAGCATTGTTTATGTGAAATCAGGAAACCGTGTGTCCTATTTCCGAGGATTCAAAGTTTTTCGTCGCTTTGTTTTTCCTTACTTTGAAGAAAGCGGATTTTTGTAGATTTCGGTCAGAGAAAAGTAGAAAAACTTTAGTAGGTACTAAATATTTTAATTTCTTTAGTTAGTATTTTTTGTTCCTTTCTTCTTGTCTGTTTATATGTGCTATGTATGTGGGTATAATCTGTTAACTAAATATCTATCCAAATATACAATTGAAGTGTCTGTTTGTAATGTAAAAATAACAGCTTTTTATTAAATCCATATGAAAGTATACACTCTGTCTGACTGTATGTTTATCTGTTTGTTCCGGCTTATCTCCGAAACGGCTGGGCCGATTTTGACAGGACTTTCAGACGGATATTGGCAGACAGCCGATATTATTATTTTCCGGCATCTACGCGAACGAAAATCGCGGGCGGGCACAGCTAGTTTAGAATAAATATCATCTTAAACTCTTGCCCAGAAGGACTAAATACGAAGCTAAATGGTGCCGTAAAATCTAAAAGAAACATCAGTTTAATCACCAGTGCCTCTATTTACCTACATAGCTGTAATATAAGAAAGGTTTACGTCAGTACATCCTGTACGGCAACACTCCAGTTCAACACGAGATGTGAACTGATCTTTAGACTATCAGGGGCGGGCGCCGGGCGGCCACTCATCCGTGCTCTGGGATTTGACGTTGTTGAAATCCTTCAAGCGTGTTAACGTCTTAAATATTTCCTTTTAAATCTCTCGCTGTTTCCGCTTCAAATTGTTGTTTCATCTCGAGATAATGGCTGTGATAATGGATTAATTGTTTGAAGCACGAAGTCTTTCGCTTTGTTTTTGATAAGCTCTTGTTCTTGAATGAAAAAGTAAAAATTGTGAACGTTTTTTCCCAATGACGCCTTATCAATTCTTCATGGCTTACTTTATTGATAACCAATCAGCTGATTCCCCCTTGAGATAGCAAAGCGGCTAGACAGTAGGCAAGCAATCAATCAATCAGTGCAATTTATTGCAGTTCACTGCTGAACTGAAGCTTCCTTCTTCTGCCTTTTGTATCTAGGTTGTCTGGTTCATCAGGCTGGAACTCCTTCTAGCGATGCCTATTCTTTAGTATAGAGTATGTATGCTTGTTCTCTGGGTATGAGGTAAAGGGTGAAATGTCCCTGGTCCTGGATTATAAACAAAGAATCCTCTTTTCTACCGCGCTATAACCAGTGCTATTATGATCAACGTTTTCGTTGTCCTGCTCTATTTTGCGTTATTTAGCCAGTAGTATATCTAACAGACGTGACGACCTGTAAACTGTTACCTACATAGCTCTTTGATAGATATGTAAACACTAACTCATGCACATCAGTAGTGAGGTAGAAGTCACTAATGTTAACTGTCAGTTCACTATAAATGGCAGGAAACAGTGGACAAGAGAATCGTGCCCGCACTAGATGCTTGGTGTGGTGCTGAGCCAGTGTAGCGGTATAGGTAATCAGCTTAAATACAGGATCAACAGGATTCTACAACAACTGAACATTTCTACATAAGTCCATACATATATTAGAACGATACCCAAATACACACGTTGGTGTTAACAATGTGCTAATAAACAAATAGACACGGTATTGATTGCCTAATTAACTGCATTCATTCGACAAATGTGCAAATAAAGCGGACGTGGAATTAGTGCAGCTGTAGCTAAATTTGTAAATTTTGTATTTAAATATGCACTTTATATCCTGTTATGTTTTGTTAACATACATAAACTAGCGGAGAAATTTTTCGTCGATTATCAAAAACAATCTGCTGTTTCATAGAAAAGTGCAATTACATACGAGGTCAAAATGTATGAAAGAGCTTTTTCAAATAACCGAGGAAAAAATTCTGTATTGAAATCCATGGTAACAGGTTGCGAGTCGATGCCACCCTGTATAAACTCACGCCTTTTTTCCCCATGGGGGTAGGCAGGGGGTGTGGAGGTTTATAATGATAATAATAACCCCACCGACGTATCTCTACGTTGACGTCGTCGTGTTGGGGCTTGCGCGCTCCGAACTCTAGACCATGCCTGAAGGGTTTACTTTGCCGTTACAGCAAGGTAATTGCGTAACACACTATCAGTAGCAATGGGTTTTATTTTGACAGTTCAACAACATTCATTGCGTTATTTACGTTGTTGAGCAGACACACTTTTCGAACGTAAACGGAGCAACGGATTAGCAATAAGCTTCAAAATGATTGAAATAGAGAGGAATAGTGTGTTACGCAATAAGGGTGCGGGTCTAAGATGAGGAGCCAGACCAAGAGAGATACAGAAACCCGCAGGGCAGCATGTGGCGAGCTGTTGGACAGTAGCGACCCCACGGACCTTATCTCCCGGGAGAAGTCTTGTTCCTCACCTCTGGCTTGCCTTTATTGACCGGCTGGAGTGAACAATGACGAGTTCGCCGCTCGTACGCCTTCCAAAGGACCGGGACTATATATATCTCTTCTTCACCTTGTAATTTCATTTTTGGAACCAGGCTTCAACTTAGGGGTGTTTAAAACTGACCAACTTAAGCCTCCCAGCAGTCAGCAGAACAGTCGGACTTCAAATGCATTCTCGTATTTTACTGAACTCACTAGAACATTGTTTTTTTCTTCTTGTTAGCGTATCGATGGCAAAATTTTCAAACCTGTTTCGCCCAAAATTTAGTTACGCGAACTCCACACTAACTGATGTTTTTTCCTTCGATAATTCTCGAAAACGTTGCACATTTACGCATAGTCCGTATCAGGATTCGCTCCTACGTTCGAACCAACTTATACCAAACAGAAGCTTACTCCTGATACCATGAGATCTCTTATTACATAAGAGATTAAAGTAATCCCCGAGCGAATCCGGAAGTAGTCGAACATAGCCGAACATTTCGCGGAGTTAAGCCATATTACATGGTGTAATATTTTATAGTCTTACGAACTACTTCTGGACTTGGTATCTTTGCCAAGTTTTACTTAATTCTGTTAAGATACTTTATATTCACTTACTTTACTTTATATTCTTCATTTTTTATTCTGACTGTACGCAAGTACTAGATGAGACTACGAGACCGGTTTCCATAGGGCACGCCGCGATAGCGGCGGTAAGACCCCTCTTTGAGGAGTGGCTAGAGAGGCGCCACGGCGCCCTCACCTACCGCCTGACGCAGGTCCTCACCGGACACGGGTGTTTCGGGAGGTTCCTGCACACCATCGGGCGGGAGGAAACGCCCGGGTGTCACCACTGCGAGGGTCGCCCGGAGGATACGGTGGAGCATACGGTGGCGGTATGCCCCAATTGGGCGGAGCACCGCCGTGTTCTCGCAGAAGCGATCGGCAGCGGCGGCGACCTCTCGCGCCCGGCCCTGGTTCAAGCCATGGTCCGGGGCGAGAGGGAGTGGGAGGCAGTCACCTCCTTCTGCGACGCAGTCATGCTAGCGAAGGAGGTGGCGGGACGGCTGAAGGAGAGGGCCTCACGTCCCAGCCGCCGCGGGAGACGCCCCGGGCGTCGGGAGCCGCGAGACGACTCCCGGCCACCGTAGGCGGGGGCCTGCGGGCGGAGAGTAATGGGTAACTCTCCGTCCGATCAGGACCAGGCCCGTGCCGGACGGCGCGTACGTGTTCCACGCGCGCCTCAAAGAGATGTCAGCATAAGGAAGGGGCCCAAAAGGGCCGAAGCCTGCCGGGGCAGCGGGATTGTCCGAAAGGGTTACCGCTATCCCGGAACACAAAGGGCTGTGGGTTTTAGTCAGTAAGAGTCTGACACTCCCTTCTGCTCCACCCAGAGCGGGAGGGGTCATTGGATGATTTCCCATCCACAAAAAAAAAAAAAAAAAAAAAAAAAAAAAAAAAAAAAAAAAAAAACCGGTTTCCTTTTTAATCAAATGATAAATAATGAATTAGTCAAGATCAATACGCCAATCCATTCCCCAAATATGTATCTATGTTATTCCAGTCTAACTGAATGCAGCTGTATTTGCGAAGCTACTGTCTTTTTGAGCTGCGTAACATGATACCCCTTGGTAAGACTGGTTGTTAGACTTTCGGACTTCTGACTAATCGTAACGACTTTCAAAGATCTACTACAAGTTATCAGTATTTTAAACGATTAATTTTATGATTGAATGAAATCAATCAAGCTTAGTTTAAGAAAGAAAGCAAACATCCACCTTTGCGTTGGATTTATTATTGTGAGTGCTAACGAGCAGAAATCATATACCTTGCTGCTAATTAAGACGTCCTGTTGTTTTCTTAATATTGTAAAAATAAATTCTAGAATAATTGATTCGCATCAGAAGAAATGAACAAAGTATGATTAATTAAAAGGAATGGCTCATACAAAAGAAAATCTTATTCTATTTTTTTAGTTCTATTAAGAAAAGAAAAGTGTGGACAAAAAAAAACATCACTCTCTCCTGTAACATAAACGCAAAGGTAAATCAGGGCGTTAAGCAATCGAAATCTCGATGGAAAGAGATATCTAGACGTGCAAACACATTTTAATCACAAAACCAATCCCTTATCGTGTTTCCTTGCTTCAAATGCGGGTACACGAACTATTCTCAATACAGCTTCACTCCATGTTCAACTCTGTAACCTCACAAAAATGGTATACAATCGGTTGACGAGCCTGTCTGATACGTTTTCTAGCTGCACAATTTCGAACTTTAAAACTTTTGGACTGAAGTCCTAAATGCATTAAAGCGTCTCATTTATATCTCCAAACTCTATTATGGACTGTATAGCTAAGGCCTAAAGTTAAAAATTGCTAAGCAGCACGAGAATCGGTCAGTGCCAGCCGGTGGCGCTTCCTGCTATCAAAGCTTAGTTTATTTACACGCCTTTCCTCGTAAACAAACTTTTCAGGGCGGTAATTAATATAGTGCTGGATGTGGGTAATTGTAGCTAAGAAATTGGTTGGCCGGTGATTGGTCAAATCATTTACAAAAAGAATAATTAAGATAGAACTTTTATGGAAAACCGTAGGAGCGTATTCAGAATTCCCTATTTTTTAAATCTTCGATGCCAGTTGATTCCACTGCGTAGGTACTACGAGCACTACGAACTACGAACGGACAAATTTATACAAAATCAATCAAAATTCATTCATTTATTCAAATTAAGCTAAGAATCAACACTTTTTGAACGTCCCCCAAAACGCCCGCCCTTCACCACTTGTACAGTAGTACAATAGGATGGAAAGCAAAACTTTCGTCATCTAAATTATACAGGGTTACTTTTCAATGGCCAGCCAAATTTAAGGATGTGGTACAGACCATCAAACTAAACAACTTTCTCCATGGGACCAACAAACGTCATTGCGAAAAATTCATCCTTAAATTTGGCTGGTCTTTGAAAAGTAACCCTGTATATGCTTCTGACAATCATAGCTACTAGGTAGTGAAGGTCGCTTAATCACTTCTGTAAGAGCGGTTCTGCACTACATCCGAACCGAATCCGAGAAATGCCGGTCCGAAGTGCCCGTAGTCCTCTGTCCTATTTGTATGAGGGGTTGCGCACTAGATCCGAACTCTATCCGTCCGAATTTAAAACATTCCCAATTCGGATTGAAGTTGGATCTTTAATTCGGATGTAGTGCAGAACCGCTTTATGAGGTCTATCTTCAATTGCGAACTAATTTAACTATGTATGTACTTCCTAGAGCTTGAAGCTCTCGTAACTTCCAAATTAGCATCCTTTAGATGCTAATTTGGAACTGTCGTAACTCCGACATTGCAATTCTGTCACCAGACTCATAAAACCGTAAAAACTCAGTTTGTAGAACAATGAACATTTTTACGTCTGGTCTAGACTCTGTCACATCGGGGGCGAGCGGCGACCCAATTATTTTAATACCTACCATTATGCTTGAGAGTTGTGACATACAAATAACCAGCGACTGTTTTATTAAATGGCGTATGTAGGTAGGTATTTGTACATACGACTTTATGTCCCTCAATTTTTCATTTGGAAATGTGAAGCGACTCGGTATGGACGAAAGACGCGTTGCTCCGACCCCAATTAAACTGGGCTAAGGGCAAGAGAATGATGGTGATGTAAAGTGACTCGTCTACAAAATCCAAGACATGACTATTATATAATTATATATATATATATTAAGGTGCCACTTGTCGATATTTTTTCTATACAAATTTCGAGAGAATATTACTCCACTGTTTGACATTGTGCATCCAAAATTAAACATGATGTCGTTTTGGCTTATTATTAATTGTGTCTGTACGGAAACAGAATAGTAAAATAATAAGCCATTAAAAAGTTATGAGCCAATAAAGATTCGTTTTTCTTGCTATTTTTAACGCAACTTTGGGTGTAAATAAGTAAGAAAAGAACTGTAGAATTCTTCAAAACCAAGTCCGTACCGACAAAGCTCAGTTATCGAAGAGATCAATAAACTTTATTTGTAATTGATTTATGCAGTGATTTTTTCACAAAACTCGATTTTCCGAAGCACTTTTCGAATTTTTTTACGCGCCTATCAGTTCGGAACGGTGTTTCTGTGCGTGAGAACTAGACGTTGTTTGTTTAGACTAGCGTCTTTACTGCTCATCACTGATACTAGCGCTGTCGAACACGAAGCCAGGCGAGACAGCGTGCTTTTGGCCGTGACCAACAGTGAGTTCGAGCTCGCGACTAGTTTACTCTTAAGGAATGAAGTTTATGGAACAGTCTTTAGACTGTTCTAGCCAGATCAATAACGTTGGAGTTGTCGCATAGCACCTATAAAAGGTATTGCTTTTTTGCTTAGAAGAAGGGCCTGAGTAACAACCAAATTCATTTTTATTACAATACTAGCTGACCCGGCAGACTTCGTACTGCCTCAATCGATAAATAAAAGACCTAAACTTTTGTATAAATTAATTTTTAAACAAACAAAACGAATCCGTATTTAATAAAAAAAAAACATTTTTTGAATGAATCATGAAGTGATTTTGCAATAAAGTTCAAATTGACTCTACATTTTATTTAGAAAACGTTTGTATGGGAAATAGAAAAGGGCTGTTTTTAGGGTTTTCCCGGGAATTATTCGATTTTTTCTCACCTTTCAAACCTTCCCTAGACCTCCACGAACATTTCAAGACCAAGATAAGATAAATCTGTTCAGCCGTTCTCGAGTTTTAGCGAGACTAACGAACAGCAATTCATTTTTATATATATAGATTAGTATCACACATATAAACACGATTGAACCAATAAAATTGCCCCAGCTGATATACTCGTATATCAGACAAACAATTTCAATCCTTCAACAAATAAATTCGAAGGGGAAATAGCTTGATCGGATCGGTGCTTTCCAAACAGCCATCTATCATGGCATGCAAATATGCACACCTGTGTAGAATTAAAGTGGTTCGTTTTACTTTTATGAACACAAATTGTCGCCTAGATTATGTCTCACTAGTCTTCAGTATTAAACAAGCTATGCAGCACACACTTTAACCGTGTTTGAAGTTTTTAATTTTCAGGATGAACAGTTTTTATCGTTATGCCAGCGGGATTGTCCGAAAGGGTTACCGCTACCCCGGAACATAAAGGGCTAAGGAAGGAACACGGGTGGGTTTTAGTCGGTAGACACTACCTTCTGCTCCACCCAGAGCGGGAGGGGTCATTTGATGATTTCCCATACTCAAAAAAAGGCAGTTTGTTTTGCCTAATCAATATCGGTTTGGTTTAATTAACCAAACTGATTTTGATAAGGCTATATTGGTCAACAGAATACTAAAGCTTATCGTATAACCTTCTATTGATTTGACAATTTTACATTCTGGGCCAAAGCCAAATAATTCGGGATAAGAGCAGTGAGATAATGCT
Source organism: Globia sparganii (assembly GCA_949316385.1). Taxonomy (NCBI): domain Eukaryota; kingdom Metazoa; phylum Arthropoda; class Insecta; order Lepidoptera; family Noctuidae; genus Globia; species Globia sparganii. Next base: position 18,173,105 of record OX438656.1, read on the forward strand.
GATAATAATGATGAAAAGTTCAATTCATCAACCGGAATAAATCGGAAAATTTTACAGACATTTGTATTCCAATTCTCGTACTTAAAACCGATCAAATTCAATTCGTAATCTCGTCTCAGCGATAATCAATGTCAAATACTTGTTAAAAATTTAGGAAGATTGAGAGGTATTTTTGACAGACTGAGATTAAGATTATCAATGCGAACATTCTTAAAAATACGAGAAGTGTTACTCTGTAGTGTGATCTACATTAGATATCGAATCCCATCACTAATTTCGCCAGTTCATTAAATTTGACCTTGTATACCCTTAGGTGAGGTAGCTGAGCCAACAGCTGAAGGATCTGAGGCAGCTGGTCCTAAGTCTGATTTCCGAACGGATACGGAAGCTCGTCCAAAATTAAGGAATATTTCTAGAGCCAACTATCGGAAATTCTTCTAGTTATGTAACTTTTTAGTTTAGAATAAATAGTGGAGGGATGTTAGGTTAGTTAGTAGATAGCTATAGTTATAGATATGTGACCTGCGTGTCGTGCGCGTACGCCTCTAAGCTCAGTGCGATTAAACAGCTTGTTACCGAAGGCCGTGTCTTATTTAACATATACACAGGACATCAGACATTCAGGCTCCATGAAAGAGCTAATTCTCTCCAAAAACTTGCTTCCCCCATAGTCGCCGTAACATTTCAAGTAGATTAAACCAACCTAACAGTTATAGACATACTCCGACATTTAAGTTCCTACACCCGTAGCACAGAGGGCCTCACCAAGATCAGTTCAATTAAATCTATGGATAAAAACTGGGAGCTATTACACATTACATGCCGTAATAAATGGAGGAGGCTTTGCAACTATGTATGGTGTGTAAAAAGTAATTGTTGTGTTCATAATAACGTCAATTCATAGACTACGCTAATTGTAGACTTCCCGTATTTTCCCATGAACTTCATAAAGCGCTATAAAGTATGGAAAGAAGCATAATGCAACTATACCTATATAACTTTGAATTACGTCTACATAGTACAGACGCCAGCACATCAAGCAACTACAATTTTTCAAATTTCTTTAACAGATTTTCAACTTTATCGCAATAGCATAAGGTTCAAAGTTCATTGGGAAAATTTCACAGTTTCGGGTAGCTTGATGTGCTGGCGTCTGTACATAATGGAAACAACAGCCAATAAGAATCTGCTATAATTGTAGTGCGTACAATACGTACAGACTTGTTTATTAACAGACTAATGTTTGGCCAAATGATTTCCTATAACAATTTCTAATTTGCTCGAAAGTAGATTGATTATATCAGACACAAAAAAACCGCATATTCCGCAGTCTCGAAGGTGTCATTGCTAACAAAGTGGATTGTCCTATATTGTAATATTTTAGCCAGCTAATATGTGTGTTGTAACTTGTATTATGTCATATTTATTGTAAAAATGATTTGTAAATACTTTTATTCGAAAAAAAAATGTAGTATTATTGTTATATTGTTAAGCAAAAGCCATTTCTTCTAACCCCTATCAATAAGTCTTAACACAGACATCTAGTAGGTAATCTTAATAAAAACACATCCTCAAAACCATTGCCAAGTCCGCGACTCAATAGGCCACAATACGCGACCTACATACCGCATCCATCGCATTACTGATATTACGCACTCCGCACATTTGTCGAACAATTCCGTCTTAGGCGCAAGGTCGTTGAACCCAACTGCCGAACTATGCACACTCTTGTCGCACCCTCAGTGGAATTAAAGTCGAATGTACTGTTATGATTAATTAATTGTAACGGGTAAATTGTGTGCAGAATTGCAGATTTCTTGATGAACAAATATATAGCAGGACGGAGGGGAGCGTTATGTTTTGGGGAGTGACCGATGTCCAGCAGTGGAGGATAATGACGTGGAAATTATTATGATGGATCTATAGAACTGTCTTTACAGTTCGACCCTGTGTTAAAAAGATTTATTCCGATACTTTCTGTGGTCACAATTTTATTGTTTTTCTTTTCTATTAATATTTTGATTAACGTTTGATGTTATTTTTTTTTAATGATATCTCTTTGTTAAAATCTTAGCAGAGCATAATATTTCGCTGCAAACTAGAGGAATATCCGATTCTAATAGTACAGGTGCACCTAGTTTCGTTCGGTATCAGGGTTTGAACTTCACAGTGTCAAGTTACTCTTGTAATTATTATATCTCGGTAACTTGTGTCCGTTCTAATAGAGTAATATACTTCTAGCAATCACTCTGCCTAGCCATTTCCCAACTAACGTTGGGGTTGGCTTCCAGTCTCACCACCACCAGTATGTTACATAAAGCGACTGCCTATCTGACCTCCACAACCCATCTAATGGGTAATACGAAACCCCCCGGTAAGACTGGTTGTCAGACTTTCGGCACAAAATAAATAGTACCTTTCGGGCTACTGACGACTCTATTGTAATCAAGTTACTACAATCTGTCAAATTCCTTTAATAGATTTTCAACTTTATCGCTAAAGCATAAGGTTCAAAGTTGATTGGGAAAATTTGACGATTTCGGGTAGCTTGATGTGCTGGCGTCTGTACTTCTAAAAAATAAATTAAAAAATTGGTAACAGAATTTCGTAAGCAATAATAGAACAAAATCCCTCGACAAAATTCATTCCTCGATGTTAAATTTATAGCCGGACTAGGTGCACTTACGTCTTTATTCCTCTAAAGGTTGTAACACAGATGCGCCGATGTGTTTATCGCTATCTACCCGCCACCTACCAACGAAACACATGTGCATGTCTACGAGCGCAACACCGGATGTGGACGACCAGAGAAATTGTTTGTGATCGAATTACACAACTCAAGATGTTTGCGGATATTTTTATCATTATTTAAACAGATGTAAAGCTTCCACGAGAGAATTTCACGTAGAGCAAACTCTATGAGCGATACGCTTTGTGTGTGTCGCAGCCAACTGGCTTAGATAGCCATTTAGTTACCTGGCTAGGCTTAACTATACGGCGCCGTTCAACTAACGGCCTGAATGATATTCAGCCATTCAATTAAATTAACTACTTGCCTATCCCAGACATTTAAATTGGCGATTGATTGATTGGTGATTTATTTAAAGCGATAGTAATGTATTGTATTGCAGTTTTCAAAATTATACAAATTACAAAATGCGTGTTTACTACCAACTTAACAAGTTCGGCAGTAAAAATTGAGCAGTAAACTAAATCAAAAATCATAAGTTCATATAGTAAAATGGCTTAACGGGCAGTTACGTGTGGATAATTAACATATCGGACTTAGTCGGTGATAAATCTAACTTGGCAGTAGCGCTCGCCGGCCGCAGCCACGGCACCGCTCGCTACGCTCGACGCTCGCTTGGCTCGCGGGTGCTTGGTCGGGGTGGCCTGGGTATACTGCGACCAATTCGGCTCGCGCGTGGTTGATCACAGTTACAAATTAAGCTATGATCTGCCGAACTATTTTTTTCTCACATTTTCACCCTATTATATAAATCGCCAAAGCTTCAGCCAGCCAGTTCATTAAATGTTATATTAGACACATTGGCTGAATATCATTCAGGCCGCTAGTTAAACGGCGCCGTTTAGTTAACAGGCTAGGTAGGTAACTGAATGGCTAATCAAACTAGATGGCGGCGACATAAACTTACAAAATAATCTACAGTCTATTAAAGTCTGCTGTTGCTCCATAGCTTTAATGGAATTCAGGGGCGAAGCGTTTTGCGTTGATCACCCTTGAACTTTTACTTAAGGGCGCCAGGGTAGCTCGCGCAATTCAAATTTTCTTACGTTTTTGCAATTTACAGGTCAGTGTCAGGTTGTATGTTGAACAAAATATGATTCGCGACCGTAAGTAGTATTTACAGAATAATAATCTTCAACACAACCCTCTCAGTTCATATAAACCCATTGAATTATTGCTTTATATTTTATGGAAATAGCGTAGAATAGCATAGCGCATTGCATCTGAAAAGTTCTTTACTTCTCCAAAGAGACCTTGGCAATGAGCCCTAAACGCGCTTGAATGAAAGATGCTTGCCCAAGTGTCAATGTCAGTGTTACCTCACAGCTCAATGACCTGACTTTTTATTTACACGACAAATTAGTAGAAGGCCGCTAAACGATACCCTCGGAACAACAGTTGAATTTGAACGATGTTATTTCTATGTAACTTTTCCAAGTCAATATAACGTTGCAGCTCTATCGGACCATACATCTCCAAACTACACAGTAATGATCCCATAGAAGATCACAGTTACTAAGCATTAGTTCTTGCCCTTGGTCTTCTTTCCTGCCTCGTCGGTTTAAAGGTCGCAAAGGCTACAACTAAGCACGAGGTCTTGGATACGATTCTCAAGTCAGGCAAAGGGTTATGGGTTTACCATCAGGAATTTCTCAGTAGTAGCCTAGTATATATGAGTACGGTTAATGGAAAAAGCCTCGCATCCTATTATAATAGCCTCTACGACCGATTTCGGTCCCGGTGGCCAATCTCAACGGAGATTAGCCGGGTACGCAGGAGATATTATAGTGCACAAGTGTGCGCGCAGACACAGGTGCACTCCCTCTTCCTTCTCTCTCATAGTTCGATGGGACGGCAATCCGATATGACAATACTCAATACTCAATTCTTTATTGCATTCCATATTATGTACATAGATGGTATGAAATATTGTCAAGATCAATATGGACCCTGTCGGATGACCGGAGAGAGATCAGGCGTAGGACCAACGGCTTAACGTGCTTTCCGAGGCACGGGGGTATCACACCGCCAACTTGCAATTCCGGGCTGTTACTAAGAAATTCCTAATGGAAAAACTCAATATCACTTTGCCCGACCTGAAAATCGAACCCAGGACAGTCGAGCTTGCTACCACGAGACCAAAAGGGGCAGTTCGCATCCTATTACATGGGACTTAAACATAACTGGCAAAATGTGTACTAGGTAAACCCCCGCCTGAGCCTTCGGGTATTACCCGGGACTTGAAACGTTACGCGTAGTACACACGGCTACACATCAAGCTATACAAAACCAGTTTACGCTGGTCTCGCATCGTACGGAAATCCTATACAATGTGAGATCAGCTTATACTGGAAATGTATAGCTTGATGTGTAGCCGTGTGTACCAGTACCGATAATTTGTACCGTTCCACCAGGATCATAACAAAATTAATTCCTTGACTATAACGATACTGACATGACAAACCGAACGAAATCTTAAACTATTCAGTAACAATATTATCAATACATGGTTATTAGTATAACGATATAATAAAGTTATTCATTTCGATACTCAACGTTGCCACTTTTGCCAGCTTTATGACTTATAAGATGACGAAAAAGACGAAAAAGTACGAAGAATAACGTTACAAATGGATCTGTAACGTTATTACAAGCTGATAAGCTTAATGTTACTGATACCTATAACGTTACTTATAATATCGTTCTACGAAAATAATATTCTATAACGTTATGTTTTGTAACTTTATCGATTGTTTTTTTAGGTTTTAGTAAGTATCGTTACAAATTTTGGAACGTTATAACATAATTGGTAACGGAATGAAATTCATTTCATTTTCAAGTCCCTGGGTATTACAGAGGTAAGCAATGTGTTCTCCTTCAATATTGGTCTACACTTTAAACCTCCATTAGTTCCGAATACAGCCCCTTACATACATACCTCCTCATACAAAAACCTTTGTTGATATTGTAAGCATAAGTTCCGAAATAGATATAACGTGTACCATTATATTAGCTAAGCCATCCATTAGAGAACAAGGACCCTTCATCACATCTGACAGTTGAACACTAGAGCCCTTTGCGCAACAATAGGAGGGTAAGCTAAGGGGCGCGAAAAGTGGAGATGAAAAACATATCCGTGTAATAATTATCCTGACTTAGCGAAGGGTGACAGCAATATTTCAAATATTACTTTGAACTATCTCCAGTATAAAATAAGCACAGCTTTTGGTGTTTTTGCGCCAGTCTCTACAAGGTAAATCGCAAAAAAAAAATTACACGTAAGTTGTAAAGATTACACAATAAAAACATACCGCTAGAATTAAAAATTCAAGATTCTTATCTAACGCGCATTGTATCTTAAAAACACGATTAGAATAGGGCTAGAGTAACGTTACTCAGGTTAATTCAGCGAATATTGCTAGGCACACGGTTTTGTTTTTTTTTTATTGTTATCGAGCCAGCTCTTGACCTCGATCAAGCCTGGTTGAAAGCGATGGATGAGGTTTATGATGCAATGAGCAAACCCAGAAGATGCCTATTCACTCTTGCTTTGACGAGTTATATACGGGTGGGATCACAGACGCTGGCAGAGAGTTCAACGCTTATTTAGGAAGGACTCATAAGGCCATAAAACCCAATGTAACCTAACTAGAACCTATACCAAACTCAACCGAGAAGTATTTCAGAAGAAAGGGGAGCGGAATATCTCACTGAAGGATATCCTACTAATATTATAAATGCCTACTAATATTATAAATGCGAAAGTTTGTATGTATGGATGTATGGATGTTTGTTACTCTTTCACGCGAAAACTACTGAACGGATTTTGATGAAACTTTACAGTAATATAGCTTATACATCAGAATAACACATAGGATACTTTTTATCCAGATATTCCCACGGGATCAAAACTTACGCGGGTGAAACCGCGGGGCGCAGCTAGTAAATTTATATCTTTCAGTGAGAGATTCTAACAAGCTCAATCAATCTGTCTAGCTCTAGCCTTTTCCCAACTATGTTGGTGTCGGCTTCCAGTCTAACCGTATAAAGCTGAATACCAGTATTTTACATGGAGCGACTGCTTATCTGACCTTCCCAACCCACTTTTTACGTTACTGGGTAATACGATACCCCTTAGTAAGGCTGGTTGTCAGACTTTCGGGCTTCTGACTACTCATTGACAGCAGGGACCAAACGCTTAACGTGCTTTTCGAGGCACGGGGGGGTCTTGATATATAAAGATGGTCACCCATCCACGGACCAACCGCGGCAAGCGTACCTTAAAACCTGATCGATCGACCCGTGCAACTGTTATTACTAGCCCCTCTCGGATAAAAACACATCGCGAATAGAAACATCTGTCAAATAGTGTTGTCAATTTATTCTTAGTTCGGGCTCCGAACTATTCTCAAGTCTGTAGGTGATACGGAGTAGGAAACATTTTGGCCGAAGTCAGGGGAATTTTGGCCGCAACTACGGATTTCGTACTTAGGGAATAGATAGACCCCCTGACGTTAATACCTGAACACTTCGCAACTCGCCGGCATAGCCGTATAAACACGATATTTACATCGAACATTATGTAAATTGACGTCTGATTCAGTGGGGAACGACGCGTATCTCCGGCCCTTGCGTGTGCACACTATTGTCGTACAACAAGGGGGCACAGAAGGCCGTACTGCCCTAGTCTGGAGTTTTGAACAAGATAAGGAACGTGGTGACATCGTGGCAGGCCCAGACGGAGATGGCGGGATGAGCTGGACTCCTTTGCTTGCAGCTTTGAACAGAGAGAAGTGGAAAGAGAGTAGGGAGGCCTTTGCCCTGCAGTGGGACATCACAGGCTAATAATAATAATAAGGAACGTGGTGAAATTGTGGTCAAGTAGTATGTTATAGAGGTTTGAGGAACAGGGTGTAAAGTTCACTCATCCTCCATAGAAATAACTCGCCTCTTTACAAGAACAACGTGATATTTTTTAAACCACAACTTTACAGATCAATTTTAAACATTAAGCGTTGGTAAATTCTAAAATATTGATAATTTTACATGTCATAGCTCCTTTTAAAATGCCGTGTTTTTGTAGAAAATAAAATTTGACATCGCGGTTCTGAATATCAAAAAATAAAAAAGAACGTTTTTATGAGATGTCACGCACGTTGCTCTTGTAAAGAGGCGATTGTGTCCATAGTGTTGTGTCTGGTCGGCAACTGGCCGACGATTGTTGTCGGGAGTCCGGGACGTTGTATATGGTAGTTGCGCGGTAAACTCTGCTTGTGATGCAGGATTTTGGGTGACGTCAGTATCATAAGTAGTTCGCATGTAGCGATGTAGATGCCGCCACAATGTAAAGTCCGTCAACTACTCTCTGTCGTAATAGCACGAATTTGAGAATAGCTAACGCCATAGTAAAAATATTAGCCAATCGGCAAGGTGGAAACCGGGGCTACCCAGGGTTTATCAGATATGAAGGAATTTGGGTATCAATTCTAGTGGTATCGAACACTACGGGTTATTTCAAGGACTGATGTGCCTCGAACTACTGGAATATTTGTCCATCATGGTTTAGCATCACATGAGGTCTGTGAGCTTGTTACAAGATATTGTTCAGACTGGTCCTACTGCTCCAACCTCCTCTACGCTACTATTATGTCATCACCGTACATCTTATATGGTAAGTAGGTATTGGTAAGCGCTGTAATGGTTGTTTCTACAATATAAATTCAGTCAAGTTATGTGGTTTTGAAATACTAAAGTTAATTCGCGAAAACTTCCAATGCTTTACATAAACCATGCTTGAAGGCTCCACACGCAGACGTGGTAAAACAATTTCCATGAAATTTTAATAGAAATTGTCGTACTAGACTCGCGTCACGCCTGTTTGGGAGCCTATATAAGTTTAGTTACATTTCATTTCGAATATTACGCGATGTTGAAACTCACAATAATTTGTCGAGAACTCCGCACATCACTCAAACGGATCACTTAACATTTTGTACCACTTGGATCTCAGCCAACACCATAAAAGCAGAAAAAGAAATAATATAATGGGCTACTATACTGTAAATATTTGATGAAAATAACTTAAATATACGATGAGTATGGAATGGAAGGCTGTGATGTCAAGTCCATTTGGTTTTTACCAGCTTCAAAAAAAAAAGAAGTTATCAATTCGACACGTATGTATGTAATATTATTGTAACTGCAATATTTTCACATATGACAATCTATTAGGGCTTCCAAACAAATATACAAAATTTTATAGATGTATGTATGTATTTATGTTTGTCCACGCATTTCTCCGCAACTGTTAATCGGATTGTGACATTTTTTTTTATTGGCTTACGTTTACTTCTACTTAGGGAACGGTGCAAGTTTCATCACAATCGGCTCAGTAGTTTTCAAGATATGGACTAATACTTGTAAGTGTGACTGCCTGACTTATTGATACGAGCTACTGGGTGGTGTCTAGGGAAAAACACCTCAAAAACTTGGTCAAATTCTAGTGCAATATTTACAACAAAATTATTAAAACAAAATTATTACCTAGGTATTTATTACAAACAAATATTCCAGTTTTTACTTAAAACTAAAAATTATGAAATAAAAAAGTATTAATAAAAATCGACTTCATAAAGAAATTAACTCAAAATTATCAAATAACTTTACTTCCGGAAGTCGGTGGCATAAATCTAAAACTAAAATACAGATCCCTATCCCAGTTATTTCACAATTTTGAGTTATTTTCTTTTTGAAGTCGATTTTTTTTTTTTATTACTTTTTTTTCCTGATGATAATGAGTATAAAGAAAATAAATGAATATCGAATGGCATGCAATACGAGAGACCTATGTCCAGCAGTAGAATGCTAATGATGATAATGATAAAAAATAAAATAAGTAGCTACTCAAAAACCACCTCAAGGTTAACAACAGTAGAGACGTTTGTCTAACTTATGAAACCAAAGGAACATAAGGAATAAGACACCTAGTGAAAAAAGAAAGAAGATAAACCAAAATAAAAGTTTACAAAATAAAGCCAAAGAAAACTGTGATCTGCGAAAATTGACTCGCTATACTATGGCTATACTATCCTAAATTACTCTATTCTGAAACTATCATCTCAGAAATTTGCGCTATATCCAATTAATCCATGTCTAAAGCCTCGAACATTGTACACAAGGGAATGCTCAATGCACCAAGTCACGTATCTGTTCCAGCTCCACGTTTTGCCCATCCTGGGCATTGAGAGATTAATTTATTAGTGCAAACAGCTGTGATAGTTCGTTGTTGTCTACATCTTCACCTATCTATACCTTTATTATAAGAACACATCAAGCAATGTAATCACTTGGCTGATTGGCTCAAATATAAATGTACGTGTATAATATCTATCATAAAGTGTCTATGTGTCTATTATAAAGTGGTAAAATTTTTGAGTTTGTATCTATGGTGTTAATATTCGGAACTACTGATCCGATTCCGAAAATTCTTTCACTAATTGGAATCTACATTATCCCTGGGTGTCATAGAATATGTTTTATGTTATACCGAGAATCTTTACTCGAACGAAGTTACGGGCAGAAGCTATCTATCATATTGTTAGACAAGGATCTGAATCGACTTAATCAATTTAAAATCTAAAAATCGGTCAATTTAATGTCTCCAGTAGGTACTAACTGTTTACCTTTAACTCCTATAAAATATTCTGTTACTATAGACATACATCTTATTCTATCTATATTTTTTTTATCAGATTTATTTCCATATCAATTTCCTCGTACGTTCGTTCGTTTTCGTTCTCTTTCTTCACTTTTATCGTTTATTACCCCTTCCTGCTATTAGCCGTTAACATGTACAGTAATCACAAGCCTCATAAACTTTATTGCAAGGAAGTGCACAATCTCTCTCGTAAATAATATACTATCATTACAATTTCTTAACGTTACGTTTTACAACTTGAGTGTGTCTATATTTATTCCAGTGTATGTAGTTTGAGTCTCAATAACAAGACAGATTCAGAACTGGCTACAAAATCGATTGCAACTGGGGTTTTTAGTTTTGGTGAAATAAAAACGTTGGTATAAGCCACACTTGACCATCCAAAACTGGAAACCTATCTTCACCTATTATAGAGCCTTAAAGGAAAGAGGTAGCACTAGCAGGATCTTCGAGAATCCCTTGGTCACACAAAACCTCCATGAAACTGTAGAAAATCGTATGACACTTAATCCCATAACCTGCAAGCAATGAATGTCTAGAGCAAGGAACGAATGGTACCCACGGCAACATATCAAGCTATACATTTCCAGTATAAGCTGAATTCTAATTGTACGAAATGCCTATATAATGCGAGGTCAGCTAAAACTGGAAATGTATAGCTTGATATATTGTCTTGTGTCAAAAACTTCAGCCAGCGCGACATCGTGCCACGGTGAAAACAAAGTTTTCGTATACATTTTTAAATGAAGTTCACTCACACACTAGTCCACATCAAATTATCGAAAGAGATCACAAGATGTACAAATTGATGGTAAAAAAGCAAGAAATTTACAGTGTCAAGCAATCAAACCTCCACAGCATATACACTTAAACACGTGCAAACTTCTCCTAACAAACAATATGTACAAACACTGATATACAAAAGTTACAAGTTTCCCCTAACAAAATAGCGCACGCACCTGCCTACCTTGATTATTCCCTTCCGCCCTTTCGAGCCAGAAGGTAAAAAATGTACTCCAACGTCCCCTGCATGCATGCGTGCGTGACCGGTAATAAGAAACTATGGCTCAAGTGGTCTGTTGTTACGTGGTAGAGAAGGTGGAATAGGTTCAGTCCTTCTAATTTGTAGGTAACATAATGCATGAAGTGGTATTGGCAACGCACTGTGCTACAGGATCCTTTCCAAATTGTCATTCGTAGTTCTGGGAGTCTTCTTCTTCGAGACGCTGGCACGACAGTATTTCAGATCTTGTTGGCTCATAATTTCATTACTTCCACAACGTCGTCGGTGGCAGCGGAGAGGTAATTTTGGCTACATGTTTTGGGACACAGAGGGGAGATAGGAGTTGGAGTAGTTTGGCTCAAAATTATAATTTTAATCAGTTTGGAATACTTCTAAGGCTATAGGAATTCATTGCTAGAAAGAAAGGCCTTGGAAAGGAAGGCTCTCTTTCACTGGGTTTCGTCAAAGGGTACTTGGATTGTGCCTCGAAAATCGTGAAAAAACCGGCCATCAAACCGGTAATCGGTTTTATCTATTTACAGGAATCCTTTTAGGGATAAAAACACCTAACGTGTAAAGGCTGTCTAGAATTCTAGATGATAGATGGTCCTAGGTAGGTAATACTTAAACGAAACGATATAAATAAGAACTATATCATATATATGGCGCTTTGTATTAAGGGGTGGGCCTTCTGTTACTAAAATCGAATTGTATTACGTCTAAGTCTGAAATAGCGAGGTGCACCGTGCAAGGAAGCCAGAAATTGATGAATATCTAACTAAATATAAAATTACAGGACAATTTGTTTTGTATGCTAATTCATGATAGTAAAATGTCTGTAAAGCTTCAAGTTGAAAGAAGTCAGTATCTGGGTAAAAGACTGTATAAGTAAAAAGTCAAATCATTATATAAATATAAAACATATTATATTATATTATCATTATATTATATTTATATAAATATTAAGTCGTCAATGTATTAACAGGTAAACATAATAAAGCTTCCATCAAACTCAGTTTCAACCCGAAATTGCATTATATCACCGACTTCCTCTATAGGTTCCTCGCCATTAACAACACCTCTTTCCATCTCATCACTAGAAAAAATAAATACATACTTCCAAGTTCTAACGAGTCTACCCTTCATGGTCCAATAATTTCACCAGTTATTAATAACCGTGGATCAGTGAATGGTTTCCGTAGCTTCGTATTATTTATAGGTCATTTTTATGATCAGGGGCGGTCTGGTACCGGGAACCGGGGAAGGGAACGTTGCTGTTAAAATGTATTCCCGATATAGGCAAGTAGAGGAATGGCTGACTGGCTACTGGTTAAATGTTAAGTCGTAAATTATGATGAGGAGATGGGCTGATAGATTCCTCGAATGGTCATGAATATCGTAAATTATCCTTCGTAATATTTTCACTAACGGCGAAGGTGGTGTGACGAACTAATAAGGTTTGCAGGGCCAACATGGCCTGAGATCACACAAAACATGGTTTAAAAGGAAAAAGGGAAGGCCCTTGCTCAGTATTGGGACAAAGAATAGGCAAACAAAATAAAAACATATACAATGTGTTAATGAAATAACCCAAAACCTGAAACTAGTTTGTTTAGAATCGGCAGCAAAATCGAATACAATAATTTTTAATATGGGTTATTTTTTTTTCTAATATTTTTTAACGACGCTGTACGCTACTGTCCAACGCAATGAAAACAAAAAGCGCGGGCGAGGGTGAGGAGAGGGGGTGCTAGAGCTGCCGCCAAGGCCGGGAAGCGCGCCGGCGGCGATAGAGCTACGAATCTGTAAGAAGTAGCGCGACAACAACATTTACAAATATCTTTTACTATAATTTTTGAAAATAAATAATTATATGTCATATCAATTTATTAATATAAAAATCGGTTGGGGTGTCCGAGGTTTTGGGTTATTTCATTAACACATTGTATATACATAAATATTTTTCATTCATCGATCGTATTCAAATAAAGTATCAACTTTCTTTTTCAATATTCTTTACTTCTTCTTACTCTTAATATAGTAAGTCCTCTCATTCACCATTTAGTGCTATTTCTTTATTTTTCCGAAAACCCTAAAAATTGCTTAGTAAATATGCTTTTTATTATAAATACAAAGGAATATCAATTTCTAACCCGAAACAAACTTCGTTCCCTTACGTGACACTTAAAAGTTGTTTCTTAAACCATCCAACCCGTACCAACTATAACTTAGTTTCGCTTTGAATATATTCCTGAATCCCCAGTTTCGGTGGCAAGTTATCTTGGCTTACTTGTCGTTTATTAGGGTTCAGTACCCAAAGGATAGGGCCGGGGACCCTATTGCTAAGGGTCTGCTGCCCGTCCGTCTGTATGTTTTGAACCATAATAGGTAGACACTTGAAATTTTTACACAGTGTGTACTACTATGACCTCTTTAACATCATATCAGATCATCTGCCTACCCTTTTCCCAACTATGTCGGGGTCGGCTTCCAGTCTAACCGTATGCAGCTGAATACCAGTATTTTACATGGAGCAACGGCCTATCTGACCTCCACAACTCAGTTACTGGGTAATACGATACCCCTTGGTAAGACTGGTTGTCAGACTTTTGGGCTTCTGACTACCCTTAACAACTGTCAAAGATCCAAGAATGACAGCCGGGACCAACGGCTTAACGTGCTTTCCGAGGCACGGAGGGGTCTCGGTATGTAAAGATGGTCACCCATCCACTGACCAACCGCGGCAAGCGTAGCTTAACCTGCTCGATCGACCTGTGCGGCTGTTATTATTTAGCCACGGGCCCCGCTTTAACATCATATATATAATGAAAATAAAATATTAAAAGAGGTCCCCATTCAAGAAACGTGTTTTTTTTTTTGGCGTTTTATGCCTTGTGGTACAGAACCCTTCGTGTATTCCAATTTGGAGTTTTTGCAGCATGTTAGTATGCCAAAAGGATAAGCTAACTTTTTATCGTGCTATTTCAGCGTTTGCTGAAGGCTAAAAATGAATATTGTGTTATTTTCCTCGTGATAGATAACCTGTTTCATATTCATACATGGTATTCTGACTGTTATGTAATTTTATGCACAGTTTTTGCTATATTACGACTATTTATTGAGTTTTATTTCCTGACACATTATAAATTATGTTAGTTAAATAATACTAACATAATTTAAGTAATACTAATAAAACTATAGATAATATAAGCATAAACAGCCAATAGTGTTCCCACTGCTGGGGCACAGGTCTCTTCTCGGTGAGAGGGAGTGGACCGTACTTCACCACGTCGGCCCAGAGCGGGTTGGTAGATGTCAAATTATTGTCTTCGAAATTGTAGGTAATGTGCCTAAATTAAGATGAATAAATTATGTTTAGTTGTAGATTTTTGCTAACTGTCAACTACAGAAAAAACTTGCATGAGTAAGATGGATCTGATTGGAAAGTAAACATACAATCATGTCGTACTCCAATGTTTATAAGGAGTACATCTGGTGTTTGGACTAATAGGGTTGTCCGTTGTTGCCAAATATAGCTTCTAACTTCGTAAGATGCATGAAATCAGCCTTGTCATTGACAGTTATTGTCCATTTTAGGGGCTGCTGACTATAGTTGATTGGATTGCACCGGACACATTATACGTCCTTGTGGTACTCCCTAAAATGAAACAACTACACTAACACATTTTGTTTTGGACAACCTAATGTCTCACAAAACGAATTACCATTTAACAACCACACTCGATCATATTAAAGTCTAACAATAAACATTCATGAGCGAACGCATTCTGCCCACGCTAATGACTCGAAGCCCGGGGGCTGTTCAAATGAGAAAAAGGGGGCATTTTCATCGGCAAGAAATGGAGCTCAGTCACGACATTGTGACATTTCGAAGACACTGACTATTCAAGGAATAAATAAAAGAAATAATACTGAAGCACGGGAAAAAATAACTATTAAGGTTTCACAATGTGACGACCACCGTTCGCTATATTAAATTTCCTATGACGTAATTTACCTAGAGCAAATTCTAGATCAACACAGTCTAACGCCACTTGACACACATAACATAACATCACGCCTGTTGTCCCAGGAGGATTAGGCACACATTCTATAGAACACTCACATTTCGCCACTAATATCAACCGGGCACAAATTCGGGCTTATTTATATCCATTCCACTCCAGGTTCATTAATTGTAAACAATTCAGTAGGTTGTGATTCTTAATCATTATTTTTATCTGTACCGTAGTCAGGTATATATCATGAACAATTTCCATCATACACACAGATTAATCAACCAACTATTGACCTTAAATTTTCGTCTTCAGTATGACTAAAACAAGGGGTTTATTTATAAACGATGATTAAAGTTAAGTTACGTTCAAACGTCAAAAATGTATTGTTAAACAGTAGCTAATCACTACTTAACTTTAAGCAACGTTTATGAATAAAGGGGTGTAAAATAAGTGCAACTGAACTTTTAATATCGTGGATTATGTGTTGATATAAGCTTTTATTGCCTCTTTGACAGTTTCTATCTTTAAATCCTTGTGGATTCTCTCGTTTTTGTTGTGAATTCCTAGTATACGAAATGTATTCATTCAGGTCTCTCATATTTTACTGTCAATTCCCTGTGTTTTATGAGTCCATAAAATCGCAATATTTTCATAAGGAAAATCGTGAACCGGATCGAAATGGCGCGGTAAGTCATCCTAAACATTCCTCTTCGGTTCATTTAGGAAAGTATATCAATGTAATATTTCTTCTAAAAGTCCTAGGTTCCGTTTGTAGAATAGAAAAGAATACTCTTTATTATTTATACCATACGAACTACAGATAAAAACGTAGAAATGTTACACAGGGTGATAGGATTTATTACGTAAAGTTTTGATAGAGATTGAAGTTTTGTCTGACACAGTCGTAATATTTGGGTAATATATGACACATGGTCGAAGATGGAACGATATTCATTTAGTTAGATGATAATATCTATATTTTTTTTGCTTTACTAGGAAGCGTGTGGGGTGTGGATGCATTTGTTTTGTGGCTTTGGTCATAATAGATACTCATTACTTTACAATATCCAGACTAAAATATAGACTCAGAATCTTTAGTAGGTATCATACTTGATTTCAGATTAGATCATTATTATTTTCTTGTTGAAAACACCGAACCTTTCACATAAAATCAATACATATCATCAGTCAGTAGTTAAGTACATACTTTGAAGAAATGTATCACCCAAAAACACCCGTTCAGAAAACATATGAACCACAAGGCCAGCACCTAAACGTAAAAGATGACTCACCACCAGGGCCTGATTGCCCGCCGTGACGAGAATGGGTTCCACAGCCGTCATTAGTGACCACATCTTTAATTTTAGTCTTTAAATCAAGAATCTCAAGGTCGATAATGGAATACATGAATCATAGAGGCAATTAGGGTCGTTATCTTCATAAGCAAGATTGGCAGATTGTTGTTTTGTGTTGTATAGCAGTTTTTGAGATTGCGTAAGTCGTTACTTTAGATAATTATGTTCCGAATGAGAAATTACGTTTTGTAAGAATATTTTGCTTAGTTCGAGGAATATTAAAACCCGAAAAGCGTAGTTGCGGAGTCATCTTAGCTGAATTGCAATTCCAATTTTACTTATCTTGGTGAAAACGTGTAGGGACTTCCAAATGCTGAATCAGTCCGAAATGTTTCCATTTACATAATTTGTGTAGGCATGAAGGCTTTTTAGTTTCCACCTTTAGTTACGAATCTGGATATTAATTGCAATTTTCGTGAGAAATTGGATCGATTCCTTTTTTCCAAAAGTCACAAACAAATTCAAGCCTGACTTTCTTGCTTTATATGGGATGCTAAGTTTAAAATGCCTCGTAATTAGGTAGGGCCGTCATGCACCTGCTTTTAACATTACAGCAGCTGAGTATGGCATTATGATTTAAACTAAATGGCTCTAAACATTTGAAAACGGTACTAGTCTACATATCATTAACACAAACGAAGTAGCCCTACTCACAGACAACGGCACAGAATTGGAACAATCTTAATACACCTGTCCATTTGCCTGAGCTGATACATTCCTATTGAAGTTAAAGCTATCACAGTTTATGCGCTATAAATTACTTGCTTAAGGACGTTTAAATCACTGCTTAATAATAAATTAGTTTATGTAAATGCAGTCTGAATTAAATTGGTTTTCAAAGCCATCGATAATATTGTCGAATCTTTGCACGATCTATATAAACTGTTAGGACAATGGGCAAAGAATAAAATGAAAGGTCGGAAAATTATAAAAAAAATTTCAGGGGTATGTTCTGGAAAAAACACTAATTAATAATGGTAATGACGAAATATTGCAAAGGAATATTAGGTCCTAACAATATATGCAGATTTCAATAGAATAGAACGATAAAGCAAAATCATGTGGTAAAGATGTTATCTGCAATTTTTCGATCATATTTCATATTATCTAACATAATGCTCGCAGAATATGTCCACAAAGACAGTGTTCGGTCAACCGTGGTTCGGTTAACCGCAACGCGTCAAAGGTAATCTTATACCGTTGACACTGGCTTTATGTAAGCGACGCTTCTGTATAAAAAATATTCAATAAACTGGCGGATTCTGGTCAAAGCCGGGTTTGATAACCATCTACAAGGTGTAACAGAATAAACGCAAGTCCTGAAAGTAGTTTGTGCATAATTGACTACTGAATCGATTTCAGTAACTTTTAATATAGATTTTTTTTTCATAAATTATGTATTTTTTCATATTAACCGCCGATTGAGTCAAATAAAATTAAATCAGTTTTAAATGCATAAAGTAATGCTAGTGTCAACAAGATTTTCTTAATAAAAAAGCAAGCATTAAAAAAAATAAGATTTGGTCATTGTATTATGCTTTTGACTCAATACTCTAATTGGGGTGTATGAGGTCTTGCGTTAATTATGTTACACCTTGTAATAACGATATACAAATCTGAGGAGCTTGTGGCTAAGTCTAACAGCCGTACGGGTCGATTGAAAAGGTTAAGCTACGTTTACTGCGGTTGGTCCGTGGATGGATGACAATCTTTACATACCAAGACCCCTTCGTGGCTCGAAACGCACGTTAATCCGTTGGTCCTGGCTTTGACAGTCGTTAGAAGCCCGAAAGTCTGACAATCAGTCTTAAGAAGGGGTATCGTATTAACCAGTAAGGCGGATCACCCACTGCAACGTTTCACGCGACGGAGCGCGGCAAACGGAGCCAAATTCCCCGCGCGGAAGCGCGTTTTTATTGAATTTGTATGTAAAAAATCACGCGCGGTGGCGCGTTATATGCGTCCCGCCGCGTGAAGCGGTGCAGTGGGTGATGCGCCTAACTGGATTGTAGAGGTCAGATAGGTAGTCGCTCCATGTAAAATACTACCAGTATTTTCAGCTGCATCCGGCGTGACTGGAAGCCGACCACAACATAGTTGGGAAAACACTAGCCAGATGCTGATGATACGATCTAATGACCCGGAACCTCACAAAATAGTCTAAGGTAACAGAGATACACCAATAATAATCTATTGGTATGCCGTGTCCAGATTGTCCAGTGGCTGTGAATTTAAAATCACGACATAAACATTCTCCTCTAAGTTCAATTTCTTGTACATACTTACTAGAGTGGTTTATGGAATTAATTCACTGAGAATTGAGAAAGTGGGCTCCAGGAATTACATCATCTATGTAACTGTTCCTTTGTCCAGATTCACCTTTCGAATCAGTTTAGAAATAAATCTTAGGCGTATCTATTTTCCTAACACAGGAATGACTCATTAGGTTCATAGGGCAATACGGTCCACGTGCCACCAAAAATTTCGTCAGTCCACTATTGTAAACTACATTAAGCAGTAATTACCCGTACCACAAACCACTAAAGCTGTCACAGTATAAATTATAGCTTCAAACAGAACGCAACAAACGCCGGAAACGCGCCATAAAAATAAACTGAGACCACATTCAAAGAAAGCAATGCCGTGGACCGAATGCACTCGTCAATCACGTACGTGTAAACATTTCAAGAGTAAGTCTGTAAAAGAGTTATTACGTCTTTTTACTCTTCATCCGATCCTTGGTTCAAAGTTTAAATGCATTGCATTTTAGAGATTGTGGACTTATTTTCTGAAAACCCTCCAATATTGTCTACCAACCCGCACTGGATCCTCATGGTGGACTATGGCCCACTCCCTCTCACCGAGAGGAAGCCTGTGTCCCAGGAGTGGGAACAATACAGGCTGATTAAGCTCCATTACTGATTGAGGTTATAGTGAGGGCGGGCTTTGAAAGCCAGTGGTGGGTGCCCTTATATGTAGAGGTCGCTTATGTTATTTGGTCCTAAGAACCTGGCCGTGACTCTGAGAAGAGCCGTTTGGGTTTACCATCATGGTGGAAGAATATATCAGTTGGACGGCTACCTACTGGGCCCAACTCATCTGACATTATAAAACATGTTTACTTTTTGAAGAAATACTGTTTATTTCTTATAGCTCAAATTGACGGTGCTTTTAAACCAACGAATCAATCAATCAATTTGGCGTATACACTACTTGGCAGAAGCCTCCGTCCCCAATTCCACATAGGCCTCTCCCAATTTGTACCTCAAAATTTGACTTTTGCCAATTCTCGCCTTCTGCATTCAGTCTATCCTAGCAGCTTTTTTAAATCTTCAGTTCGTCTATGTGGCGAATGCTATCACAGACCTGCTCTCAAAACGGTGAAGAAACTGGCATGTCCTAGAACCAAAATCGAAGACCCGCGTGGTCCACGTGGCCCCCTCCTTCTCACTGAGAGGTTGCCTATATCCCAGCAGTGGGAAAATTATAGACTGATTATGTTATCACAAACCTAACTGAACTGTCTGCTTCTGGTCTGACATCGGAAGAACTGTAACTGGAACTGTTCTTCAAGAGACATTGTACGTCCGTTACCTTTTTAACAGACTTAAAAAAGGAGGAGGTTCTCAAATCGATTATTTTTTTTAATGTTTGTGACCTCAGAACCCTGTTATTTATAAGTCGAATTGCAAAATTATTTTTTTTTATGTCTAATACCCTTAAGACATTTGAGATTATTTAGGGCAAACACGTAGCAGCATCAAAGGGATTATTAACCCCTTTGCCTCATTATTGCATCATACAAGATCATTCTGGCGGAATAGTGGGTCCGGGATCTACTAAGGACTTGCTAATGAATGATAGTACATTAACCATAATAGACGGAAAGGTTCCTATTACTTAAACGATCCTTCGGTTAAGTATTTATCAGCACAATGTAATGTCTATAATACCTTGTAAATTGTTTTGGGTCAGGCCAGTACTTTGGTTACAATCAGTTCATTATTTTTTATTTCATAACTTCCTCTCATAGGTTTGCTCCAAGGACTTCGTTCTCGAATGTTTCGATACAGGCAGTAACATTGTTGTTTTTCTTGATTTCGGTTACTAATTTTTCCAGTCATATGAGTTACTACTTGGGTCAAATTGCCTTATCGGTAGATTTATGTTTTACGACGAATAGTAATGGTTAATAACTATTAGCTAATGTATTATTATAGTGCGACTACGGACTACCTACTCGTACCTAATCCGTTCTCTAAGCTAGATACTCAGCATACCTTAGTATAGCTTTCGGAATACCTCTCGCATACCTCGGAGTCCGGTCGTGATGTAGTTATGGGGTTATTTGTTCCAGGAATATTAGCTTAGATGCATTAATAGTAGGTTGTATTTTATAACCAACATCGATTCTAGCAGGAAAAATACGCTTTATGGACTTCATTCTAGAATGTATTGTTTCATGGAAACCAACTCATACGTCCTGTTCTGTAGTGTTTATCCTTGTCTTACTTTTTGTTTTTATTAATAATATGCTAAATCTAAATTAATTTAATTACCAACTAAGCACTTTTTGCATGGAACATCATTCCATTCTGTATCCGGAGAAGGGCGTTGTTAGCTGCGTTACAGTTTATACTTTTGCAGCTATCACCGTTTTACTTGTTGTACTTAGTCTTATCCTGATTTAACACATGTTTTACATGATTGTCTAAGGGCGTCACATGTTTTATACTTCCCGTAGTTATATCGACCACAGTAGTATCAACAACGGAAACGTCTAGCGTTGGCGTGGACCAATGTCACCCGGTCAGTCAGATATCACGATTAATGTGGGCTCAGATTGGGTCATTGTCAATTATAGAAAGGGAACTCCCTATTCCTTAGAAATATGTACTTAGATGAAGTGTACGATGGAATCTTATCTTTCTCGCTTAATTGAAAACCCCCCTAATCATATTTTCTAGTAGTTACACCATTTATAACTCAAGAACGACTGGACCGATTTTTAATATATTTTAATTTGTTGGATTTGTCTCCGCCCCAAATAGCAGAAAAACTATTAAAACATGGGAAAAACTCACAAAAAAAAGATAATTCACTAAATTTTGTATGGAACGACTTTTTACTCGAGAACGGATTGAATGATTTCGATGGCGGGCGGTACGAAGTTCGCAGGTCAGCTAGTTGTAAATAGAATAAGTAGGATGTTATCCTAAATCTCAGTTTTTCAAACCCTAGAAATGTATGTGCCTTTAAGAAAGTCGCAGAGACTGTTATATCCTGAATCTTAACCTACCTTACGGGCTTTAGCTACCATATTCGTAGAAGTAACAAGAATTCAGTCAAAATAGTAACTACTTTATCCCAACTACACAAGATTTGCTCTGAGCGCATATAGTCTATAACCCCAAGTTGCCAAATTGATTGTGCACCTTCATTGCCCTTTGTGTCACCCTTTGTAAAATTTCTATATTTATGTCTGTAATTTATATGGTGTACATAATAAAGAGTATGACGCCCCTCTATTTTTAAGGCCTGCGGGGTAATTGCGTAACACACTAAAAGCAGCAACGGCTCTCATGTTAAGAGTTCTGCAACATTCAATACGTTATTTACGTTTTGAGCAAATAATTTTTCCGAACATAATTATAAAGCAATGGATTAACAACATCCATCAAAATTATTCAGATTATTATTAGGCGATTATGCAATTAGCGCTGTTTTTACGTATGTTTTTAGAGTATTTACATTATAGCATTGTTACACTTTCTTAACACATTCATTACATAATATTAAAGTCACATACCTCGTCTGCAGGCTTGGTGGGTGTGATGGCGACAGTCTCGTTGAAGCAGAGACAGGCGCAGTAATGGCGGTTGGCGTCCACGTCCGTTAGCACAGACACGTAGAACCGAGGCTCTATACGCTCCGTCGAGAGAGACCATCCTTGCGGCTGGCAGAACTGCGGCAGAAAATGTTAAAATTAATGATTTGGTGAAGTCAAAGTAGGTCAGGTCTTGGTAGCGAAGATCCTGATTTTCTATAATCTAACAAGCCTGTATTGTGCTACAGCAGGGCAAAGCCCTCTCCCTTTTCCACACAATTTTGTCTTTTGCTATAAATTGCCAGCCAGTACTTTCAGTAGGATTCAAGCTCGTCCGTCCATCTTCACCTTGGCCTGTCAAGATGTTGTCGTGCATTAATTGGGACCCAATTGGTGATCAGTTTCATTCCATTGAAAAACTAGCTGCAGTAAACACAAAAGGCAGAACACTATATTTTATTAAAGTACGCAAATGACAAAACGAAAAGACATAACTGCCCACTTTATAATGTGTCAATTATAAGCTATCGATCATACAAATGAATTATTTCAGTAAGTGGTTGCTTTCTTACAGTTCGTCTTACACCAAAAAACATAATATTTATTTGTATATATTGTGAACGCGATCATTGCATCTAAAAGATAACGTTTATATGTGTTGATCGCGTTCAGTTTCATTGGTAGAATTCGCCCTTAATCCCATAACTTTTAGAACCACCGCGCGATGCAATGGCAGTCAAAACAAAAATTGGTCTACAAATACTAGAATATTCATCATAAAATATTACAGCACACTCCATCGATTCTTCTCTAAAGTTCCCCCAGGCTTTGTTACAAACTGTAACGAACAAATACAGACTGAAAGGTCTCTATTTATTTAAGGCTCAACAATCAATCGAAATCCTCGGTTTCAATTACTAGAGTGAACTTTGGTCCCTCCACGACATTTATTGAACTGGAATTATTAGTGGAACGTTCTACGAACTTGTCTTGGGTATACAGACGTGTCTTCATTGTAATCTATTGCGATGGCCGATGTTTAATGAATGGTTTAATGGTATTGCGATTTCAATAGGTTCTAGGAATGAAATGTCGCAGAATGTGCAATGTTGACGTAAGTGGACACCCATATGATTGTAAAAGGCAGGTCAGGGCAAAAGTTCGAAAGATTATTGATGATTTAAAATAAATATTTTAGTTATTTGATACAATCATTGTAAATGGGCGCCCGATTATAACAAATCCGATTAAAACAAAAGATTTGATTTTTTATATGTTTGTTGCGCTTTCACGCTAAATTGGCTAAACGGATATGGATGAGATTTGGCACGTGGGTAGTCCATGACCTGGATAAGGACATACTTAGGACATTCCCATAGGATCAAGACTTATGCTGGTAAAATCGCGGGGCGCAGCTAATTGGGCCATATTATGATTGTGTTGCTTGATGTTAGCATGTGGTCGGTAAGACTTTTGAAAAAGCCTAAGTAAAAAGTCATAGTTCGAGGTTTGACTGTCGCCTATTTCCTCCACAAATATTGGACCAATTTAAAAGTATTTCATAAACTGAATAAGATGGTTATATACTGTGTCCCTTTGTTTTTCTTTTTTTCATTAATAGTTGTCAAGTTTGTACACTAGGCCTGTTTAAATCGGTATTTTTTGAGGACTCTAGTGCTTATAAAAATTATCATCAAAAGGAAAACAAAGGGTCATACAATGTGGATAAGACACGAGTCTAAAACAGAAGAAGATCTAGCGGGTATGCAAGGGGGGGGGGGTGGAGGGGGGGCTTAGGGGATCAGACCGGAATAAATCTTAATATTTATTATTCTGTAAAAAATCATTGCTTTATGGTCATTAACCAGAAGGAAAACAGGCGAGAACGTTTCTATGGAGAAAAGACCACCCGCATTTTCTCTTAAGGTCTCCCTCCCCCGGAGCATTTTCCTGTAATGTAACAATCCCTATCTTCTACCTTTGTCTAACATTAAAGTAATAACATCAGCTATTTGCCAGTGTAAGTCCTGTCAAAATCGGTTCAGCCGTTTCGGAGATTACCCGGAACAAACAGACAGACAATTTTTTTTACATTGTTGTTTTAAGTACCGTATATACTTTTATGAAGGGGTTTTTGGCTAAATAATAACAGCCGCATAGGTCGATCGATCAGGTTAAGCTACGCTTGGCGCGGTTGGTCTGTGGATGGGTGACCATCTTTACATACCAAGACCCCTCCGTGCCTCGGAAAGCACGTTAAGCCGTTGGTCCCGGTTATCATTCGTGGACCTTTGACAGTCGTTACGGGTAGTCAGAAGCCCGACAGTCTGACATCCAGTCTTACCAAGGAGTATCGTATTACCCAGTAACTGGGTTGTGGAGGTCAGATAGGCAGTCGCTCCATGTAAAATACTGGTATTCAGCTGCATCCGGTTAGACTGGAAGCCGACCCCAACATAGTTGGGAAAAGGGTAGGCAGATGATGCAGATGATGATGCATTTATTAAAAAGCTGTTATTTTGACATTACAAACAGACACTTTCATTTTCTTTATCACTTCAATATTATTTACTAGCGACCCGCCCCGGCTTCGCACGGGTGCAATGCTGATACTAAATATACTACATATAAACCTTCCTCTTCAACCACTCTATCTATAAAAAAAAACCCGCATCAAAATCCGTTGCGTAGTTTTAAAGATTTAAGCATTCAAAGGGACAGAGAAAGCGACTTTGTTTTATACCATGTAGTGATTTGTATAGATTAAATAGGTAGATATTTAAACACGACTACTTCGCTGGTAAAGGTTTACAGGCGAATGCTCCCGGAGAGGGGATTAATATCTAGCTTTTTTTATACCAAAAGTCTGATTTCCTCTATAGAAACTAGTTTCCCCTCGATAAATCTTCCGACAACTGAAGAAAACCTTTTACTATTTCTATTGAATCTTTCTAAAATACCTATTTTTCTCGTCTTTTACAACTACAGCGTCCTCAATAAAGGCTTTATTGGCGAAAAGGGTATTTCTTCGTAAAAGCTGTTACAATTGAGAGTACCTAGTAAAAGTTTCTTTAAGCCTTTCAGAGAATATCGTTACTCTTTCAGTTACATTCGTCTTGGTTTTGCTATTTGTTGGAATGGTTCGGAGTAACAATTATTAAAGGACTTGAGAAATTGTGGAAAAGTGTACTTAATTTTTAACCGACTTCAAAAAAGGAGGAGGTTATCAATTCGGTTAAGTAACAGATCATTTAAAACGTATAACGTAAGCGTAACACCACGCCTGTAATCCCTGAATGGTTAGGCAGAGGTACACCTACAAAGTGTTTTTTTTTATATCCCATAACTCTAGAGGGTCATTGTACTCATCATTATGAACAACTTTTACTATGAGACCAAACCTGAAATCGAAAAAAAAAATCAGCTGGTCCCAACATTTATGTTCGTATAACTCGTCAAAATGTAGGGAACAGCTGATTTTTTTTCGCGATTTCAGGTTTTGTCCCATAGAAAAAGTTGTTCATAATGATGTGTACAGTCGAGTTCATTAATATTTTGGCAGTGAAAAAGTTTCAAAATAACTTAAGCGTTAAAATGAAGATCATTTTAAAGGTTATAATATTTTTAAACTTTAAATGTATGTTAACATTTTATTTTAACATACATTTAAGTTTGTATAGAACTATATGATCATTTTAACGCTTATAATATTTTGAAAATTTGTCACCGCCAATATATTAATGAACTCGGCTGTACAATGACACCCTAGAGTTATGTGATATAAAAAAAAAACATGTTGTATAGTACACCCACATTTCGCCAGTTATGTTTAAGTCGCACGTAATTAAGGGGCGAGCCAATTGCCATTAACCACAACCAGGTACAAATTCAGACTTCGGGCTGCTGCTGAGAAATTCCTGATAAAAAAACCCCAATGACACTGCTCTTTTGGACCTCATGCTCAACAGTAGCGCTTGCGACCTCGAGATCAACGAGGCAAGTCAAAAAGAAATTTATATCAATACGAGCAGAAGGTAATTTTGCACGACTCATAATGCGAAGATTGCGAAGCATTAGAGTGCTTTACGATCGATTTTTTTTTTTGCCTCCTTTCTGCAACTTTATTATAACTCCTGCTAGTACACAGAACCTATTTAATTTATATACCATTGTATAGATAATTTAATGGAGATTAATTCTGTACTTTCAAAAATTTATTGAATGCAGTAGAAACGAAAAAAAAACATCAAAATATTTCAAAAAAAAAAATCCCAATCAAGTGTAAAACCTGAAAACATTGAAGCTTGCGAAAAATCAATTAATTGAGACATATTTTTTAATTTTTTTTTTAATAGATTCGTCTCACCCGTAGGAGGAACCCTGTTGAAAATGGCTCTTTTATTCAAAGTAGTTTAATTATATTAATAAAAAACTAACTAATATAATATCTATATTTATGGTTTTTTATACGATCAAATGAGCGTTACTAGTCGTGCACTTTTGGATTTCTCAATTTTTTTTAATTTGCACTGGTGGATATTGTTTTGATTCTGAACACTCTGTTTCCTCGAATTATTCAGTATACTCCCAAGAGCTCTACGAGTACTCTGTGAAGTTACAAGGAAACCTATTATTTCTACAAACGCTAATCTCGAGTACTAGTCGCACCTCTAAAGTAAAACCGTTACTAAACGAAATTATAAAATTTTACAGGAGAGCCAATATTAGAAAAAAGCCACTGTTTTTTGTTAATAAAATCAGAGTACAGGGTTCTTTAAGACATTTAATGAGGTCTTGTTAAAACAACATTTTACAAAAATTACAAGTTTATGTTGCAGTTTACTGTATTTTAAATAGATGGCATTGATAACTCAGTTCATGAAAATTTTCGTTTAGTAACGGTTTTACTTTAAAGGTGCGTAGTGACTTGCTATTACAATGCAGTACCTATAGAAAACGTCCTTGACTGTTATTGCTACGTGATGATAACGTACGTGAAATGTTAATATAAATACAGGTGTAAGTGTAACATTAAATTATTGTACACTAGTTATATTATGTGCGTGACTTTGAATGGCTTTTTGATACTAAAACGGTGGAGGCATCCTGAAGTGGCAGTGGGCCGGATGAGACGCGTGAATACACCCGGAGAGATGGGCAAAGATCGTCACTAACAGGACACCTGAATGTATATTTACTAAAAAAAAATCTACTAAAATATGATAAATATTTTACGGCGGTACGGAACGGAACCCTTCGTGTACGAATCCGACTCGCACTTAGTCGGTTTTCAATTTCCCGCGGAAACTTAAAAACTAACCAACAAGCGCTGTTGATATTTCAGACTTCATTTCCTTCAAATCAAGATAGGAGATTAGATTTAAATATGACGGCGGTGCTGTGCAGACAGTGATAGATTCTTTCCTGCTTCTTTATAATGAGAAGCAACGACATTATCTGATGTTTGGGGTTCCGTACGTCAAAAGGAAAAACGGAACCCTTATAAGATCACTTGGTAGTCACTTCCGTCTGTCTGTCAAGACCCTTGTTCTCATGAACGCGTGGAGCTATCAAGTTGAAATTAATATCAAATACTCAGGGCTACAATCCCTTGAAGCAGTAAAAAAATAAAACTTCTAAGTCAACGCAATCAAAAGATAAAGGCGTTTATGTTCCGGAAACAAAACCTATAGGGTACTTCCTGTTGACCTAGAGTCATGAAATCCGAAAACCGTGAATTTGTAGTTGACATTACAAAAAAATAATTTCGTAATAAACTATTTTACATACCTACAAATTTGTACGGAACCCTCGGTGCACGAGTCCGATTCGCAATTGACCGTTTTTTATCGTATAAAACCTAGGAGGTAAAGAACCCTAACGATAACTGGAAATCGTTCTTCAATGGGATGGGCATCTCATGCGGAGAAATGAAGGACACATCCTATGGAAACTCCATGGAAGTGTGTTGATGGTGGTGTGTCCAATTGTTCTCCATAGGAACATACTTTTTTTTTTTTGTGTATGGGAAATCATCAAATGACCCCTCCCGCTCAGGTTGGAGCAGGAGGGAGTATCAGACTCTTACTGACTAAAACCCACCCGTGTTCCTTCCTTAGCCCTTTATGTTCCGGGGCAGCGGTAACCCTTTCGGACAATACCGCTGCCCCGGATACGAACATACTACGCTTCGGAATGGGGAACTAGCTTTATTTTTCTGAATGACCTGACTCCTTTGACAATTATTCTTATGTGCCTGTAAATTGTTTAATTGAAATAAATGCTTTGATTTTGAGTGTGGATATAAGAGAGAGGAAAGAAAAGACTATAAAAACTATAAGGAGATTGCGTGGAAGATGGTCATTGCTAGAAAGTGGATAGCAATTGAGATAAGAGCAGCAGGCTTAGCATGACGGATTCTATTTCTACGTAGAATAGACACGGCTCTTTCTATACAAAGTGACATTTCGTTTCTCCACTTTTGACATCGCACCGTAGAAATCCTTCTACAATCTGTCATTTTGTCTTTCGTTTCTAACGATCTTTGTCTAGGTCTTTTTATATGTAGACTATTTGAGAAGAAAGTTTTCTATAGCAACTGTCAAAATGACACTGACGCCTGACAGTTGTAAGGAGATTTTAGACTTTTTACACGACGGCCACAAAGTATATACGGTTATCTACAAAATCATGATTGTAGAGGAGATCGTTGTGAACGCAAGACTATGATAATTAATAGAAGAACAAAGCTATCTTCTCCTATTTTACATCATTTACTTAATAGGACATTACCAAGGAAGTGGTTAAGGCCAATATTACTACAATATTTTTTTTGTTCCAAAACACGGTACTTCGACACTGAGAGCAATAATTGTTGTAGTTGTCTTTATATACGTGAATTATTATCACTAAAAAAACAAATAAAAATCCTATGAAAAAACAGAATTCTGAGTCGAATTATGTAAAAGAGTATGTATTTCGTAAAAAGTGCTGTTGACTCTTTCTACTTTACTGCCGTCGTACTGTCTACACGGAACGTCATCTTTGTCTACTCTTCCGTCGACAAAACGGTGCACATGCTACGCCTGCTGGAAGATAGGTATCTTGTTACCTAATAACTGGGTTGTGGAGGTCAGACAGGATGTCGTCCCATGTAAAATACTGGTATTCAGCTGCACCCGGTTAGACTGGAAGCAGACCCCAACAAATTTAGGAAAAGGCTAGGCAGATTCATTGAAGAGCAGGAAAATCATGAAGTACTTACAGAAAATTAACATTAGGTATGTAGGAAAAGACATCATTACCGCTATAATATAAACATCAAGCATTTTCAGTCTACAAAAATGTTATCACGTTTAAGCCAGACAACTTTTTCTTACAAACCGTAGACACGGTCAGTTAGCAGCTGGATATGTGAAAAATCTAGACAACTATCTAAAACAGAAGCCAGACGTACTTAATAATTCATGACGTTGTGTGTTGTGTTGACAAGGCATGAGCGTGATTCTTGGGATATTGGTTTGTGCACAAGGACTATATTGTGTCTTTGATTGATTGTGGGCCATTCATTTAATTCAATTCAACCAAACACTTTATCGTCGTTAAACGGGTTACTGGAGCTACTACCAAAATCAAGTCATTTATTCAAACTAGGCTGAGGATCAAAACTTTTTGAACGTAGAAATTACAAAGACAGTCCTTCAAAACGCGCGCCCTTCATCACTTCCTAGTGCTTTAGCTGGGAAGACGTGGCGCGACAAACTCCCCAGCAGCACAGATATCTGTACACTTAGAAGAACATGATTTTCTATACGTAATAAGTAATTTAAATTACGAAACACAAAACGTTTAATTAAATTATTTGCCATGTCAGCTAGCACTAACATACTCAAGCAGAACTCATAACGAACATTGTGAGGAAACCGGCATGTCTTGGAACCAAAAATTCGAAGACATCTAACCCGCACTGGGCGCGCGTGGTAGCTTACAGCCCTCACCCTATCAACGAGAGGAGGCCTGTATCCCAGCAGTGGGAATATTATAGGCTGATTATACAAAGTTCATGAATAGGGTAACTGAATGTATACAATAAATTATTCACCAGCATTCTTCTCTCTAGCCATTCCGTTACATGAAATAGGCTCATGGGAGGTATAAAATTACTGGCAAAATATGGGTATAGTACCGCCTCCCTTCGGGTCTACAGGGTGTTGAATTTATTTGTACATGCTCCCCTTTGCACAGCAACAGACGTGTCGTATAATTAATGAAGTGGTGACAATGACAAGCGTTGACAAACAATAGCGTGATATAATCAAAGTGAAGTGTAATATAGAGATATTAGCTGTCAAGTGTTTTGTCAATGATAGTACTATGTCGGTGATTACATTGTTCGCTAAATGCTTTCACACATTTTCTTAGTTTAACAGCGCATTCACACTGATGGCAATTTGTTAATTGGAAATTCGATTGTTTTATTTAATTGACTTTATAATGGGTTTCGGTTCCAAAAGTGAGGAAATTGTGGCTTTAACCCTTCGTATTATGGAACTTGGAATAGTTTTCTTATTGGTTTCTGTCATTGCGGCATTCAACCGGTTAATTATAATTACGAAAGATCTTTTGCCCGCGACTTCGTTTGCATATAAACTTTAAATCCCAATTATACCCGCTCAGAGTACCACTTCTGAAAATATTCTTCTTTGTGCACCGCTAAGGGCTAATTTCACCAATGAAGAATGGTTCTAGAGCTGTCAATGTCATCATTGTTGTAGTGTAGAATATTGATACTGACAGTTCTTGAACACGGCTTATAGTCCGACTTTTAATTAGCTGCAGTAAAATGACACTTCTTACTGTCATTTCGTTAAAAAATGTTGCCACACTGTCTCTGCTAGTGATGTGATTGAAACGCAGTGAAACATCGTTTTAATCGTATTAATTTTAGATTATATTCGAAATTAAACAATTTTTATTCACCTGTAAACAATCAAATATTCTTTGTATTGATCGGATAAAAATATATGCTGTAGTTTCAAATCAGCGTAAATACATAGTCTACCAAAGATAATTTTGTTCAATTATTACATTTATTACTCTACTAGCTTCTGCCCGCGACTTCGTCCGCGTGAACTCCGCTACTCTTTGTCATAGCGTGATGTTATATAGCCTATAGCCTTCCTTGATAAATGGACTATCTAACACAAAAATATTTTTTCAATTCGAACCAGTAGTTCCAGAGATTACCCTCTACATACAAACATACAAACTTACAAACTTTACCTCTTTATAATATTAGTATAGAAAACTCCTACTATATCGATCTAAGAAATCATTTTCTTAAACAAAATAAAGTTTTCGTTAGGAAAAAAATAATGTTTACTATACAGGATTATTTGCAAAACACAAAAACCTTAAAAATAAGAATATTTAAAAGATAATTATGTTCGTGATTAGAATTAATGCTTTTTATAAATCCAATCCGATCACTGATGTGATGACAAAACAGTAACTATGCATTGCTCAATGTTTCTGTTGTAAACTTATTTTAACATGGATCGATTTTGAACTGGATGTTACTTGAATAAATCAATTATTTTGTCACATCTCTATTTAAATTTCGTTAAAAAGTAGTAACACATAAGCTGTCATTGTCATTTTACTGCAGCTAATTAAAAAGTCCGACTCCGATGTGTCTGATGTGCTGATTGCGTTCAGTTTTACTGCTACAATTCGCCGATTTCCTCTTACTATTTTCAGTACACTGGGCTATGCGTTGTCTGACTGTCAGACACGGAAACGTTTTACATGTAGCACATTCCGTAAGAAACTTGAATTTGTTTACATACCCATCCTATTCCGTCGTGGAAGGGTGTGTCTTCCCAATTGATCTCAGGAAATCGCTGAAGGACAACGCCGCTGTTCAGACCGCCCCCTGAAACAATACAAAGCTTAGTTAGTTTACGCAAAAAAAAAAAGAAAAAACAACTGCAAGTCTTGAATAAGCGTGTCGTAAATAAACAACCAAATGTTTTTTTTTTTTTACGTTTCTTCATTTCGATCGTAATCCATTTTTAACGTAACTCTCTAGTTTTAACGATATTTGGAGTACGACGAGATTTTCAGTAGGTAATATGCGCTTTTATAATTTCGAACTTAACGATATTATCGTGAACTTTCACGTCCATATTGCGGCATAACACGGGGAAGTAAAATGTATGGAAATATATAAACACTCTTTTTTAAATTTCCGTCCACGATAACGTTATAACGTGCACGAATTTCTTTACATTTTATGTTCGAGGACGTGATAATCGTCCCGTTAGAAATTACAAAAGCGCAAAATGACGCCATTATGGTCCAAAGCAAAATTAAATAGTAGGTAATATGCTGTGTAGCTGCAACAGTAAGATAAGAAGACAAATTAATCCCTTTGACTCTATTGCAACACAAATTAATCCTTTTCCCAACTATTTTGGGGACGGCTTCCAGTCTTATCGGATACAGTTAAATACCAGTATTTTACATGGAGAGCGTCCATCTATCTGACCTCCACAACTCAGTAACTGGATAGCACGACATCCCTTAGTAAAACTGGTTGTCAGACTTTTGGGCTTCTAACTACCCATAACAACAACGAAGATGATGATTGTGTCATTTCTATTGCAACACATGTCACAATGAATATTCAGTAACACAACGCTATTGTTGCAACATCGTATATAATCTGCGTACGTAAATAGTAAACCTGCTTCGTTGGTCTAGTGGTCACAAACGCTACTGCTGAGCATGAGTTCCTGGGTTCGATTCCCAGGTCGGTGTTATAGGGTTTTTCACATCTAAAATTTCTCATTAGCAGCCCAGAGACTGGATCTGTGCCCGGTTGATGGCAATAAGCTAACCCCCTGTTATATGGGACTTAAACATAACAGGCGAAATGTAATGCTGAAGTATAAGGTTCAAAGTTGATTGGGATAATTTGACATTTTCAGGTAGCTTGATGTGCTGCAATCTGTTCTATATAGGTACACCTCTGCCTAACCCCTCTGGAATAACAGTCGTAAAGTTATGTTATAGAAATAATAAGACATCGCCATTATTATTTGATATATCTTTTCTATAATTAGTATGTTTCGTAGAAAGTGGTTCCGGTTTTTAGCCCTAAGAACAATGTAATCGCTGTTATATTTATGCAAAATAACGGTTCGCCACACATATTGTGCTGTTGGGTAGGAGGTCGAGCATGTGGTAGTGAAGTGACGAACCAGCGGTGTATCGATAGTTGAGTAATCAAACAATTAAATACTTGCACAAATAGTTCATAATGGAATACTACGAATACTTCGTTCATTTATTCAGCCCCCTAATTGCGTAATACACTTACAATCTGAATAATTTTAAAGGATATTTGCTAATCCATTGCTTCATATGTTCGTAAAAATTGTCTGCTCTGCAACGTAAATAACGCAATGAATGTTGTTGAACTGTCAAAATGAAAACCATTGCTACTGATGATGTGTTACAGAATTACGCCGTAGGTTACCGAAGACCATCAAAATTGAATTGAAGAGAAAAGTTTAAAATTGTTTGTTTCTAGCCCGAAAACAAAAATTTTATCAGAAGAGAATCAGAACTATAGCACCAGCACAATTGGCGGAAACCTTCATGGGAAAGAAAAAAGTGGTTTCCATAACGGACGAACAAATCTTAACATTAGACTTTTCTGGGCTTAAATTAATAGCCATCGTTTATTTTCAGCCCAGAAACATCGATAGAGTCTATAGCTCTATACATTGACTATTAATCTATCAATTTAATATTAATCATACAAAAACTTAAATTAATGTGTCAAATTATTTATTTTTATTTTCTTTATGTTGTAAAAGTCTAGTTGTTTCAATTAATTATTGCATACAATAAGAACCATGTATGGAAGAAGAAACTGACTCCTGAAATACAGGTATTACATATCTAGCTCTGAGGGGCAATTCTCGTAATTTTTAAGAACGTTCACAGTCTGATCTCAGTGTCAATCTGTCAAAAATACTTCAAATTTCCCTACATTTTGACAAGTTTTTGACGTTTGTTTGTCGCCGAGATGAGACTGCGACTAGATTTTGAACGTTTTAAATTAGCAGAATTGGCCTACTGGACTCAGGGCTTCACAATGATTGTAATGTATGTTATGCAAATAAAATTTTATTATTATTAATAATAATATCGATATTTCTGGAATCATTATGACCCATCTACGTTCAACAGTCAACACTAGTTGTCGTGCGCTCAGCAGATCAACACTGATTGTGTGTTGTCGGGACAATGAATGTGGAACTGTTACAATACAAGCACAGTATACTGGCTAGTATTTCTTTATCAAATGTCAATACTCTGCATACCTACCATAGAATGTCACTTCACTTTTAGAGAAACTAGGTTTGTTTTCAATGACAATGAAGTGTATGTTAATTTCGTTATTGTGAATTGAAGGCGTTGATTTTAGCCCAAACACTTGGACAGTGGTGAAAACCATTGTAGGGGGTTGTCATATCAAATGGTAAAAAGGTAAAAATAACTCATTTGTAACTTCGACGCCGATTCACGATTTTTTCCTTGACCGTTAAATACATGCCTTTTAATAATAATACATTTAATGCCAAGTTGCGGAATGCTACTCAACTGTCAACCATTTTTAACCGACTTCAAAAAAGGAGGTTCTGTATTCGACCAGTATGTATGTCCGCGATTTTCTCAAAAACTGAACTGAAGTACCAATTGTGATCTACATACTTTCAGGAAGGTTTAAGTATATATAATACATTAGGTAATTATTCTTAGTACGAAATTATATGCATAAATGTACTGCATATCCGGTATTTCTATGCGAATTTTGATGATTCTTCTAGTCTTCAATTCTTTAATGCACTAGTATTCGTTGAATTTGTGTGGGGTATGTGCAACTAAAAAGTGAAAAATAAAAACTTTTTTACAAAAAAAAAAACAACCGACTTCCAAAAAAAAACACAACTAAGTCAAAATAACTTTAATTTCGGAAGTCGGTGTCGTTGGTTATGCATTTGCGTTTTTTGACACCGACTTCCGAAATTAAAGTAAATTTTCACTTTGTTGTGTTTTTTTGGAAGTCGATTGTTTTTTTTTTTTTAAGATTTTTCTATTCTGATTTGCGAAACGTAAAACAAACGCGTCAGCTGCTTAACATGTTGTTCAAGTCAAAAAGCCTCCAGAGAGAAAGTTCTACTATCGTAATTGACTGACAAGTCCGCTAGCTTGTCACGGTTATAAGTTTATCAAGTTCACCAACCGTAGTTATGTCAAAAACAAGTCATTGTGTAGTCAGAACACGAGCTCATGCTGTGGTGTTGTCGTGTCGATCAACCAATCTGCAAGAATGGTGATTACAGTCCGATTCAAACTTTATGGCGGCTCTGGAGAGCGCTACTCGCTGCGCCTCACCCCTCACCCCCGCTTTTTTTTTTGTGGATGGGAAATCATCAAATGACCCCTCCCGCTCAGGGTGGAGCAGGAGGGAGTGTCAGACTCTTACTGACTAAAACCCACCCGTGTTCCTTCCTTAGCCCTTTATGTTCCGGGGCAGCGGTAACCCTTTCGGACAATCCCGCTGCCCCCTCACCCCCCGCTGACACGTGAATTTATTACTACGCAGCGGCTCGCCTCATGTTTCGAGCCGCCCGATACAGTTTGAATCTTGAATCGGACCTTTCCCGCATTCAGTTAATGACATCCACCATTGACTGAAAGTTCTGAAGTCACGAGGTTCCTCTAGTTTATGTACTGGTACTGCCTTACACCATTTGTGAAGGCATAAAAACTCAAACACAGCAAGTAGGTACCTAATTCATCTCTCACGACAAAAACTGTAATCAAGATCCCTAGCAGATACGAATCCATTCAATATACTGTCAGGTTTTTACGTGCCAAACTGATGTCAGATTGATCACAACGAGGTATTACATTCTTCTGAATTTAACTGAGTAGCCAGATACTTTATAACGCAAGACATGTCCAATATTATTACATACTAAGAGGTGACAATGACGTCGCTTGTCTTGTCAGATAGTTTTGGATTTAGATGTCACATATTTGTGCGGTCACTTGATACCTTTCACATATATATTTCGGCTGTCCCATTTCAAAACCTAGTAAGGGACATTTTTTTTTAAATCGTTTTACTGCATAATCTTGCTAACCTAGAAACGATTTTCGACGAACTGCTATTTGTTGAGTTTTTAAAAAGCTTCGCCTAACAAGCACTGCCTAGGGACCGTTGTCTTTTGTCTCCTATTATGCGTAGACTAAAAATAGAAGCCTGTTCGTTGCAGTCGCCTCAGCTGGACCAAGGTCGCGGTCAAATGAGACCATCAGTTCTAATTAGACAAGCCTTCCTGGAAAACTAGAGCTTGCGTTACTTTATTCTTTGTTTTGAATTATAAAGCTAGTGGTAATTTACTTTTACTAAAACAATTAATTGAATGAACCTAAGAGATGATAAAATGATTTTACTTCTGTAAGTAGGTTTGTTCAATCTTAATTTAAAAACTACATGAGGTCGGCGTTTCCTATTCGACTACTCTGAGAAGAAAGGCCGAAACAAACAGAGGTCTCTTTTAAAAACCAGCCATAATCTTAATCAGATTATGTGAGGACCACGTAGATTATTGTCTAAAATAGTCCTTTGAAGAAAAAACCACACAGATGAAAAGTCCACTCAAATCTGTGTGGTTCTGACCAGTCAGTGCAAACATTTGTCAGTAATCAGTAAAGAACTTAGCGATTCGACGAACAATCCTAAAGAAAGGACTTTTGGAAGGCTGCATAAAGGATATAGAATGCCCTAAAGTTAAAGAAGAAAAGCCAATAATATCAAAAATTTGATGTTTCTAAAAATTCAAGCTGTTTGTGTCTATAAATAGCGAACCAATGTAACTATCATAAAATATTTGGCCACCGAAATATAAACAAATAATCACAGATAAAAGATTACGTACAAAGGAAAGTAAGGCACTTAATTCAGCAAAAGTCAAGTCCAACATCTTTATTATAATTATCTATACTTATTGATATATGAAATAAAGTCGCTTTTCGTGTCTGCCTGTGTGACCGCGTTGTTCTTCTAAACTCCGTAGTTTAGAAGAACAACGCGGTCACACAGGCAGAAACCGCAGATGTTATGATGTTATGTTGTGATGTCGACCCCAAGGGGTCGATATCGACCACTTTGAGAATCCCTGGTTTAGATAAAACCAACCTCACAAACCCTGTACCCAGACAATACAAGTAAAAAATACAACTTCCCGACCCCTACCAATTTATAGGCACTGAATTAAAATTTAGCTAAAAGTGACAACCCTGCGACAGTAGGCAATTATATCGCGGATTGGGCCGGAGATGGCCTACTTCCCCTCTTTATACTATGTTTCTAATTTGTATGACAAATAAAATATGTTGGATGCAATGTGTTGTATTGTATGGAATCAAGTTCTTCTTTCAAACTTAATAGACAACTGTGTTGCCTCACTTCTTCTTCCCAGCTAAAGCACTAGGAAGTGGTGAACAGAAGGCATTTTGCGGGACTGGTCTTATGTAGTTTTGACGTTCAAACAGGGCTGAAACTCAGCATAATTTGAATATAACTTACTTTTGATTTTGATCGCAAATTATTTAGTAGATTGACGCTTTTTTTTTTTTTTTTTTTGTGGATGGGAAATCATCCAATGACCCCTCCCGCTCTGGGTGGAGCAGAAGGGAGTGTCAGACTCGTACTGACTAAAACCCACCCGTGTTCCTTCCTTAGCCCTTTGTGTTCCGGGGTAGCGGTAACCCTTTCGGACAATCCCGCTGCAGTAGATTGACGCTCAAGTGGTCCCCTGAAACTCCTAATTTAGTATTTCGAGACCTTTTTTGCAAACAAGTCCCTTTTAAGTCTCTGGAATATTTAACGTGTTTCACATACAAGGAACCCTTGAATATTTATTGCTACTTTTGTAGGACTAAGCCCAATTGGAAGCATTGATCAAACATTCACAAATAACTGAAATTCTGACGAAAAAAATGTACGGCGAAGTTCATTTCGTATTCATTGCGAGTTCGGGGATTCGAGGACGCCATTTGGAATGCTCGTCACGTTTTTGGCAGGCGGTTTTTAAATTATTTAACCATATTACTAACGTGCCTTTGAGTGGCTTTTTGCTAGTTTGGTCCTTTTATGTGGCTACCTGTTACGCAGTTACATAATGGAATTTGTTGGAAAGTATACATTTATGTAAATAGATGTAGGCAGACGGAAGCGGAATCGACGGGAGGGGACGCCAAGATCTAGCGGGGTATGCAAGGGGGGGGATGGAGGGGGGGCTTAGGGGATCAGACCGGAATAAATCCCTTAGAAGGACATAATTATAGTGACCTAATTAGTAATATTCTACAGAAAGGTCAGGTGCTTAGTATTCACAACCAGAAAATACCGTTTATCCTGTACACGCTTATTTTATATTCTGATTTAATTCATATTTCTAAAACACAAAAAAAAAGTTTAAAAACTAAAACCCGACTACTGAAAAGGATGAAACAAGAAAGTACAAATACAGGTTCCCGTGGTCGCATGGCGCCTGTACTAACATACTTAAATAAGCTATGGCAGCATGCGACCACGGGAAGGTACTTTCTTGTTTCATCCTTTTCAGTAGTCGAGTTTTAGTTTTTTTTTTAATTTAATTAAGTATTTTGGGGCTTATTTCCAAAATATTTATATTTTTGAAATGTGCTTATTAAGTCTTTTCATTTGATACCCCACAAGGCACAATCCCAAAATATTTATTTTTTAATTAATTACTTTATGTCCTCTAGAGGGCGCCATATTGAATTTAGTGTGACGTCACATAGCCTGTAACCGCCTGTAAGACGCTTCTAACGATACCTCATTTGTCAAATTATTATAAGTACTTTTGAAGTTATGAGAGAACAGATGAACATACCATACATACATATATAGCGGTCAAAATCATAACCCTCCTTTTTGCTTCGCCGTAGTTGGGTAAAAATAGAGCGCTTTCGCACCAATAATACCGGTTTGATACCACAATCACACATTACATAATGTGGTTACATGGGCACTTAAAAAAAATAACGAAACATTGATCGATGTCAAAGCACTTTATTATTCAAGGTATTTTTTTATATAAATATTAGGTCCTTACATATGAAATTAGCGTTTTGTCGTACTGACCACTTTGATCTGAAATATCTCCTCTTTCGTTAAGAATTCCAAATTCAAATTTAAAAATTCATTTAGCTGGTACTTACATTTGAGTTTTGAAAACAGTCATTCATTTGTTTTTTCCTCATTATTTTTTGCTTTGGCGTTGCTTATTACCGCACAGTGGAAAACTTGAAATATCGGTATATTTACCAATACGAGTTCTACCGTGGCACCAGTGCTGCAGAAACAGCTCGAAGGATTAATTATGTGTACGGCGCTGGTGTCGCAAAATAAAGCACGGTACGTTTTTGGTTTCAACGTTTTCGTTCTGGAAATTTTGACCTTCAGAACCAACCCCGTGGACGGCCGGAGACCAAAGTGGAAAATGAAGAATTAAAGGCTATTGTGGAAGCGGATCCGTCACAAAGCACTTCAGAGATAGCTGCAGGCTTCGGGGTAAGTGATAAAACTGTATATATCCACTTGAAGCAAATCGGGAAAGTAAAAAAACTTGAACGATGGGTACCTCATGAATTGAGTGAATCGAACTTGCAAACACGCGTCGATTGCTGTGTTACTTTGCTCAACCGACACAATAATGAAGGGATTTTAAATAGAATCATTACTTGTGATGAAAAGTGGATACTGTACGATAATCGGAAGCGCTCGTCGCAATGGCTGAACCCTGGAGAACCAACCAAATCCTGCCCTAAACGAAAATTGACTCAGAAAAAGTTACTTGTGAGTATTTAGTGGACTAGCGCCGGTGTCGTTCACTACAGCTCTCTAAAATCTGGCCAAACGATTACGGCAGATATTTATTGTCAGCAACTGCAAACCATGAAGGAAGAACTAGCTGCTAAACAACCGAGATTGGTCAATCGCTCTAGGCCACTGCTGCTTCGCGACAACGCAAGACCACACACTGCACAACAAACAACCAGTAAGTTAGATGAGCTACACAATTGGAATGTCTGCGACATCCATCGTACTCCCCGGACCTTGCTCCAACAGATTACCATTTTTTCCGGAATTTCGACAACTTCTTA
Source organism: Globia sparganii (assembly GCA_949316385.1). Lineage (NCBI taxonomy): Eukaryota > Metazoa > Arthropoda > Insecta > Lepidoptera > Noctuidae > Globia > Globia sparganii. Next base: position 18,214,054 of record OX438656.1, read on the forward strand.
CAAGGAAAAAAATTCAACTACGATGCGCAGTCCAAACCGCCCTCAAAGAATTCATTGATTCTCGCCCCCATGGTTATTTTAGTAAAGGGATCAATGAACTACCTATGAGATGGCAAAAGTGCATAGATAACAACGGTGCATACTTTGATTAATTAAATATCTATATATATAAAAATGAAACCCGTTTTCCGTTGTCACGACATAACATGAAAACGGCTTGACCGATTTGGCTGATTTTTTTTTTTGTAGTTTTCTAATACTCTGTACAAGGTTCTTACGGAAAAAAATATAAAGAAAAAAAAAATAATCTGAAAAAAAAAACTGAAACTCCAAGGACACTCTTTTAAAAAGATATTAGAAAAGCTTGGGTACATTATTCTATTTAACATCACGCAATTACCCTTAGGAGCTGAACAAAATGAAAAAAGTCAGAAACAACGATAATAACCGCCAAAAAAAGTAGTAGCTCGGGCTGGTATCGGATCCCACGCGGTGGGAAGGTTGCAATTTTACGCGGACGAAGTCGCGGGCAGACGCTAGTATTTTATAAAAAAAAAATTGACTTTATATTCCTCCCGTACAAAACGCCAATTTCATAAATGTAAGGACCTAATACATAAAGTATATTTAAACTTATGTTTCAAATTAATATTATTTCAAGTTAAACAAATATCAACTTTATTTTAATGGTAATTAAGTTGATTTCAGAGTAACTATACTCCATTCACAATAAGATTAGACATTTAAACAAACCTTTTTTACAGCTTGTTCAACCGATTTTGACTTCTATTCCGTAGGCATAAGGATGGCATTAAAAGCAAAAAAAGTGCTTACAATAACAACTGTTTACTGCTTTTAATGCCATCCTTATGCCTGGGGAATAGAAGTCAAAATCGATTGAACAGACGGTAAAAAAGGGTTGTTTAAATGTCTAATTTTATTGTAAATGGAGTATAGCACTATTGAAAAAGTTATAAAAATGTTTGAAGTTTATTGAAACTGAACTTTATTGTGTAGGATTTAAAGTTATTTCTCCATAAGCTCATATTTGTTTACATTTTTGGCAAATTAATCGCGAATGCAGATTACATAGGTACAGTCACCAAAGGAGATAAGTAACCAGGGTCGTCGGATATAAAACCGATGGATGTTTTCGAATAAAATTAAATTTCATTCGAAAACTCCAACCAGTTTCTTACTAAACTTCAACTATATCCGACGACCCTGGTTACTTATCTCCTTTGGTGACAGTACATATATAAACTCACGCCTTCTTCTCCTAAGGGTAGGCAGAAACTACAGAATGCCATCTGCTACGATCCTGCAGTGCTATTCTGTAAAAATCTCACCGTGAAAACTAAGGTGAAGTGAGCTGTCATTCCACCTGATGTTAGGGATTGCCTCCATTGATAGTTCACTTCACGCTCACTTCACCTATGTTATCGCGGTGAGATTTTTACAGAATCAATATGCTGTATACTATCTTTCAGCTCCGTTTACGTTGATACATCTACCAATCTATTCTATAAAAATCTCACCGTAAAAACTTAGGTGAAGTGAGCTTGAAGTGAGCTGTCATTCCACCTAATGCTAGGAATTGACACTGTTGACAGCTCACTTCACAAAATAGACCTGCTGGTCATACACGCACACCGGTTGCGAGTACTGAATTTTCTGAATAACATCAATAAGGTCACTATAATTATGTTCTAGTGTTGTTGTTCTCAAATTTATTTTGTCCACCACCCACTTTGAGAATATTTTTTTTATAGCGTCCCTAATTTTTTTTACTCACCATCTGTCGCGAATCTGAGACAGATATTGCCTCGATTAAGTATATTTAAATGAGTAATATTATTTAGTCGTAAGATTTTTTTTTTTTTGTGGATGGGAAATCATCAAATGACCCCTCCCGCTCAGGGTGGAGCAGGAGGGAATGTCAGACTCTTACTGACTAAAACCCACCCGTGTTCCTTCCTTAGCCCTTTATGTTCCGGGGCAGCAGTAACCCTTTCGGACAATCCTACTGCCCCCCTGAAGGTCCGTTATAGCCCACTTTGAGAACCTATGTTCTAGGGCGTTCCCTCCCGACGTTTCCACTCGCATCTGCCTAAACATCTTTGTTAGTCGCCTGCAGCGACTTATAAACATCTTCATAAAGGGTACAGAATTATAAGTGTTACCTATAGAATCGATAACAAAATCAATTAAGTAACACTTTTATATATGTGTTAACCCAAAACGTTTAACCATAATATATCTGTAAGTAACAGATATGAAAGTGCTAGTGTAACCGATAAACCCGGCGTTGCATCGCCGCGTCTGTCAGTCCGCCGCGCGTTTTTGCGGTACCGTGCCATTATACCTACAAATGTTTATTTCCATTACACCTATTAACACATAAAAGGTAACATTATTGTATCTGTTACATTTATTCAGTAACATTATTGTATCTGTTACATTTATGTTCTGTATCTTTTAAAAAACAATGTTAAAAACTCTTATGACGGTTACAGTTTGAGTCCCTGGTCGCAAGACTAGATCATCTAAGCATACTGTTTACCAGTTTTGACACTACTTATAGGCAGTAGTGTTACGAATAATCAACGCCCATTGTGGAACTGCGCAGGCTAATCAAGACAGCTAGCAAAAAGTTCCGTTAAAACAATTTATAAAAAGAATTTATTACTGTTAAGGCCTTACAAGCTTAATTAAAATGCACTCGTCTAGACGGATTTAAAGCGGGCGTTGTTTTGTTGTATTACGTCATCCGCCATCATAACTGCGAACTGTGATGTCATTTTATGTCATGTATTGATTTTGCTGTTTTGAATTTTGTAGTGGTTCAAGAACGCGGTATTTCTGGACAATTTTCTTTAGTTTGTAAGCGGAGGAACAGTACCAGGAAGGAAGGACGAGTCATTGTGGTGATGCTTGGTGGGTAGATGTCAAGCACAGGACGATGGGGAGTTCGTTGCGCCACTTCTTCCCGCTAAACCACTAGGAAGTGGTGAAGGGCAGGCGTTTTTGACGTTCAAGAGTACTGATTCTCGACCTAATTTGTATAAATGACTTTTGATATTTAAAATTTTGGTTTGGACGTCTTTAGGATGAAAGATAACGCGTACAATGAAACGTTTCTGAGTCCGGTCAGTCAGGTTGACCAAAGATCAAAAGCAGAAGCTAGGTTTAACAAAATGCACAACGACGGCGTCGGTAAAAGTAGACAAAGTTATCAATAACAAACGATAACGTCAAATTGTTTATTTATTGATTAAAGTTCCCTGGCACGATTTAATTTGTTGTATGTCAACAACATTTACAAGTCAACCGTTTAATCCCTTGGCTATAACGTTGTTGATTTGTACACTTACCCATATGTTTTTTTTTCTTTTTTTGTAAATATTGTACAATTGTATGTTTTCCCAAATAAATAAATAACGATACTGACAAACGGAACGAAATCCTAAACTGTTCAGTAACAATATTATCAATATATCGTTATTAGTATAATGATATAATAACGTAATTCATTTCGATACTCAACTTTGCCACTGTTGCCAGCTTCATAAAACGAAACTTCTACGAAAATAATATTATATAACGTTATGTTTTGTAACGTTATTGATATTTTTAGGTTTTTTAACGATACAAATTTTGGAACGTTATACGATAACATTAGTTGTAACTAGTGATGTGCCGTTCCCGGGAATTTTGGAAACTTTGGGAATATTCCCGTAAACGTGCCCGGCAATATTCCCAAAACTGGAAATTTAGGGGAATATTGATGATAATGTACTTTAGTGTTTTTTTATTATATGCTAGCCAATTAATTAGGTAAATTTGCGTACTATCGTGGTTACGTGGATAGTTGATTATACATATAAGTTGAAAATTTCCAAAGTTTCCAATATTTACGGGAATATTCCCTGTAAATTTACAATTTTCCCGTAAATATTCCCGTAGTAAAAAAATCACAAAGCATCAGAAATTTTAATCACATTGGTTTATTAACACAATTTTACAATCAGATTCTGAGAGTTGTAAACTTTAATAAAGTTAACCATTTTAATAAACCACGGAATCAACACACTTTTATATTTGTTTAAAATTAACAAGTATATACTCGTACTAGCTTTTGCCCGCGACTTTGTCCGCGTGGGTTTCGTACTTTCCTCAAATAAATTTAACACCCTCTCCACCTTCCCTATTACTAAAATTATTGCTTACGATCTTTATACTACTTATATTTAGAGAAATAAGTATTCGGACCATTTTTTTAGTTAAACTACTGATGTTTCAAATAAACTGTCCTCCCTTTTCATCACGACAGGGCTTGTTTCTAATAAAAAGCGTTTGCTACGTTTCCATTTTTATGACTTAAGAGTAAACTAGTCGCGAGCTCGAACTCGCTGGTGGTCATGGTCAAAAAGCACGCTGTCTCGCCTGGCTTCGTGTCCGACAGCGCTAATATCAGTGATGAGCAGTTAGACGCTAGTCTACACGAACAACGTCTAGTTTTCACGCACAGAAACACCGTGCCGAACTGATAGACGCGTAAAAAGATTTGAAAAGTGCTTCGGAAAATCGAGTTTTATGAAAAAACCACTCCATAAATAATAATAATAATATTCCACAACTATCACACAACGCCATCTAGTCCCAAGCTAAGCAGAACTTGTGTTATGGGTACTAGACAACTGATAAACATACTTAAATATTTCTAAATATATAAATATTATAGATAAATTACAAATAAAGTTTATTGATCTCTTCGATAACTGAGCTTTGTCGGTACGGACTTGGTTTTGAAGATTTTACACTGTTCTTTTATTACGTATTGACACCCAAAGTTACGTTAAAAATAGCAAGAAAAACGAATCTTTTTTGGCTCATAACTTTTTAATGGCTTTTTATTTTACTATTCTGTTTCCTTACAGACACAATTATTAATAAGTCAAAACGATATCATGTTTAACTTTGGATGCACAATTTCAAACAGTGGAGTAATATTCTCCCGAAATTCGTATAGAAAAAATATCGAAAAGTGGCACCTTAAGGGCCAATACTACCTCAAATGGCTTAGCATGATTCTCCGTTATGTCGAAAATACTGTAGCATTAATTTTGAAATAAATATATGGTAAAGTTGAGGATTCATTTTAGGTCTTATGTTTGACGAAAACGCGATTCCATAAAATTTTCTCGATAGAAAAAAAATCCAAAGTTACCTCCAAACTGAACAATAAACCGCTGGTATTCAAAAAATACTTTAAATTAGATCATGAAACTTTGTATACTAACTGAAGCTTGTTTTACAAGGGGTGCGGGCGATCGCTATGCCGTGGCGCAAGCTAGTGCAGGTACAAACATGTAACGACATCTTTAGCTGTGGTAATAGGAGTATAAATATCGCGTAATGTTAGTTGCACATGTGTAATTATACAGTATATACGAAAAATGTATTAAATACCTATTTGGCAACTTTGGGAATACTTACGGGAATATTGGGAATATTGTGTAAATTTACAATGGGAAAGTTCCCGTAAATTTTCAATATTTCCAGCGGCACATCACTAGTTGTAACAGACCGAAATTCATTTCGTTTTCAAGTTCCTGATTAGAATAGCACACAATCGCCTGGCATTTGGACCGCAAGTTGACTTATGCGCCCTTCACATGTATAGTTCAGCTGGTGCCGAGCCAAAAGTTCAAGGCATTATCGCAGGTGCATGCGAGACATCAAATTGCAATAACTTCAAACCAACAGTTTTGCCTTAATAACTCTTTAAGGTTCAATTTAACTGCGTCTGTAAATTTTTCCCCAGCGAAAGTACTTGTTCGTCTTTGTCTAGTCATGTTCGCCTTTGTCGTGACAAGGCACGCTTCAAGCTGAACTTCTGCCGTGCATGACAAATGTATCTCTCCGGCCCTTATTCCAATTGAATTGGGATCGCCACAGCACGACCTCTTCTTCCATGCACAGATCTTGTATCAACTGTTTTATAAATCTTCCCCCTTAAGTTTGACGAGAATTAGAAAGTTCCACATGATTCCCGTCACCTGAATTCGTCGACCCAGTGGCAAATTTAGTGGAAATCGCTGTTGTAATTCCCGTAGCTGATTAAGTAGCTCATCATCACAGAGGGGGTCTTCTATCATCGATGGCACGACAGTGTTATAAATTTTGTTGGCCCAAAACTTGGCCATTCCACGGCATCGTCGGTGGCAGCTCAGAGATCGCTAAGGCTGCATTTTTTGGGGCACTGAAGGCATGATAGGAGGTGGGACATGGTTTACGCCACAGCCCCATATTTGCGGCAGTACCGTCGAAATAGCCCCATTTCGCGAGATTGTAGTTGCATCTTTCCGCTTGGGTTCGGTTGAATCTGTGTTCATCATAGACTCAAGCTATCAATACATTCTCGCTCAAATCTACCAAAGGTTTTCTTAAACTATCCATAAACAAACCAACGACCATCGGCTTCTTCGCATCATTTGTACTTTAGTGTCTTACCACGTTACACGCTCAGATTACGTGTAACGCTCAGGTGTAAAGAACGTTGTTTTCTTTTATCATAATCGCTCCACTGAACATTGTGCTCATTTGTACAAAGGCAAAGGACAAAAACTGCGCTGACGAAAGCGATAAAATTGTTTTATGTGGATGACAAACGAGTTTAACGTCAAGAAAGGAGATTTGGCGTAAAAAGGTTTATGTTATCGTTATCGCGATGTTTTGTGGTCAAATTGTCGTTTGTATTTATCCAAAAAGTTTCTAAGCTAAAATTAACACATTTTCTAAGCTTTAATGGTAAAATTGTCGTTTGTATTTATCCAAAAAGTTTCTAAGCTAAAATTAACACATTTTCTAAGATGCGGCAGTCCAAACCGCCTTCAAAGAGTTCATTGATTCTCGCCCCCATGGTTTTTTTAGTAAAGGGATCAATGAACTACCTATGAGATGGCAAAAGTGCATAGATAACAACGGTGCATACTTTGATTAATTAAATATATTTTACAAAAAAAAAATTGACTTTATACTCCTCCCGTACAAAACGCCAATTTCATATGTAAGGACCTAATAATAATATTTGTGAAAGCATAGAACTGCACAGACTCCTAACTGTAGATACTGAACGTATCACGTTTCAACATTGCATAACTGGAAGGCTAACTGGTCTCTTTATGCTTCGAGGCCGCGCAGCCGGTTCTGTGTGTTAAGGTGTTGTGCACCATCTCTTTACTAGTATACACTACACAGTTGAAGAGGTAGAAGAAATTAATTTTAGTAATATAGAACAGAATACTCTTACTTATTTTTTATATATAATTCTTCTGTGCGTGTGGAGTTGTGGACTAAACGGGTGGACTGATTTTGATGTTTTTGTGCGTCAAGGGTCTTGTATGGTTTAGATTCACAATTGGACACGGTAGGTGGCGCTGCAATCGAGTTTTAGGAAACAGGACAGCGCCTGTTCGGTCAGCTAGTTACAGATGTTAATGTAGAACGTTTCCTATTGAGAAGAGCCGGTCAGAAACTCCACGGTTACTCTTTTAAAAGTAACCTAACCATTTTAATTGTATAACTTTCGTGGTGGAAACTAGGCGTAAACATTCATGTTTACAATGGTTTCGACTAGGTCGGAACCCCTGGATCCCCAAGAGGCGAGGTGATTCGAAGTTTGACTCAAGACATCGCCTTGCAATAAGCTCAAATGCAAGACAACATAAAAACAATCAACGCACTTATTACTCTAACTTTGAAAGCATATTAAATTATCAATGTCAAAACGAATAACAAATTACCGACCGTTATCAATGTTTCACTCGGCCTTCACAATCGTATGCAAATTCATGGTTAATTACATCAATTAACGCTTACTCTAACAATGCTAAACATTGTGTAATGGCTTAAGGAAACATTGTTAGTACTTACATCGCTTCAGGAAAACGTTTGTAAACAATACGGAAAAGAACCAGTACTTACAATAATATATAGTAATCCGGTTGCCCACATCTGATGTTCAATCATCGGGGTAAAGTATCGTTTTGAGAGATTTTTTACCAATCTTGTGCCATCGAAATACATCATAAGGCGTCTGACATCATCGCCGATAAGGAAGAATCACTAAACTTGTATAAAGTATTTGTGTCAGCAGTAACTGTAGGTTCCCAATGCTACAACCTCCAAGTGGTCCAAAGCCACTGAATACTACCGACAAAAAGGAGAAATGGTGGGATAACTAACCAACCTTGTGAAGATTTGTAGACGAAGCCCAGAGGAGGCAAATGTGGGCCTACGCACGCTAAGAAGAAGAGTAACCAACCTACCACGGTAAATTAACCCAGCATCGACATCGCGGCAGGTCCAGACGGAGATGGCGGGATGAGCTGGACTCCTTTGATAAAGATTGGTTCTTGGCAGCTCTGGACAAAGAGGTGGAAAGAGAGTTGGGAGGCCTGTGCCCAGAAGTAAGACATTAAGGCCTAAAAAAAAGGACAGATAGAACCACGCATCATAACAGGAATATGAGAGCTGGTTGTACACTCACCGTCAAAATATTAACCACAGAAATTGGAGAGGCGTATGTCCAGTCATCAATAATTGCGATCGTGTTAATAGCACATAAAATAAACTACAACGTTACACGAAACAAAGGAATCTGCGTGCGCGCAATAGAGCGAACTGTACTGATTAAAACACTACAATTGAATGTGAATAGAATTCCTGTGGTCACATTATTTTGCTAACTGCACAAGTATTATTTTACATATTAAACGAAACAGGAAAACGTAAAGAATGATAAATCGAGGCTTCAATTCATGTCACAGGCATAACAATAGCTTTCATGAAGATGAAAGTGATATCAAAACTAAATGAATCACTTTTAAATTAAATAATTGACATTGAAACGTAACTTTGCAATAATATCACTTGTCGATATTGGACATTAGTCAGTAGTCAGGTCACTCGTTTAATGGAGAAAGAAGATCAAAAGATTACTATGTTAATAGGGATCTAAAGGATTATTAAATCAAGATCTTCTAACTTAAAAGACAGCTGAAGTTTGCTGCGCCACTTCTTCACAGCTAAAACACTATGAACTGGTGTAGGGCGGGCGTTTTGGGTTATGTAATTTTGACTTTCAAAAACTGCTGGTTCTCAATCTATTTGAAAATTTGGTGATAGTTCAGCGGCTGGAAAGCGTTTGGACTGTCTGTTAGGATTTGGAATAGTATTTCACTTCACCAGACTGACACCGGTCTAAAATTCATCACTAATCAGCAGGCAGCAACCAAGAAACCAATCTTGTAAAATTTTGAGGGTTCCTGGACCTCACCCGAACGCCATCATTTTAGATAACCATGGCAAGATAGAGACAGCCTCAGGAAAATCAAAAGCAATTAAATGCGGAACAGCACAGTCAAAAGACAGAGAGCCCATTCCCGTAAAGGAGATGTTCCAAAATGTATGGAGCCTGGGCCAGGTCCTTGTACACTATACTTAAAAATAGGGAAATTCATTTAAAACAGTTCTCAACTGTCCAATTGCTTTAAAATAGCTTGGTTTTCTGGTAAACAGAAGAAATTACACTTGAAATTGCAACACATAAAAAACAACCCGTCATGGCGGCAAGCTGTCATTTTGATTGATAAATGACGTTTGACATATTTTTGTTTATTTCGACGCTAGACGAAAGTGACAGAAGTGACACTGTTGTGACAACTGACAGTTCTCTTTTTAACAACAGAGTAACTAAATCTGTGAGACGCCATGTTGAAAGTCGATAAAATTAATTGTTAAATATCAGTTCACTACCACAACAGTACACATTTAATTGAATTATCTGTATTTTTCCCGAATTCTACGGATTTTTCTCTTTTTTTTGAGATACTGTACTTAGACCTGGCCCATCTTGAAACATCTCCTTTAAGAACGTTCGTATTTCATTCTCAGTCTCGATCTGTCAAAAAAGTCTAATTTACCTTAATTTTTAACAATCTTTAGACATCGATTATCGCTTCTTCTTCTTCTTAGCGTGTTGATGGATCAATCAAAATGGACTCGGCCCAGATTCGGCTACGTGTTTGGCGCCATCACTAGCGTCCATCAGTTCCTGTAACGTGCAGTTGACAGAATACATAGGACATGATATTAAGTGTCCCATCGTTTTAGGAACAGCATCACATTTATTCTCCAAGGCGGAGTAGTCTATGAATCTCTACCTGAACAGGTTTTCCTTGCTTCGACCAACCTGGATCAGGGAGTCTGTTTAAAGACGTCCAGGTTACCCCAGGCAACTCATGTCCAGGCGATAGATCTTCAGTGGGTGGAACGAATGGTTTGGGTAAGGAAGCACTGTCTCGCCACAGCTTCAGTCTTTTTTTTATCGTTGGCCATTGATTATCGCTAAGACGTAATTACGTTTAAATTCTGAAAGTTTTAACTAAGTTATTAAATACTAGAATTGGCATTTAGGTCCGCAAACAACACTATTTTCTGCTGGAATCGTATGTTTTTCTCAAGAGTAACAGCAAATTCACTTTTATATGCTACAGTTGTTTTTCTGTACATACTTTTGTGGAATGACTCACACGAACAGTCGTGCGAACGGTGACGTAATAGTGATGTCAGATAGCAACTACGAAATGGGCAAAAAATGCACTATTGTTGAACTTGTTGTGGTATTTAAAATGGTAAAGGTTACGTGACTTGCGTCCATGTATCTTACAATGATTTTAGTGTTCTCTAGTTTATTTGGGAAATATAGGTAGTTTTTAGCGTTCTTACAATAATTAAATGTGTTTTAAATTCGACCACATGCGCCAGAATGTCTGTCGTTTCGAGTTCGGACATGTTTATGTTCAAGACATGAATCACAAGCAACTCTGAATCCTAGTCGTTTTGGTGTAATGACTATTTATTTGGGAGATGACGTCTATGCCTTGCTCATGGAAAAACACAATTACATGAAATAGTTTCACATTTTATGATATTCCTTGAAAGCTCTCTTTACAAGGTACAGACGCCAGCACATCAAGTTACTACAATCTGTCAAATTCCTTTAATAGATTTTCAACTTTATCGCTAAATCATAAGGTTCAATGTTGATTGAGACAATTTTACAGTTTCGGGTAGCTTGATGTGCTGGCGTCTGTACCTATTTTAAAAGTTTACCTGTTAATCTTTTGCACCCCTAGGTATATGTTTATGGTTCTGTCGACCTAAAGCGAAAATGGACCAATCCTATAATAAATATTCCTTTAGCTACCAGGTAATCTGGCCACATTCGTATTACAAGCATTATAATCTACTAGCATCCCGCCCCGGCTTCGCACGGGTGCAAAAATGTAGTGAAGTAACGACGTGTCAAAACATTGAGATTTCTGTGCTAAATCTAAATTAAATATTAATGTTTTATACACATAAACCTTCCGGAATAAAAGCTCTAAATGATGGGGAAAACCGCATCAAAATCCGTTGTTTATTATTATTAGTTTAGGAGAAATAAGCGGTCATACAGACGGACGCGAAAAGCGATTTTAATTTATTCCAGCTTTTGCCCGCAACTTCGTCTCCTATCCAGGTTGAAAACTAGCATATTGTCCTTCTCCAGGTCATGGTATATCCATATGTCAAATTTGATTCAAATTAGGTAATCCGTTCAGCCGTTTTAGCGTAAAAGTGTAACATAAAATCTTTTCTCTTTGTAATATCAGTTTAGATTACGTATAGATGCTGGAAGCTTTATGTCAGCATAAAACTCCCAATTTCTTTTTCCCTCCCGGGCTATGTCAGAAAGAACACGGGTAAATAATTAGCTGATTCATAGCTAAAACAGCATAGTAACGGAATTGGTTAGTATAGTAGTAACTGCGCACATAGTTTCAGTACTACATACTTCATCAATTACTTTTTAGCGCTGGTCGTAAAATGATGGTAACTGCTGGGAGTAAATGAATGAAACTCTTTATTTTCAGGCAGTTGGCACTTGGCAGACGATATGTTTATTTCTATATTTTGTTTATGGGAGAGTCCGACTGCTGAAATGTAAAACCAAGTGTTAGCATTTTTGGTACAGTTAAGGACTACTTGTATTTTTGTTATAATATTTATCATAATTTATAATGTTTACATCATGATTCTATGTCCGTGTTCGCGTGATATAGATGGTGTATTGAATAATCCAGTCATTCGATGTAACCCTTCACTCTGACATTCGTTCAGCAGTTCACAGGAGGGGATTAGAGAAGGGTGACACGCGAACACGGGCATTCCGGCATTACGGGTTCGATGTCTGGTCGACGAAGGACGATTTCAAAAGTACTCTGTGATTTAAATAAACGTGTGTTATAATAAAACTGCAATCTCATTTCCTGGCCTTTTAAAGGTCAGAAGTGGGATAACACCAGAACCCGGAACGGTTTTGGTGAAAACCTAACGCCCATTTTAAAAGGTAACTGAATCTTTTGTCACTCTATTTCTTATTTCGAATTGTAACCGTTATTAAGTGAAAATCATATCTATCGAAATGACGTACCCTTAGTTCCCGTATAAACTTTCTTTGTCTTTTCTGAACTTCCTAAAATAAGTACCTACACATAAGAGGGTAATAGATATGGTTGGAAGAAAATACAGTTATCATTATGAACTTCTGTTAGCCATTATCTCAGCACACTATTTTCATAATGATTGTTAATCCTGTATAAAACTTAATTACTAAAACAGTCCGTAAACGTTTTTTTTTTAATTTTTTTGAATTTGGAGGAAACAGGTATATGCAAAAATTATTTTCATTCTATGCTACCAATTAATTTCGACCCCTTTACTAAATCAAGTAATTTTTTTTCTCATCTCTTCTCGGTTTTGGTTATTTTTTTTATATTACCTCCATGTTTACGGTTACGTTACTTTCTAGATTTCTACAATAATAATACCCCTAGCTACTATTTATATAATTACTCATTTGTCTAATGAATAGATAAGCCATGTCTACTTGTTTTCTTAATGTTTTAGTTGGTTTTTCTAAGTAACGTTTACTTGTTTTTTTGTTTATATATGGTTTCAGTTACGTAAGAAACATGCCAAGTCACCGATCGCGGAAACGCGTTAGAGACTCCGAGTCTAAGGACTCCAGTAGTGAGTCAGAGTCATCCCCAGTGAATCGGCGTCGTCGCAGATCACGGCGCAAGCATTCACGGCGCAAGCATTCACGGCGCAAGCGCTCGAGGCAAGAAAAGGACAGAAGGCGTTGTTCCAGAACACCTGAATTACCTGAGAACCCGGCAGAAGAACTACGTGCTGGGTCCAGCAATCAGCATTACAATAGTCAACCAAGTGCATCAGCTGCCCCCGATCACACCACACCACCACTGACAAGTAACCAATTTACTATTTTAAATTCTAGTTACGCAGATGTATTTAGAGAGCTAGTTCAATCTATTCGTTCCGACGGCAGTTCAGAGCGTTTTCCGAGTATGAATGTTGTGCCCGAATTTGACCCAACAAAGCGAAACCAGAGTATTGATGTTTGGATTACTAAAGTCAATGAATGCGCGAAGATTTATAATTGGACAGAAAGACAAATAATTCACTACGCGTTACCGAAATTGGTTGGACTAGCTCAAAAATGGTACCAAGGCTTACCTAGTCTGTTATTTACGTGGGCAGAGTGGCAACAAAAGCTGCGCTTAGCATTCCCTTGTGATGACAACTACGGTCGATTGCTGACTGAAATGCTCGCCTGTAAAGCACGTTTTGGGGATAATTTAGAAGAGTATTACTACGAAAAGATGGTTCTAATAAATAGATGTAAAATTTCTGGTAAAGACGCCATTGATTGTTTATTATTTGGCATTGATGACAGATCGGTTAGAACTAGTGCAGAGGCTGTTCAGTTTAATGAGCCCGATAAATTGTTAGTTTATCTTCGCAATGTAAGAACTACTAAAAGAAATGACAAATCTGACGTGACTTCGCAGCCGAGCCCTTCTGACAGCAAACGATCGAAATCATTTAAATATAATACGCATAAGGACAATAAGGATAATGTATCGAAATGTTACAATTGCGGGGTAGAAGGTCACCCCTACTATAAATGTAAACACCCAATTAAAAGATGCGAACACTGCCACAAAGTAGGTCACTTGGTAAACGATTGTCCCAATAAAAATGAATCCCAAAATAATAAGACAGTCTTAAACATTTCAAAAGAACAAGATAATGATACGAAGTATTTTAAAAATGCAACGGTTAACGGACAAATTTTGAAATGTTTCGTTGATTTTGGCAGCCAAATTACAATGCTTAGAGAATCAGATGCGCTAAAATTAAACTTAACGTTATCATACAGTAATTTACCGATTTTGAGGGGATTCGGAAATTCTCTAGTTCATTGTATAGGAAAATGCGAAGTTGAAATTGAGATAGATTTGGTAAAAGTACGCGTAGAAGTATTAATAGTCCCTGATCATTTTTTAAAAGTATCATTGTTAGTAGGTCATACATTTACGGAACAAAATCATGTCGTGGTTTACAAGACTAAAGACGAATTAATTATTAAAAGCAAAGCGGTAAATGAACCTGTATGCGTAGAACTTTATGCATATGAGACAATCACTATAGCGGGCCGTGGTGAAGTGGCTGTGTACTCAAATCCACAATATGACGGCGAAGTTTTGGTCGAGCCTAGCCTACGTTCTCAGCCTCGAAAGATGTACGATATTATGCCTTGTATTTTGGCGCTAGTTCGTGGTAGGGCAACTCTTCGGTTGGAAGGTTTAATAGAAACCGACTTCATTTTAAACAAAGGTACTCTCTTGTCACGAGCTCTCCCTTTAACTCAAATTCATTGTCATACCGTTAATAAAATTGAGCAATGTATCGGTAGTGACCCTTCTAGTGTTATTGACAGTAAGATGTTATCCGTTAGCGATCAAATTAATCAAAGTGATTTACTCCAATTAACTTTACTTTTAAATGAATTCAGAGATTGTTTTGCTTTTTCCACGAAAGAGTTGGGGTGTATTACTAACACTGAGATGGATATAAAGTTGAGCGATACAACACCGGTGGTTTACAGACCGTATCGCATGCCTTTTACGGAACGACAGGTTGTTCGTGAAATGGTACAGGAACTTGAAGAGTCTGGGATTGTTAGGCCGTCAACTTCAAGCTATGCATCGCCTGTTCTCCTCGTGAAGAAGAAGTCCGGGGAGTACAGATTATGTATTGACTATAGGGCTCTCAATAAGAAAACTATTAAGGAGCATTATCCTATCCCTAGAATTGATGATCAGCTAGATAATTTGTCGGGTTATAATTATTATACAACTTTAGACTTTATGTCAGGTTATTACCAGTTGTGTATGTCCGAAGCCTCAAAACATCTGACAGCCTTCATAACACCCGATGGGCATTATGAGTTCAACAGGATGCCTTTTGGACTTGTTAATGCGCCGTCTAATTTTCAAAGAGCAATTAACAACATATTGGGCAATGCACGTTTTAAAGAGGCATTCGCTTATATGGACGACGTCATAATACCGTCGAAAAGCGTAGAGGAAGGCTTCCATAAACTAAAATCAACTCTAGAATTATTTCGTACCGCTGGCATTACGCTAAAGCTGTCCAAGTGTAATTTCTTAAAGGAATCCATCGACTATCTTGGATTTGAAGTATGTGCTGAAGGGATTAGACCGGGTAAAACTAAAATAAACGCAGTGGAGGTATTTCCTCGCCCTACTGATCAACACAAAGTTAGACAGTTTTTAGGACTCTGCAGCTTCTTCCGCAGGTTTATAAGAGCGTTCTCATCAATAGCTCGGCCACTTACTCAGCTTTTGAGGAAAGATGCAAAATGGCAGTGGTCGGACTGTGAGGAGAATGCTTTTATAACTTTAAAGGGTGAATTAGTCAAGCGCCCAATTTTAGCATTCTACAACCCCGCGTCCGAAACTCAACTCCATACAGACGCTTCAAAAATCGGTATTGCTGGTATTTTATTACAAAGGGTTGGTAATGATGCTCCTTTTAATGCTGTAGCTTATTATAGCAGACAAACCTCACCGGAAGAGTCTCGTTTTACTTCATACGATCTGGAAACCTTGGCGGTCGCGAGTTCGTTACAACGATTTAGAACTTACCTAATAGGCATACCATTTACCATTGTTACGGACTGTAATTCATTAAGGGCCACGTTTGAGAAAAGAGATATCTTACCTAGGGTGGCGAGATGGTGGAACATTATGCAGGAGTATGATTTTAAAATAATTTACAAGTCGGGTTCCACAATGTCCCACGTAGATGCACTTAGTCGAAACCCAATTGAACTAGAGTTTGCTGAGGTGCGGTGCGTAGAAACTAAATGGATAACGACGGTACAACAGAGCGACCCTGAACTTCAACGTATCGTATCTATTTTGAAAGATGAAAACACAAACGGTATTTTAGAAATTAAAAATAATTTTGTGATCAAAAGAGGGTTATTATATAGAAAAACTGAGGCAGGAGATCGCTGGGTTGTACCGAAGGGGGTTAGATGGCAGGTATTAAAGGCTCATCATGATGATATCGGTCACTACTGTTTCGATAAGACATACGATAAAATTAAGAGTAATTTCTGGTTCGCCAAAATGAGACGGTTTGTTAAAAAATATGTCGAGTCCTGTCTGCAATGTGCTCATGCAAAAATACCAGCCGGTAAAAAGGCGGGAGAACTTCATCCTATTCCTAAAGTTAATCGTCCCTTTCATACCCTGCATATAGACCATTTGGGTCCCTTCGTGCGAAGCAAAAAGAAGAACGCATATTTGCTTTTAATTGTTGATGCGTTTACGAAATATATTATATTAGCCCCGGTCAAGAATACAAAAGCCGTAAATTCCATTTCGGTTTTGAAAAACTATTTCCACACTTTTGGCGTCCCCACACGAATAATTTCAGACAGAGGGAGTTCGTTTACGTCCAAACGTTTTGAAGAGTATTTAACTATGTTAGGTATTAAGCACATCCTAAATGCTGTAGCGACACCACGTGCTAATGGGCAAGTGGAACGCTACAATCGCACTGTCCTAGCTGCCCTAACTGCAGCTAATCATAATAGACCAGAGCATTTGTGGGATGAACATGTATCCGAAATACAGTGGGGCTTAAATAATACCCTAAATAAAGGAATCGGAAAAACACCGTCACAAGCATTATTCGGTATCGACTTAGTTGGCACACCTAATTCGTTATTAAATCTAAACGTAATTGATGATTCTGAGGAAGTAGGAAATAACGTAGAAAGAATAAGAGAGGAAATATCACGGCATGTCGAAAATAATCAATTAGAACAGAAGAAACGATTTGATAAAGGTAGGAAGAAAGTTGCTTTCAAAATCGGTGATTTAGTTCGGATAGAAAGAGAAATCCCATCGACGGGAAAAAGTAGGAAATTAGTCCCCAAGCTTCGTGGTCCTTATCGCATCGTAGAGGTCTTCGATAACGACAGGTATAAAATAGAAGATACCCCACTCTCCCGAAAGGGAAATAGAAGCTTCACTGGTGTGTTTTCTATTGATAAAATTCATCCGTGGTTAGCCTTTAACAGAAACAATGAGAGTGATAGTGATTCAGCCTCGGAAAATGACGAGAGTGAGTGAATTGCTCTTTTAATTGGGTAGTGATGAGAAAACTAATGACATTAGAAAATAGAAAAGTTAGTATAATACAAAGTGTAAAAAAAAAAAAAAAATAATAATAATGATAGTAATGATTATTATGTAAAATAAAATGAAAGTATGTAACTAAATTAATTAGAATAAATCTAAGAATACAGATTGTGAACTTGATTCATACGAAAATGAATAAGAATAATTAAATACTTGAGGCAAACTGTAGACATGCAGGGGCTACAGTGAGCCGTTTAGTTGTTGTTATGGATATGAAGAGGCCATAATAACTTATAAGTATTCAGTAATTTGCTTGGTGTATTGTGGACATGAAGGGGCCACAGTATATCAAAGTAACGTAAATTATGCTTGTAACTGTGGTATTGTCGCTGGCGTGCTGTGGACATGAAGGGGCCACAGCATGGTTGAGCTGCTGTGGATATGTAGAGGCCACCGTGGTTCCTTCAATACTGATGATACAAGTCTAATTAAGCGAGATAATGATGTCGGACTTTAAAAGTTGAACAAAAACTTTTACAAATGTTTTTAGGAGAATCAATTAAATTAAATAATATTTAATTTAATTGATTCTCATAAAAACATGTTTTCATTTAGCACCAAATGCATGATAATATACAATAAGTCTACTATTATTTTAGAATCTAAGTATTATAACTTTTACAACCTAAGTACTGTTTCATATTCAATAACCAATTGCAAATTTATTTCACCTATACATCTCTTTAGATATTTTAATTATTACTATTTAATGTAATTTACATTTGTTAATTTCGAATTATTCTTTCCACGGGACGTGTAAGCGTCAGGAAAGGCCGACTGTTAGCATTTTTGGTACAGTTAAGGACTACTTGTATTTTTGTTATAATATTTATCATAATTTATAATGTTTACATCATGATTCTATGTCCGTGTTCGCGTGATATAGATGGTGTATTGACTAATCCAGTCATTCGATGTAACCCTTCACTCTGACATTCGTTCAGCAGTTCACAGGAGGGGATTAGAGAAGGGTGACACGCGAACACGGGCATTCCGGCATTACGGGTTCGATGTCTGGTCGACGAAGGACGATTTCAAAAGTACTCTGTGATTTAAATAAACGTGTGTTATAATAAAACTGCAATCTCATTTCCTGGCCTTTTAAACAAGCAACTATCTTTTTACAAATTTTATAGGAAAGCCAAAATTTTTTTTTTTCTTTTAAACCCATTAATTATCTCATAGGTTTTTTTTTAATTATGGGTGATTTGTATGAAGTTTATTTATATATATATTTTTAATAATATGCAGAATATGCACATCGATCACTAATTTAGTGATCGATGGCCTTGACACAAAGAACCGAAGGGCCTAAAAAAACGCCAGAAGTCGACTTGCTTGTTTTTACATTGGAGCAGTCGAGTCGTTTTGTTTTTCTGACTTCAAGCGAAATTCATGGATTTGGTGCTAAAAAAAATCTGCCTGTATTGACCCAATATGTATTGTTCTAAATCTTACTTCATCATCGAAATTCTATGAAACTTTTGAGTTGAATCGTTATTATAATAGGTCTGGATGTATGCCATATAGTTCATTGCTCTATGCCACACAATAAAACCCAATGTTGTTAGGCAATCAATCAATTTACACACTCATGCGCTGCCAGTATTGGCGCACCGTGGACGTCCTACAGAAGCCATAAAATGATGTAAGTACTTTTCATTACCCTTACTGACTCAGACATGCTCAGCAAAAACAACTGATTCACAGGGAAAGTAGCAAGATAATTTGAGCCAAGACATTTGGCTGATTCAAATGAGCCCTTCGACATAATCAGCGTATAATGTTGCCACCGCTGGGACACAGGCTTCCGGTGAGAGGGAGTAGACGTCACATGTCTTCGAATTTTTGTTTCTAGGACATGCCGGTTTTTTCACAGGTTTCCTTCATCGTTTTAAAAGCAGTGGTGCTGAAATAATTTACAGAAAGTAATGCACCTGTCTGGTTTCGAACCTACGACCTTACAACCCGTAAATCACGATCGTCACCACTGGGCCACCACTGCTATACGAATGACGATACCTCAAATGGAACCAGTAGGCCCAGCTATAATCTTGCTGTCTGGCAAGCTACGGCCGAAATATCTTGGCAAATCTGAACATAGACACTAAGAACTTTCTCGCATGTTCTCTCACTCCCTAATGGCACCATTTGGTTCCAAAAAAATCTTACTGCGCAGCCTTCTGCGCGAAGTTCAGACTCGCCAAGATAAATCGGCCGTATTGTACTATTAGTTATTCTGTGGTCTGGCTTAAGAGCCTACACTACCTCAGCTAAAATTCACTCTTTATCTCGCTCGCACGATACTGCTCGCGGACTGAGTGAGAGCGAGACAGTGCGGAGCTAGGCGGCAGGCAGCGCCAATAGTTTAGGTATTTGCTTTTTACGGTGAAAATAATGGTAATTAAAAAAAAGTAAATAACATAAGACCTGCTTTATAGTTAGTTCGGTTAGTATACAAAGTTTCATGATCTAATTTGAAGTATTTTTTGGATACCAGTGGTTTATTGTTCGGTTTGGAGGTAACTTTGGAATTTTTTTCTATCGAGAAAATTTTATGAAATCGTGTTTTCGTCTACATAAGACCTAGCATTAATCCTCAACTTTACCATTTATATTTATTTCAAAATTAATGCTGCAGTATTTTCGACATAACGGAGGATCATGCTAAGCCATTTGACGTAGTATAGGCCCTTAAGGCACAGAATACTTAAGGCATGTGTTTCCACGACAAAGTTAGCTTACAGACCTTGCAGTATAAGTTACTCAGTTCGAGCCGAGTGCCAATGCGACAGACGATAAAGAATACGGCCTGCGTTTTAATAACCGACAGCAGATTTTAGTATTCGGCCGAATTTCAATTAGTTAAATCCGGTATGTGCTCGTATAAATAAACTAAATTCCTCAGTTCAAATTTTACAACATAAACAACCAACACACCGTATCAAAGCAGTTCTTGACCTTTCAGAATCGTGTAAAAATAATCACGACTGATAGTTTTAATTTATAGCTTCACAGTCGTTGATGATAGCGAGGTGAGGAGAATTTGAAGCGTCTCTGACGTTGATTGCGTTGCCTGTAAAACCACGTTTAACGGAGTTTTGACGTCTGTATCCATTCTATCCGTTCTAATATTATAATAAATAATAGCCTCCCCGACCGATTTCGGTCACGGTGGCTAATCTCAACGGAGATTAGCCGGGTACGCAGATATTATAGTGCACAAGTGGGTGCGCAGACACAGGTGCCCTCTCTGTTCCTTTACTCTCATAGTCCGATGGGACGGTAATCCGACACGACCGGAGAGAGATCAGGCGCAAGACCAACGGCTTTACGTGCTTTCCGAGGCACGGGGGTATTAAACCGCCAACTTCCAAACTTCGGACTGTTACTAAGAAATTCCTAATGGAAAAACTCTATAACACTTTGTCCGACCCGGGAATCGAACCCAGGACCCCACGCTCAGCAGTCGTGCTTGCAACCACGAGACCAACGGGGCAGTCCCTAATATTATACACGCGACAGTAAATCTGTCGTCTATCTGCTTTTCACGCCTTAACGGCTGAACACATTTCGATAAAATATGGCACACAGGTAGACCATGCCCTGAGTTTAGGACATGGTATACTTTCGATCTTTTAAAAACAATCTTTGAATGGATTAAGGGAGAAGGAAATACAATACTGCAGGTAGTTTGTGGTGTACCATTCACATAATTATACAATAAATACATAAAACATATAATAGATATAATAGATCTTCTAATATAAAATTCTCGTGTCACAGTGTTAGTTACCATACTCCTCCGAAACGGCTGGACCGATTTGTATGAAATTTTGTGTGCATATCGTGTAGGTCTGAGAATCGGCTACTATTTTTTTTTTTTTGCAAAACGACGTTTGCGGGGAGCTAGTATCTATATAAAAAAAAGGTTTGCGGGAGCCATGAGGTTATAATGTTTGCCGAAGGGCATGTTACTCTTCACGAGAACATCCTCATCAGAACTGCAGCTCAGAATAAAAATGAGTCATTTCTTTTCGTAAATCTTTGTTTACATTACAACGCACTTCTTAAAGCTAAGTGTTTTCATGGTGTCCCATATAACGAATACCGTTTCCAAGTATTACTTACGAATATCTAATTGTGAATCCGGTGAATAATGCGAAACCATTTGCAGAGTCCACCTACTGACACAGTCTAACAATATTAAGTAAAATAGCACTGATGTACCGAAAATCAATAAAATATTTTTAGTCTGTGATTCAGTCTAGCTAAACGAAGCCAATCACAATTACGCCTAGAACTTTCGTGGATAGACAATATGTCTGTTTCGTACAATTTATAGCTATGAGGAAATGAATGAATTTAGAATACAAAAGATGAAGGACAACATGAAATAGGTTCCTTATAATATTATTTTAAATAGGTACATGTTTACAGTGTTTATAACATAATGTATTAAAAAAGTATTTTTTCTTTACAACACCTCCAATAAATGAGCTCGTGGCTAAATAATAACAGCTGCACGGGTCGATCAAAGGTTAAGCTAAGCTTGCCGCGGTCGGTTCATGGATGGGTGACCACCCATTACATATTGACTCCATGCCTCAAAAAGCACGTTTATCCCTTGGTCCTGGCTGTCATTCGTGGATTTTTGACAGTCGTTACGGGTAGTCAGAAGCCTAAAAGTCTGACAATCAGTCTTACCAAGAGGTCAAGGGGTATCGGGTTACCCAGTAACTGGGTTGTGGAGGTCAGATAGGCAGTCCCTCCATGTAAAATACTAGTATTCAGCTGCATCCGGTTAGACTGGAAGCTGACCCCAACATAACTGAGAAAAGGCTAGGCCGATTGACTTCCAATACATACTGATATTATAAATACGAAACCCTGTGTCTGTATGTCATCTTTTCACGCCTAAATGGCTGAGCGGATTTCAATGAAATTTAGCACACAGGTAGACCATGAACTGGGTTAGGACACAGGATACTTTTTATCCTGGTAGTAAGTTTCCGTGGGATTTCCTCCGACCTCGACGGGCGAAGCCGCGGGCAAAAGGTGATACCAAATAAATTAAACTAAACTCTGATTTTTTATTTAATAGACCAAAATAATAGCTGTGATTGGTCATTTTTGTCATGTTGACAAAAAAAAAAATCGATCGCAGCTGTAATTTTAGTCTAGCAATTTAAAATTCTGAGTTTAATTATATTATGTACACACGGCTACACATCAAGCTATACATTTCCAGTTGTCCTCGCATTGTATAGGTTTTTCGCACAATCAAAGGTTAGCTTATACTGGTGTTGTAGGTATAGCTTGATGTGTAGCCGTGTGTACGCGTTTCACATAACTAAAGGTCAATGACCAGACCTTTTTATGATCGGTTTTAGAACGTGCGTCACTTACGAAACGACCTTATTTTGAGCACATGATTAGGCCGCGTAATTATGAACACCTGTGCTCAAGCTTGCTTACTATCATTCTGTGTGTAATTTGTAAAAAAACCGACCAAGTGCGAGTCGAACTAGCAAAAACACGTTTCTTGTATCGAGACCACCTTTCAACTTTAACTTTCTTTTTTTTTGTTATGGCTGCAATAGAAATATACACTCTGAAAAATTCAACTGTCTACCTATTACGGTTCATGAGATACAGACCGCTGACAAACAGACAGACGGCTAGATGGACGGACACCCTTTGGGTATGGAACCGTAAAAAGTGCAGTATTTTTAAATCAGTCGAACGCTTCTGACATCGATCGGTGAAGGAAAACCATCGTGAGAAAACCATTAGTAATCGTGAGGAAAAAAATTAAAGGGTCTTCATACAAGAAACGTGTTTTTTTCGGCGTTTTTTGCCTGGTGCTAGGTACGGAACCATTCGTGTGTGAGTCCGACTCGCACTTGGCCAGTTTGTTTTTATTTACGCCATACCAACAAAAAAGCTTTGGGATTAATCCAAAATTAATAAAGGATCGTGATTATAATTTTAACTTTTACTACGTTTCATTTACTGCAACAAAATCCCTATTACTATATACAGAGTAGACGCCAGCACATCAAGCTACTACAATCTGTCAAATTTCTTTAGTAGATTTTCAACTTTATCACTAAATCATATGGTTCAAAGTTGATTGGGAAAATTTTACAGTTTCGGGTATCTTGATGTGCTGGCGTCTGTACATTTACATGTTAATAATCTAAACTTAAAATATAACAAAGAGAAAAGATTTGATTTTTTTGTGTTATATAATTGTATGTGACGCTTTCACACTAAAACGGTGGAACGGATTTGGATAAATTTTGGCACATGGATAGACCATAACCAGCAGTGCGATTCTGTAACCATCTCACCGTGAAGACTTAGGTGAAGTGAGCGTGGAGTGAGCTGTCAGTGTCATCCTGATGCTTAGGGATTGACACTCTCTTGACAGCTCACTCTAAGCTCACTTCACCTAACTTTTCACGGTGAGATTTTTACAGAATCGATCGGCTGAATTAGGGCATAGGACTTTTTAACCCGGTATGTCCACGAGATCGAGACTTATGCGGGCGAAAACGCGGGGCGCAGCAAGTTTTATAATAAACTTACAGCTGTCACCTGTTTCTAACACACCGTTTTGAAACTGATGTTGATTTAATTGGATTTATTACACACTTAATCCAAGACTACTGTCCTGAATAAACGATGTAATACCACAGCATTATGACAGACTCTCGGTATTGGAAAACCTGCAAACAATAACAGTAGCAAAGTCTTTCATTTTGACAGTTCAACAACATTCCTGGCGTTGTTTACGTTGTTGAGCAAATAAACTTTTCAAACATGAAGTAATGGATTAGCTTATGCTTCAAAATAATTCAGTTTTGAGATTAGCAGTGTGTAGTGTGTACGCAATTAGGATGCAGTTTTCAAAGAGTCTGGTGTCAAATAACGATAGTGAATTGCATACCGTTACAAGAAAATACAACAAAGTACAATGAGGGTTTCTACAAAATGGGTGTTACCAAAAAATCAAAAGTCATTTATTCAAATGAGAGAATCATCACTTTTTGACCGTCAAAGCTATATATAAGGACAGTCCCACAAAACGCCCACCCTTAAACATGTTTACGAAAGAAAACCTCGTTTACTCTGATTACTATACCGTTCTACACGACATAACATCACGCCTGTAATCCTCGAAAGATTAGGCAGAGGCGTGCCTATAGCACGCCCACATTTCGCCAATTATGTTAAGACTTAAGTTCCATGTAATTGGGGCCACGGGCCAGCCCCGAAGTTAAAATCATCATCTTGTTGACTATATCCCCAATTATTTTTAAGCTGCGCGGCATGGCTTCTTCCTCCATAATTCTGTACCACTCCTAAATATTACAAAAAAATAAGGGAGATAAGACGTCCATCTACTAAAAAGGGCGTTCGATACTTTGTAAACATAATCACATATTTTGGGGTGCCGCCGACCCGTGAAATAGGTCAATCACATCAATTACTGGCGGTCGAAGTTCATTAGTGTACTATTTTGGGAGCCCTCAACGACTCTATGATTCGAGTGTTCACAGTTCAAACGAGCAACAGGCACGTGCCGGGAAATAATTATATATACAATGTACCTTTGGTGCATAGGTAGATAGATAAACCATTTATTTAGTGCACAATGAAATGATAAAAAATTACAACAAAAAGAAATAAAAAAAGAAAGTTGTATAATATTGTTTTTTCTACGAGTTATATTGGTGAAATGGTGATGTTCTTCAGAATGGACCGGTGCGTAGTGCTCGCAGCCGGCGTGCGTGTATGATCATAAACGTAAACGAAGCAAAAGGAGTCTGTAAGAATCATACGTAGCAGGTGGCGTTCTATAGATTATGTCCATGCCCATTGGAAGAAGGCGTGAGTTTATGTATGAATTTATACAGTATTGTAGACGGATTCGTGATGGTGTTTTCTTTCATATCGGCATCATCTAAGGCCTCATTATCATCATCTGCCTAGCCTTAGATAACCCTAGTCTAGAATTTGCGGAAGAGATTCCTATAGCAATTAAGAAAACATCGGTGACGCAGTATAAAGACTGAAAAGAGACCTGAGCTAGAAAATCCTTGCTTACTTGTTTGGATACTTTTAAACATTGCAACGGACAATATTTCTAAGGAGTAAGTAGAATTATTTTAACGCAAGGCGGTGCGTAACAAAACACGAAGTTAGCAGTAAAACGCAAGCGGGTATTCTGCCAGCGCTGTTACCCATACTCACAATGTGCGGAATTGCACTACATTGTGTGTATTTATTAGACTTTATTTCCTATTATCCTCAGTTTCCACTTACTGTAAACCACACCAAAAAGGTTTTATGTTTAACGAATCTGTAGATTTTATAAGTTTAAAAAATAAAACCCGACTACTGAAAAGGATGAAAAAGAAAGTACCTTCCTGTGGTCGCATGCCGCCTGTACTAACATACTTATAAGCTATGGTAGCATGCGACCACGGGAAGGTACTTTCTTGTTTCATCTTTAATCAGCAGTCGGGTTTTAGTTTTAAAATGTATTTTTATTTAATTATTTTGGGGCTTATTTTAGTAATATTTATATTTTTGAAATGTGTTAATTGCGATAGTCGTGGAGAGGATCCGGCAGTTGGGTCTCGAGGTGGCATTGCACAAGTCCGAGGCCATGTCTTTTCATGGGCCTCGGAACGGGCCGCCCTCGGGATCCCAACTGATGGTAGGAGGGGTTCACATCGGCGTCGAGACAACGATGAGATACCTGGGTCTCGTCCTCGACAGCCGGTGGAACTTCGTCGAGCATTTCCGACGATTGGCTCCCAAGCTGGTATGGGCCGGGGCCGCCTTCAAGCGGCTCTTACCCAACCTGAGGGGGCCAAACGCCTCCTGCCGGAGGCTTTACGCGGGGGTCGTGCGGTCCATGGCCCTGTACAGGGCCCCGGTATGGGCGCGTTCACTGCGGCGGCGAGCCGCCCACTATTTGAACGCGCCCCAGAAGGTGGTAGCCGTAAGGCTGATACGGGGGTACCGCACGATCTCGGGCGAGGCGGCAAGCCTCCTTGCCGGACTGCCGCCGTGGGATCTGGAGGCGATAGTCCTCGCGCGCCTGTACGAGTGGCGCGCGAAGGCACTACGCCGGGGGGAAACTCCGCTTCCGCGGCAAATTGCGGCGGTGCGGACTGACCTCCGGCGCGATCTCAGTCGGGAGTCGGGTAAAAATTAAAGTCTATTTTCGTGTCAGTCTGTGTGACGCGTTGTTATAAACATCTTAACGGATTTTGATGCGATTTTCGACATCATTTTTTAGAGAATTTATTCCGAAAGTGTTCGTATATCTAATTCTCGTGTCGCGATGTTTGTTACCAAACTCCTTCGAAACGGCTGGACCGATTTGTATGAAATTTTGTGTGCATATCGGGTAGGTCTGAGAATCGGCTAACATCTATTTTTCATACCCCAATTTTTTTTTGCAAAACGACGGTTGCGGCTTCAGCTAGTAATACATTAATATTAAACTTATATTTAATAAAGAAATCTCTATACTTAATGTTTTGTCAAGTTGTAAAAACCGTGCGAAACAGAGGCGCTAGTGATATTATATCAACCTGCGTTCCTCCAATTGCGTAAAACACTATCAATAACAAACTGAATCATTTTGAAAAATATTGCTAATCCATTGCTTCACATGTTCGAAAAAATTGTCTGCTCAACAACAAAAATAACGCAACGAATGTTACTAACTTTCAAAATGAAAGCCATTCGTTCTTTTACGCAACTACCCCGCTGTTATCAGCCAAAGCACTATAGAACAAAAGCCCCTTTTCGTCACAGAATAATCGAGCTATGAATAAAAAATGACTTACGTTGTAAAATGTAATTCAACAGTTTCATTACAAGGATTACAGGGTAACAGGTATTCAAAACTCAAACATCAGAATTACTGAAACGGTATGGAATTTTCATTGCCTGAGTTCCACCAATGAATACGCCATGAACCATTGTAGTTAAAACAATGAAAATATACCACGGTGTATGAAAATAACATAGGTTAACTACCTACTTTACTAAAATATGCAAAATTAAAATAAAACTCTTTGAAAGTGAAGTAGGTATGCGGGTGCGTGCCAATAATATCGCTGGTTGCAGATTCGAAGGAAAACATAACAATATGAGGATATAATAGTTTATCAAATGGTCAGATGACTTCATTACTACGTATAGTCATCCCAATCAATTGTTATTTACGTAGAGACTCATGGGCCATGGCACGTTTTACTAAAATATGCAAAATTAAAATAAAACTCTTTGAAAGTGAAGTAGGTATGCGGGTGCGTGCCAATAATATCGCTGGTTGCAGATTCGAAGGAAAACATAACAATATGAGGATATAATAGTTTATCAAATAGTCAGATGACTTCATTACTACGTATAGTCATCCCAATCAATTGTTATTTACGTAGAGACTCATGGGCCATGGCACGTTAGTAGGTAGAACTGCAAACATTGAGCGATTTTGTAATTTCTTACGTGCCGATATTATCAACGACATCTACATCCATAAATGTGCATACACACGACCGACACACGTGGACGACACAGGCAACTGCAACCGTTGACGCGTTTCGGTGGCTGTCGCCGTCAACATGCCGTTCGAGCTCGTGTATTTGAGATTTTGAGCACCCGTACTGAAATGCACGAGCGACACGTTGTCGACAGTCGCCGACACGCGTCAACGATTGCAGTTGCCTCTGTCGTTAACGCGTGTGAAAATGTATGGAAATACGTGCATGTTATTATACAACGTTAGAAGCATCATTCATATATTGCCATACATTTTACTTTCCTGTGTCATCGTGATGCCGTGAACGGCCACGATAATATCGTCACGTTAAAAATTATAAAAGTACACTTTATGAGGCAGAGTGACCAAAGGGTCTGCATTTGGTCATTCTACCTCATAAAGTGTACTTTCAAGGCCGTTTTTGGGCCATATACGGATGCCTGTAAAAATTGTTTCTCATATATTACAAGATTTCTATTGTTCTTTGGTTTCGGTAAAACGAAAATATTAGATCAATTCGTGGTGAAGAGTTCTTCATTGATTTGGCGCCAGATCATTACAATTTAATAACTTAAAAGTGGTTCCAAAGTGACTGAACGAGCCGCGTCTCAGCCCAATAAATAAATCAATACAATAAGATCAGTTCCGACTATTTAACGTGAACGTAGCCCAAGGCCGAATGAATTAGGTATCAATTCAGACGCGCGCTCAAGAAATGTAAAGGCGCGACGCGACGACGGACGGTGCGACGCGATTCTGGTAGAACAATTTCCTTGAAGTTTTCATAGAAATTCTTTTACTAGAGTCGCGTCGCGCCATTCTGCGGGAGCCTTTAGGCTATGCGCGCACTACGATTTTAATCGTTGCGATTTAGTTAACACACAAGTTTTTCAAGCGAATTCTCAAGCGATTTTTTTCCGCAGTGCGCGGACTGTAGTATATTACTAGCTTCTGTCCGCGACTTCGTCCGCGTAAATTTTTTTTGTTTCCCCGACCCGCCCCGTCGCGACGTGTCGCCGGCCTGCGCTATTACTTCGTTTTCGCTTGACAAAAACTTCAGACTTTTTTTCTTTTTGCTCAACTCCTAAGGGTCCTAGCGTCAAGTTTAATAGAATATAGCCTTCCTCAAGAACTGGGCTATCAAACGCAAAAATATTTTTATATATGCGACCGATACTTCCAGAGATTTAGAGCTTTCAAACCGTGTTTCAAACAAACAAACTCTTCAGCTTTATTATTAGTATTATTTTAAAACTATGATATCTCCTAAGATATACATTGAAATCAAATGATGTCAGAGGCAATTTTGTTCGAAATTAAATACATGTGATGAATAACGTATTTATTTGGATAAGGATTAATACCATCCATGTTTATAAAAACACCTTCGCAAATAATGCATTATTTTAGAACAAATTTGGTTAGCATAAAAGAGGTTATAGTGAGCTAACCTTAAAAGATAGACATATGCTGTCGCGGACTTTTTTTTAAAGCTTTTAAAGGGGAACAATTCTGTCATACATGATTTTTGCGAAACTTTAACCGTTTACGCAGCGCACGCAGCGGAAGCTCTCAATAGGAAAAAAATCCCCCGATTTTGAAACATTCTTCATTGGTGCTCCGCTCCTATTGGATTTAGCGTGATGATATATAGCCTATAGCCTTCCTCGATGAATGGGCTATCTAACACTGAAAGAGTTTTTCCAATCGGACCAGTAGTTCCTGAGATTAGCGCGTTCAAACAAACAAACAAACAAACAAACTCTTCAGCTTTATAATATTAGAATAGATTAGTATTGTCCACAGATTGGCGATTATTTATCGCAACGATTAAAATTCGTAGTGCGCGCTTAGCCTTACTGTAAGACATTGTTGTTGTACTTGCTATAGGCGCAGACTTATTTAAATAATCTACAATATTTTTTTTTTAAGTTTGATTGGTTACGTACAAGACACCTAAGGCAGAAGCGCCAGGGAAGCTCGCGAAAGTCAAATGTCCATACGTTATTTGCAATTTGCAAGCCAGTGTCAGGTTGTATGTTGATTAAAATATGATCAGCTACAGCTGTACCATACCATATTGTGTATCTTTATGACTTTTACGCAAACGAAGTCGTGGGCAGAAGCTTGTATCATAAATGCGAAAGTAACTCTATTTATCCGTTACCTTTCACGCCTAAACCACAGAACTGATCGGCATTTGACAAATCGGTAGCCGGGGACCTAGAGAAGGACGTAGGCTACTTTTCATCCTGGAATCCTGGATGGATATTTGTATTAAAAAGGATTAAATATAAAATATAAGCAGACGAAGTCGCGGGCAACAGCTACTAGTCCATACTAATATTATAAATCATTGGGTGTCATGGGCTAAATATTCTAAACTGCTAACTCCATTTTGGCTAAACTGACTTTTTGGTGTCAAATGAAAGAGAAAAATATTTTCTCTTACCAAAAAGTCAGTTTAGCCAAATATGGAGTTAGCAGCTTGTTTAGCTAAACTTTTTGGTATCAAAAAGAAAGAGAAAATATTTTTCTCTTTCATTTGATACCACAAAGTCAGTTTAGCCAAATATGGAGTTAACAGCTTAGAATACTTAGCCGACGAAATGCCAAAGTAACTGTGTCTATTACCTTTTCAAGCCTTAACGGCTGAACAGATCCCGATGTGATGACGAATTTGGCACACAGGTAGACCATGACCTGAAGGCCAATTATTGTAATTTAAAACGATCAAAATCTAGTCGCAGTCTCATCTCGGCGATAAACAAATGTCAAAATGTAAACGAGGTATTTTTGACAGATTGAGACTGAGATCAGACTGTGAAAGTTCTTAAAAAATTACGAGAATTGCCCCTCTGGGCTAGGACATACGATACTTTTTATATCGGTAGTACGTAATGCACGCAGACCAAGCCGCAGGCAATAGTTAGTATCAATACTGTCAATGAACTTGATGACTCATGTTTAAATAATTATAGTTAATTGTTGAATAGGGGTCCCATATCAGTTGGCAGTCTTCATTCAATGTTAGGTATATGAATTAAATAATGCATATATGTATACCTAATATAAAATAATACTAGCCTATTATTATCCCAGTGGAGGGCAAAGGCTTCTTCTCATACAGAGAAGCCACAAGCACTGATCACTATGCTTGCTCAAAACAGGTTGGTGATGCATGTATAATTAAATTATTATTTAACACATCTGTCACATACCTGGGGTCCCAGACCTTTGGAAGGCGTACGAGGGGCCAGAGCCAATATGCAGAGGACCGTTAGATACTTTTAATTAAATGAGACACCAATAGACGATTATCCCTATTACTATGCGAGTGCACCCTGTTTGCAACATATGCACATTGACGTGGAGTTGCAGACACCAGCCCGTATTATACCTATGCAACTGCACCCAAGGACAATCACCAACAACTATTGCAGGACCGAGGACTATTACAGGATATGAAGACAAAGATCCCTATGGGCTTAGGTAGATAAAGTGGACCGGTTCCTAAAATTATGGACAAACTCACTTATTTACTTATCCAACAATATTTTCAGGTTTCACACTTAATTGACGGGATTTTTTTGAAATAATTTGATTTTTTTTTTCATTTCTACTGCATTAAATGAATTTTTGAAAAGTACAGAATTAATCTCCATTAAATTATCTAGACAACAATAAGGGAGAGGACAAAGGTTGTTGACATAACTACACAAATAGATCAACAAAAGTGGAGATGGGCAGGCCACATGATTCGTGATCCCCAAGAAAAATGGTGCAAAATTGTCACTGACTGGTATCCCAGAGATGGTAAGAGAAGCAGGGGACGCCAACAAACAAGATGGGAGGACGACCTTAAACTCACAGCTGGATGTAATTGGAGGAGGGTAGCTCGCGATAGGACTCAGTGGAAAATGTTAGAGGAGGCCTATGCCAAGAGGCACACTGAGCTTCGGGACATACTCTAAACATCTTTAAATTAAAACCCATAAATTTACTGAAAAGCTCAGAATAAACAGGCTTATTATTATTATTATTATTATTAAATTATCTAGACAATGATATATAAATTAAGTAGGTTCTGTGTACTAGCAGGAGTAAAACAATAGAAACAGTTCCAGAAAGGAGGCAAAAAAAAATTTGATTGTGAAGCACTCTCTGCTTCACATTATGAGTTGTGCAATAAGGAGAAATCTGTCCTGCAGTGACACCCGCTTTTGATACCAAATCTAGAAAGCTATGTTTAACTAATACATAAATATAACAACATCATGCCGGTATTTCCCGAAAGATTAGGCAGAGGTTTATCAATAGTACACCCACATTTAGCCAGTTACGTTTAAGTCCCACAGAGGGTGAGCCTATTGCCATCAAAACAAGCACAAAAACAGACTCGGGGCAAAAATACATAGTATTGTTTATTCTCTATAGATCACTATGTAAGTATATGAGTTAAGACTATCAGAACAAAATAATAAAAAAAACATTTATACAATAACAACAGGACCTATTACCACTTATTTCTCTCACTCATTTTTAATGTTTTTATATTCATAGTGAATATAAAAACATTTATTGGTAAAATGGTAATGAGATTTAAAATAAAAAGATGAAAAGTTTGCTCATATTTTTGTTAATTTATTCAGATGTTAAGGTACTAAAACTCAGGTACTAAAATTATTAATGAGCTGTGTGGAGATAATTACAATTTCCATTTGCATGTTTCATTAGAAATATTAAGTCATTGTTTTAGTTAACAAAAAAACTAATTATTCGTGTAAAATCTGATAAGAATTTAAATATTGCGTAACACAACATTCTAAAGATGAAATAATTGTTTAGTAATGTAAACGTAATTAATACACAACACCAATTTTAGGAAAAGGTCACCAAGTATTCAGCCTGTTGCTTTTTAAATCTGTTAGTTTTTTTGCGCCACCTATGTCCTAGGACGTGATTGGAATAATTAATTAAGTAGGTACTTTTATGAAGTTTTTACTTACTCTCCTTCTCGTGGTCGAAGCCCACGATAACGAAGTAGTCGACGAGCCTGGACATTTCACTCCTACGGCAACATTCCAGCACAAATACAACAAATACACTTTGTAATAATTGGATTACACGAATTTACACACATTTTAAACACAAAGCTACTCGTTTGCACATTTTCACCGCACTTTACCGATCACCGATAGTTCCGTACACACAACGCGTAGAATTCGCACACCTTACACTTCACGGAATGTAAACAACACTTTCATTTATCGCGAGCTAAAGAATTTTTAGCTTCAACTAGGAGAAAGATTAAAGATTGTCCTGACGGAGAGGTTATGCTCTAATCCTTGCAGATACCGGTATTCAACGAAAATTTGTTTCGGATAAGGTCATCCAATATAAAACTAATTGTTAATTTAACGAATAACGCACTAAATTGTATATTTTAGAATAAATTTTGTAACTAAACGTCACTACAGCCGCGAACCATCGCTCGTCCGTCCGACATTTCTAAAAAAACTAGTATGAATAAAAAATCTACCGTTAATTATTGCCATGTTTATTTTAGCAATAACTACTATATTTTATTCCCATATTTATATGCATGTTTATTTTTATAGTTTCTGTAAAAAAAAAATATGATTGCCGACATCTCGAAAATAAAACTTTGAGTATTTTTGTTTAAACGTCAAAAATTGCGGTAGGAGTTGACTGGAAGAATTCGTCGAAAATCAAAGCACGACTTTCTCTTTGTCTCTTTTCTATTTGATTTAGATCGTTTAAGTGCGAGTATCGCGTAAGTTCGTTTCAGATTTATAACTTAAGCGTTAATTTAACTCGCTTGTAAAAAACCATCGAACATTCAGCAATTTACAGCTTTGCAGTTGCTAAACCGAATACATAACACAACGCTCGATGTAACGACCCTCAATGATGTTGTTCTAAGTTAGGTAAAAACCATTTACCTAATGGAGGTAGGTGAATGGCATATACATAACGTACACACAACGTTAACTGTATCATCACAATTTGGAGCGAATTTTGTTCATAGCAACACGATTCTTGTTATCACGCGATTGTGCGAAAATGGCACTGCGCATTCGTGCGATAGTCGCGTACACGTGTATTTTGAGTTAAAAAGTCCACGGCCACTGCGCCGGTGAAATGGGCGTATGATATTTTACAATTGCGGCACTTAGATGAGTCTAGCACAGTGGATTGTAAAACATTGATTGAATAATTATGGTTGATGATGATGATGAATCTTACAAGAAAAATCTCTCGTGACATTTCGTCAAACATTCATAATACTTGTTTTCCCCGAAGGGTTAAGTTTTGCAAATGTATAACTTTATTAAATACTAGCAGTGCCCCGTGATATCACACGCGTTAATTTGAGGAAAAAACCTATTAAACTACTAAAATATATTCCACTACTTTAAGATTATTACTTAGTACGCACGGCTACACATCAAGCTATTTAATAACCAGTTTATGCTGACTTCTGATTGTACGAAAATTCTATACAATGCGAGGTCAGCTAAAACTGAAAACTTTTAAGAAGGAACAATTCCGTCATACATTATTCTTGCATAACTTTAACCGTTTACGCAGCGCATGCAACGGATGCTCTCAAAAGGAATATTTTTTCCCGTTTTTGCAACATTTTTCATTGGTGCGACGCTCCTATTGATTGTAGCGTGATAATATACAGCCTTCCTCAATAAATGGACTATCCAACACAAAAATAATTATTATTCAAATCAGTCGAGCGGTTTCGGAGCCTATTCATTTCAAACAACAAACAAATCTTTCCTTTGGTCTAAA
Source organism: Globia sparganii (assembly GCA_949316385.1). Taxonomy (NCBI): domain Eukaryota; kingdom Metazoa; phylum Arthropoda; class Insecta; order Lepidoptera; family Noctuidae; genus Globia; species Globia sparganii. Next base: position 18,249,172 of record OX438656.1, read on the forward strand.
GAAGATACATTGCACTAATAAAACGGGCGAGCTCAAAAAAACATTTGAAATGCGAGTTTTGCTTGCATCGAATTGAAACACGTGCATAAATGTTACATTAGATAGAAACGCTCAAAGAAGACGCTCAAGTTTGTTGATTTACTTCATCACATTCATGATTCACGTAAACTACCAAAAAACACGAAGCTGGCAGCATTTGAATATTTTACCGTCATAATTTTTATCTGTGCACTTGAAAACCATAACTAAGCTTGCTAAATAAAAAAGTTAAAGAGAACTATACCTGTCTCTGTTTGTCCCAGGAAAACTTGAATAGACACTGACAGCGCGATTGACTTACGTCAATTTGTTCGCATACTATTCACTGATAACGCAAACAATGTATCAAAATATTATTGATGTTTGATTATTACATGAGATTATTAACCTTCGTAGCGTAAATTTCCGTTTACCGCCCTCAAAACAATGTCGGATGCCCCACATAATCAAATACCAGGATTGAAACAGAAGAAAGTGTTTAAAATAATAGTGTTAGGTGATTCAGGCGTTGGCAAAACGTGCCTAACTTATCGCTTTTGCGAAGGCCAGTTTTTAGATAAATCTGAGGCCACAATCGGTGTCGATTTTAGAGAAAGAAACATAAAAATTGGTGGCGAAGATATAAAGGTAAGTAACATAAATAGAAACTAAGTGCCCCTAAATTTCCTGTCAAACGATCAAACTTTAGTTATTTTTGCCTATTACCGTTATTTTAAACAATGATATGACATTAGGCTTTCGATAGCAGCTATATTTGTGACCTTCAGACAAGAGAAGGTCTGTATCTAGGCTACCCATCTCCCTATTATGGAGTAAATGCCTTACATCTGGATGCATAGTTCAGCTAATCCAAAATTCCTGAAGACTATTTCCAGGGTCAAGTTCTACACAGCTTACCAGTATGGAAATTATAGAAGCACTAAAGAATATTTTTTTTGTATCTTTAAAAATTTTACTAAAACACTATTTCACAAAAAAAAAAAAAAACAAAGTGAAAAATAACTTTAATTTCGGAAGTTGGTGTTGTTGGTTTTGCATTTTCGTTTTTGACACCGACTTCGGAAATTATAGTTATTTTTCACTTTGTAGTGTGTTTTTTTGGAAATTGGTTGTTTTTTTTTTGTAAAAAGTTTTTATTTTTCACTTTTTAGTTGTACCTACCCCACACAAATTCATATAAGACATCATCATTATAAACTAAGTGGAAAAAAATCGTATTATTGAAGCTAACTCAAAAACTACCCAAGCAATGTTAATAATATAATTATGATGGAGTTATGCCCCAAACATAAATAAAAAAAAAATATATCCAAATGGGCTGGCCTATTTTTAACCAACTTCATTTGGCCAAAGAATCAGCATTGCCATACAACATGGCAATGCTGCCAACCTTTTGGGTACTTTTCCTGTTGACAGTGATGCGGACAAATTTTGTGATGCCCTGTAATTCTTTACCCCCCTTTTCTATATTATTTTTTTTTTTCCGACTGTTAGCTTTTTAATTATGTAAATATTATCTTGTAAATTATAATTTATTGTATATCGTATTCCAGCTTCAACTATGGGACACTGCCGGTCAGGAGCGGTTTCGAAAATCGATGGTGCAGCATTACTACAGGAATGTCCATGCAGTACTCATAGTTTATGATGTCACCAAACCTGAGACGTTTCATGTGAGAATTTCTTTTAACAATCAAACTATAACCACATGTTTGAAAATACATATATTACTGCTACATAGAGAGCAGTCGTGGCCTAGTGGTAACTTATGAGTTGTAGGCCGTAGGTTCGAACCCTGACAGGCGTTTTACTTTGAATAAATACGATACCCCTTGGTACCCTTGGTAGGACTGGTTTTCAGACTTTTGGGCTTCTGACTATCTGTAACTGTAATGGCTCAAAGATCTATGAAGAATCACAGTCGGGGCCGACGGCGACGTGCTTTCCGAGACACGGAGGGTTCTCGGTTTGACAGGTATGATCACCCATTCACGGACCGACGTCGCCAAGCATTGCTTAAACCTGATCGGCCCGTGTGGCTGTTATTATTTAGCCACGAGCCACTCTTACAGACAATTATTTCAAAATCAGGGATTTCAATGATGTTAGTAAAATACCAGTATTTCTATTTTATTTGCAGTCTATAGCCAGTTGGATGCAAGAGGTGGAGTCGCATGGTCTGATGAGGGCTCCAAGAGTGCTGGTCGGTAACAAGTGTGACTGCGGCACACCGGAGTCTCGACTAGCCACGACGTACGCTCAGAGACTTGCTGATAAGTATGGAATGCCCGTAAGTTTGATTTGTAAATCTTAAGGGGGATATTATTACACAATCATATATACAGTGTGTTAGGTTAAACGAGGGACATATTTTAAGGGAGTGTAGCACCCATGAAAATGAACAACTTTTAATTTGGGGCGGATTCCAAAATATAAAAAAAAACCGCTGTTCCCTACATTTTGTCCAGAAATGCGAACATGTGTAGAGCGGCTGGTTTTATTTTCTCGATTTCAGTGTTGGTCTCTTAGTAAAAGTTGTTCATTTTCATTGGTACTACACTGTATACAATATGTAACGTTAAATGCCCAAAACCTCATACACCCCAATTAGAGCATTGAGTTAAAAGCAAATGAAAATGAACAAAACTATTTTTTTAAAGCTATTTTTATTAAGAAAATCGTGTTGATCCTAGCATTGCTTTATGCATTCAAAATTGAGTCTTATTGCTTTAAGACTTGATTTTCTTTGGCTCAATCGGCGGATAGTATGGCAAAATACATCATTTTTGAAAAAAAAACCTATATTAAAAGTTACTGAAATCAATTCAGTAGTCAATTATGAACAAACTATTTTCAGGTTTCATAGAGAGGAGGCCCGTGTCCCAGCAGTGGGAACATTATAGGCTGATTATGTTATGTATTTTCAGGTTTTGCGCTTTTAACTTTACACGTTGTATATGAGTTATGAGTCATAGATAAGTTTCAATCACAATCTGAGTCATTTTGAAGAATACTTACCGCTAATCCATTGCTTCATGTTATGTTTGAATTTGTCTGCTCAACATCGTAAACGCAATGAATGTTGTTGAACTGTCAAAATGAAAGCCAAGCTACTGATAGTGTGTTACGCAATCACCCCGCTGTTACGGAAAACAAAATAATGAAGCTAAATGGATGTGAACATGCATCACGCCAAAGTAGACTGGAGATAAAATCATCATCTTCCTTTTCCCAACTATGTTGGGGTCGGCTTCCAATCTAACCGGATGCAGCTGAATACCAGTATTATACATGGAGCGACTGCCTATCGGTCAGATAGGCAGTCCACAACCCAGTTACTGGGTAATATGATACCCCTTGGTAAGACTGGTTGTCAGACTTTCGAGCATCTGACTACCCGTAAAGACTGTCAAAGAACCACGAATAACAGCCGGGACCAACGGCTTAACCTGTTTTCCGAGGCACGGAGGGGTCTTGGTGTATGAAGATGGTCACCCATCCACGGACCAACCGCGGCAAGCATAGCTGAACCTGATCGATCGACCCCTTCGGCTGTTATTATTTAGTAACAAGCCCCTCAGACTGGAGATAAAATAAACAGCAAAATATTCATTATTGATGTTATTGAAAAATATATCATTTTGCATTTATTTTATCAGCTTTATCAGTGGCCTTATCAAGGTCGTCACAGCATACTGGAACACTCGTAGCAATGACTCACCCAGTCATAGATCTGCGAGGTTTCAAATGAAAAAAAAAAATAATAAGTCCGTCAGTTAGATTATCAAAAAATATTTGACCCGTATTTTTTCTTTTGTTACGTAAACCAAAATTGACGAAGATACGACACTTTTAAAATTCTCAATACGTCACACCTTGGTATAATTTTTAGTGCGTTCTAACGTCACGAACCCCACTCCTGAGTTTTGATGCATTTTATCTTTGTCAATATTCATTGATTTACAAAAACAAAAAATACGTGCCCATTATTTTCCAATACTCTAACTGACGTGACGGATTAAATAGATTTTCAATTTATTGATGGTGGAAACTAGCCGATTGCGTAACACACTATTAGTAGCATTTTTTTTTTTGGGAAATCATCAAATGACCCCTCCCGCTCTGGGTGGAGCAGAAGGTAGTGCCAGACTCTTACTGACTAAAACCCACCCGTGTTCCTTCCTTAGCCCTTTATGTTCCGGGGCAGCGGTAACCCTTTCGGACAATCCCGCTGCCCAACCACATACATTGCGTTATTCACGTTATTCACATTTTTCGAACATTTATGTAGCAATCTATTACCAATATCCTTCAAAATGAGTCAGTTTGAGATTGATAGTGTGTTATGCTATTAGGGTGCTTTATGAAAGCTTAAATTGATTGACTGACTCATATCATCACGCCTGTAATCACCAAAGGGTTAGGTAAAGGCGTACCTATAGTGCACCCTTAATTCGTCAGTTATATTTCAGTGCCATGTACGGTCACCAAAGGAGATAAGAGCCAGGATCTTCGGATATAGTTAAAGTTTAATAAGAAACCAGTGGATGTTTTTTGAATAAAATTCAATTTAATCAATAGGAAACAAACAGTTCATTTATCAAGTTAAATTTCATTCAAAAACATATATCGGTTTCTTACTAAATTTCTACTATATCCGACGACCCTGGTTACTTATCTCTTTTGGTGACTGTACCAGGGGGCGAGCCTATAGTCACCAACCGGCACCGATTTAGACGGATATTGCTAATCCATTACTTCATATGTTCGAAAAATGTGTCTGCTGAACAACGTAAACAACGCAATGTATGTTGTTGAGCTGTCAAAATGAAACCCATTGCCACTGTTAAAAGAAAAGAAAGAAACAAAGAAAATACATTTATTTAGCACAGACCAAAAGACACACAGTAGGTACACCAGAGACATACATCAGATACAGTCAATATTATAATAAATAATAATAATTAATTATAATATTAATTATTATTTAATTTAATTATAATTTATTTGCAATTAGACCGCGGACTCAAATTCAGACTCTGGAATTTCTCAGTAGTACCCGATAAATAAATATTAACTTCTATTTTTATATTTCTAGCTGTTCGAAACATCAGCATTATTAGACTCTGAATGTAACAGCGTGGAGTCTATCTTCATGACGTTGGCGCACAAGTTGTACTCCAAACAACCTCTAAGGGTGGTCAGTGTAGAGGTAAGCATTCTTAATTTGCACGTCTTTTTACGTCGTTCTCACATATAATTGAATTGTGTATGAATTTATGTATGTTTTGTCTCCTTTACACGCGCTACGCGACTCTTTACTCACGCTGTCTGCATCTATCTATCTACTGTCTTATCGCAGGTATGCTGGAAAAGATTTATGAAATAAGCATCACCTTTATACCTATTTTTCTGTTCTGTTTTTTTCTTGTCTGTTTATATAAATGTGTGTAGGTACAGAGGCCAGCACATCAATCTACCCCAATCTGTCAGATTTTCCCAATTGAATATGAACCTTATTCCTTTGTACTAAAGTTAAAAATCTATCAAAGAAATTTGACATATTGGGGTAGGTTGACCTGCTGGCGTCTGTACATAAATGGTAAAATAAATACTTAATTAAAAATATACAGGTTGAAATTTTAATCACTGTTTTCATCTTAAGGGGTCATTGTACACACGGCTACACATCAAGCTATACATTTCCAGTTTTAGCTGACCTCGCATTGTATAGGTTTTTCGTACAATCAGAATTCAGCTTATACTGGTTATGTATAGCTTGATATGTAGCCGTACGTACTCATCATTATGTACAGACGCCAGCAGGTCAACCTACCCCAATCTGTCAAATTTCTTTGATAGATTTTCAACTCTAGCACAAACGAATAAGGTTCATATTCAATTGGGAAAATTTGACGAATTGGGGTAGCTTGATGTGCTGGCCTCGTACAACTTTTACTATGGGACCAAAACTGAAGTCGTGAAAAAAAAAATCAGCTGTTCCCTACATTTATGTTGGCATAACTCGTCAAAATGATTTTTTAGAACAGATGATTTTTTTCGCGATTTCATGTTTGGTCCCATAGTAAAAGTTGTTCATAATGATGAGTACAATGACCCCTTAAGAGGAAAACGGTGATTAAAATTTCAACTTGTAAGTATACAACGTGTAACGTTAAATGCGGAAAACCTGAAAATTGTTCATAATTGACTACTGAATCGATTTCAGTAACTTTTGATATAGGTTTTTTTTCAAAAATTATGTATTTTGCCATATAATCCGCCGATTTAGCCAAAGAAAATTAAGTCTTATTTTAAGGCAATAAGACTCAATTTTGAATGCATAAAGCAATGCTAGGATCAACAAGATTTTCATAATGAAAATAGCTAAAAAAATAGTTAAGTTCATTGTATTATGCTTTAACTCAATGCTCTAATTGGGGTGTATGAGGTTTTGCTCATTTGACGTTACACGTTGTAATGAATGTTGTTGAACTGTCAAAACGAAACCAATTGCTACTGATAGTGTGTTACGCAATTACGTTGCCGTTTAGCGGATACAAGTGTGAAGTTATTAACTCAAACTCAAAGCATTTATTTCAATTAAACCATTTACTGTAAGGCACTTTTGAATTTCCAAAGGAGTCGGTCAGTCAGAATGAAGCTAGTTGCCCATTCCAAAGAGTAGTAGGTTCCTATGAAGAAGAACGGGCACGACGACGTATACGTCGTTGAGCAGACACATTTTTCGAACATATGAAGCAATGATGAGCTCGCTCGTGGCAAAGTAATAACAGTCGCAAAGATCGATCGGCCAGGTTAAGCTACGCTTGCCGCGGTCGGTCCGTGGTTGGGTGACCATCATTACATACCGAGACCCCTCCGTGCCTCGGAAAGCGCGTTAAGCCGTCCCGGCTGCCATTCTTGGATCTTTGACAGTCGTTACGGGTCGTCAGTAGCCCGAAAATCTGACAACCAGTCTTACCAAGGGGTATCGTATTACCCAGTAACTGGGTTGTGGAGGTCGTATAGGCAGTCGCTCCATGTAAAAATGACCGGTTACGGTTATGAGCAATTGTGCGGTTAGACTGGAAGCCGACCCCAATATAGTTGGGAAAAGGCTAGGCAGATGATGATGATGAAACCTTCCGGAATAAATTCTCTAAATAATATGTGAAAACCGCATAAAACCCACATACAGACAGATACGCAAAGACATTATAATTATAAGTATGTAAAGATTACTTCCTCAGGAATGCCAATTTTCAATAATATTTTTTATATTACTGCACACGGGTGCATTTATTTTTTCAAATTTCCGAATTTTTCTTTCATACAAACCTTGTCCTGGCAATATTCGCAATAAATTAATATTGCGATTATAAATTGAGATAATTGATTGATTGATTGAATTGATTGATTGATTAAATTGATTGATTGATTGAATGATTGAATTGATTGATTGATATTATAAATGCGAAAGTTTGTGAGGATGGATGGATGGATGTTTGTTACTCTTTCACGCAAAAACTACTAAACTGATTTGGATGAAATTTGGCACACAGATACTTTATAACCAGGATTAACACATAGGATGCTTTTCATGCCGATATTCCCACTGGATCGAAACTTACGCGTGTGAAACCGCGGGGTGCAGCTAGTAAACTATCATATCTTTCAAGTTGGATGAAACTGCACACAGTGTGAAAATTTTATTAAAATCGGTTCAGTAGTTTAGGAGTCCATTGCGGACAAACAACGTGACACGTAATATTTATATATATTAAGATTATCACTAACTCAAATTATTCTATTTTCAGGGAGAACACGGGCCGGGCTTAGTAAATCTTCAGCGGCAGAAGCGGTCCACGAGCTCCAATGACAGCTGTCTTTGCAGCTAAACTGTGCACCTCATAGCTACTGCGCAATGTACTCGATACGAAACAATTCCGTCTAACATCCACGACCAAACTTACCACAACAGAAAATTAAGCTATTTAAATTATAAACAGCTGTTACTCATGTAATTTTGTAGCCTTGTACAGTCTACAGAAAAAGTAGATGATGAAAATCAGAAAGTCAATACTAATGAACGGAGTTCGCGTGAGAACTGTGTGGCGTCGAAGTGATTCAAAAGTATGTGATTGTAAATTATACCAAACATTTACTACTTCGATGCCACACAGTTCTGACGCGAACTCCGTTCATTAGTATTGAATTTCTGATTTTCATCATCTACTTTTGCTGTTACTGTACGTTCGCCTTTACAAAACCTTTAGCCCAGGTTCGCACGGGCTATTTTCGGCCACGGCCATCGACATGCTAAGAGAACGTTTAACTCGGCACTCATTATGTCCTCCCGAGTGAAGTGTTCGTGACACGCAAAACAAGACGTGAGATGAGCCATGGTAGATTCATGGTAGGGGGATTTCGAGTTAAAATCGCAATATTGACAGACGACAACGAAGAAAGATTCAAAATTGTCAAAAGAATGAAATTAGATGAATTCTACAACTCAAAAAACCGGTCAAGTGCGAGTCGCACTCGCGCACCGAGGGTTCCGTATGAATTTGTAGGTATGTAAATAGTTAATTACTGTAAGAAATAATAATTTTGCAATGTAACTACAAATTTACGGTTTTCGGATTTTTCCCTTTTGTTACTTGTGCTACATGACATTGCTTCTTGCCAACTTTCATGATTCTAAGTCAACGGGAAGTACCCTATAGGTTTTCATTTCTGAACATAAATATCTTTTGATTGCGTTGACTTAGAAGTTTGATTTTTTCACTTCTTCAAGGGATTGCAACTCTATTTGATATTAATTTCAACTTGTTAACTCCACGCGTTCCTGAGAAAAAGAGCCTTGACCGACGGACAGACCGACGGACAACGAAGTGATCTTATAAGGGTCCCGTTTTTCCTTTAGAGGTACGGAACCCTGAAAATGGCAATTTTGAAAAAAATAATTTAATTTTACTTACATAATATATGTCTGTAATCCCCGAAGAGTCAGACAGAGGTGTAGGTACACATAGTAACACCCCCATTTCGTTATGTTTAAAAGGGGGCGACAAACCCAATGCCATCAACTTTTTTATTATTTTATTACGGAGGCTGCTGGCGGAGTATTCAAAAAACCAATTTTAATTATAATGAATTTAAATAAAGAGAAATTACATTAAATGCCTATAGCTAAGATTATGACTACGTTCGAGGTTGGAACCGAAAGTGATTGTTCTCGATGCCCTGGAAATGGTGGCTTGATCGTTGTTGCGCTGCACTAATGCACGATTCCAATAAACAAAAACGAATCGTTTTGCTTACCAGTGGTAGTAGTTTTTATGGTCATCCGGGGCATATACATAGATTCTTAAGCTAATTTTACCTGTGATTGCTACTTTCATATGGGAGGGTCTACTATGGAAAGCTATGAGATATTTGCATCATTATTGGTATAGATACAAGAGTCTTAATTTTAACCAACAACAGTCCGTAATTTATAGGAATCGGCCATAAGTCAGCATCTCGTGGCCTGTCCTCGTATCAGTGACTGATTTCATATGTTGTTAGGGGTAAATGGTGTTAACGCATCATCAGTGATCTCCCTGTGGTACCGTGGTATAACATAATCCACGAAGATTTCAAAACTAAACATTTTTTATTTACATACTCTTCAAATTACATAGATAGAGTTGAAAATGGTTAAGTATACTTGTTTGGTTAATCTAACGGTAAAATGTGACAATAGACTTTTAAAGTTGTAACTTATACAACGTGTAACGTTAAATGCGCAAAACCTGAAAATAGTTTGTTCATAATTTACTACTGAATCGATCTCACTAACTTTTAATATATGTTTTTTTTTTTTTCAAATTACGTATTTTGCCACACTATCCGCCGATGGAGCCAAAGAAAATTAAGTCTTATTTTAAGACCATAAGACTCAATTTTGAATGCATAAAGTAATGCTAGGATCAACACAATTTTCATAATAATAATAGTTAGCTTTTTAAAAATATAGTTTTGGCCATTGTATTATGCTAAAAGCATAATACAATGGCCAAAACTATATTTTTAACTCAATACTCTAATTAGGGTGTATCAGGTTTTGCGTTAATTGTGTTACACGTTCTAGATTTCTAGTGGTTTCACACCATTTCATTCCACATTTATCTCTACAATAACATAAAAAATGAGTCTTTTTAACCGACTTCAAAAAAGGAGGAGGTTCTCAATTCGGTTGTATTTCTTTTTTTTCACGCCATCAGTTATAGACCGATTTGGAAAATTCTTTTATTTTTTATTTTAATTGAACACAATAAAAATATTATGATGTTTTTAAGTGAATTTGCTATTTATGCCAATAGATTTTCAGATGTGTTCAGTTTTTCCGTAATACTAAATTACCAGTCTAAATCTTACTTAATATTTATTTTAAAGTTTTACATCAGTCATTTTATATTTATTTTATATTAATATTTTTTTATTTTACAATGTCTATTAAATATAATTTAGCATCTTTTTTACTACTGTGCTTTTCGAAGAGGTGTAAAATTAGATCTCTATCTAATTAAGACCTCATTTACATCATCCTTGTAACAGAGATTGGGCTAGTCTGCCTTAACGCCCAATAGCGTTAAGGCTAATGAGCAGAGGGGCAATTCTCGTAATTTTTAAGAACGTTCACAGTCTGATCTCAGTCTCAATCTGTCAAAAATACTTAAACTTTCCCTACATTTTGACAAGTTTTAGACATTTGTTTGTCGCCGAGATGAGACTGCGACTAGATTTTGAACGTTTTAAATTAGCAGAATTGGCCTACAGATGTATTGGTCTTAAGATCAGATACCCGTGGTTCGTAGCCCATTCTCCTTTTAAAGCAGCTAATCAAAATCATATCATAAGTCTACAGGGTCAAATTAAATTAGCTAGCGAAACTTTTCAGACGTGATTGGTATCGATATCTAAACACGATTTTTTTTTCTTAGGGTTCAACGACCGCTGCTTATTTTTTTTTTTGTTATTTTTTTGTTACGTGAAGTATGAGTTAAGAAAATATGATGTTGAGAAAACATATTTAGATATACAGGGTGAAATTGAAAACATGCTACAAAGCGAAGCGGGAGATTGTACTCATCATTATGAACAACTTTTACTATGGAACCAAACCTGAAATCGCGAAAAAAAAAATCAGCTGTTCCCTACATTTATGTTCGTATAACTCGTCAAAATGTAGGGAACAGCTGTTTTTTTTTTCGATTGCAGCTTTGGTCCCTTAGTAAAAGTTGTTCATAATGATGAGTACAATCTCCCATTTCGGTTTGTCGCATGTTTTCAATTTCAGCCTGTATATACCAATCACGTCTGTGAAGATAACACAAAAGAAAAAGATTTTTTAACCGATATTACAGCACTAATTGCGGTCAACGATCCCACCAAAAAATCATCACATTAATTTCTTTTTGTTTTATCATGTTTAGATACCCAACGTCTGCTGAGTTTCGCTAGTTAATTTAACTTGACCCTGTATAATAATAACTTATACGGCGTTACACCAATTCGTATAAAAACTGCCTGTCAAAGTAAATATGCCTGTTTTAAACAAACCTTGTGCCAATATGGTCCATAAATATTGCAATAAAATAATTCTAAACTGCAAATGGTGGTAGAATAAGTCAACTTCTAGTTATAATAAAATTTATATTAAATTATATAACAGTATTTTATCTTCTATATTTTGTCGTCTATTAAATAAATATTCAATATTTTTACCTATGTACTCTCATTATTCAATTTAGTACATTACGATACGGCAGCCCATTATTACGAGGGTGCTAAAGGTCGAGCATTAATTAATACATAAGGGCCTATACTACCTCAAATGGCTTAGCATGATCCTCCGTTATGTCGAAAATACTGCAGCATTAATTTTGAAATAAATATATGGTAAAGTTGAGGATTAATGTTAGGTCTTATGTTAGACGAAAACACGATTCCTTAAAATTTTCTCGATAGAAAAAAATTCCAAAGTTATCTCCAAACCGAACAATAAACCGCTGGTATTCAAAAAATACTTCAATTTAGATCATGAAACTTTGTATACTAACCGAAATAAAGCAGGTCTTATGTTTTTTATTTTTTTTTAAATTACCATTATTTTCACCGTAAAAAGCAAATACCTCAACTATTGGCGCTGCCTGCCGCCTTGCACCGCACACTGTATCGCTGTCACTCAGTCCGTGAGCGTATCGTGCGAGTGAGATAAAGAGTGAATTTTAGCTGAGGTAGTGTAGGCTCTTAAGTCATACGTATCGTATACTATTTTATAGCACGTGTGAACTAAACGCACACTTAAGTGACGCTTTTCTGTGTAAAAATCATAAAAATATAAAATATATCTATGGTAAAAATGTACTACTTAAGGTGATTGCGCAGTGATTACCGCGAAATTCAAATTTTCTTACCGTTTTTTGCAATTTGCAGGTCAGTGTCAGGTTGTATCTTGATCAAAATTTGATTCGCGACTATAACAGGTACATATTTACAGAATTATAATCATAAGAATCATTAGAAATCTCCTAGTGAAAAGTGTTTATGGTACAAATCTCACTTATAAAGATGTATGAATGTTTCTTATGATTATAATTCTGTAAATATGTACCTGTTATAGTCGCGAATCAAATTTTGATCAAGATACAACCTGATACTGACCTGCAAATTGCAAAAAACGTAAGAAAATTTGAATTTCGCGGTCAACCACTTCCCATTCACCTTAAGTCACAGAAAAGCGTGACTTAAGGGCAGGTATAGGTCACACAGTGCTATAAAATTAGTTAAGTATGACAGAATTATAGCATGTGCTGTGGATAGCAAATAAACAATGTATTTCAGGCCTTATTTAAAACAGTAGACCTGTTGTAAATGTGAGAATATGCACAAATGACATTTAATAGATGCCATTGAATTTAAATGAATTGTGTTGTGTGGAAATAATGAAATTGTGTAATACTTAATTTATTTTTATATAAGAATAGCACTATACGTATTAGACAGAGTACGTGAAATCATTGAGATAAATTAAATAAATCGTTTTACGTTGTTATTTTTGACCATTTATTTTTACCTAGCACCTACACACGGTGATTGGCACAAGAAAAGAGAAGCGATGCTCAGAAGTGGATGAAGTCGGGCTGTGGGCGATGATGACCTAAAGCCTATTCAAACTTATGTTTCAAATTAATATTATTTCAAGTTAAACAAATATCAACTTTCTTTTAATGATAGTTAAGTTGATTTCGTGTGTGACCCGTGATCCCTCCCGTAGTCCCTGGAAGGTACCACGGGGATTTTCTTTACCCGTGGACCCACTGAGAAATTCAGAGTGACTAGCACTACTTAAAAATGTATAAAAAACGTTTGAAGTTCTAGCGTAAACTGAACTTTATTGTGTAGGATTTAAAGTTATTTTTCCATAAACATATTTGTTTACATTTTTGGCAAATAAATCGCAAATACAGATTACACACGGATGGACGTAGTAATGGCGACGCTTGGGGGGTGCCTAATTCCAGCAGTCATCGCCTTTCGGCTGATGATGATGACAACCTATCTATCTTGTATTCCCACTGGCAGGTCAGTTTGTATTCTGCTAAAAGTCAAGGACTTTATGAGCAGCGGGCCATCTCAGAGCCTCCATTTTTCCTTGAGCGAAACTTCTAAGTAACTCCCTCTCACAGACAGGAAGCCTGTGTCCCTTCCTTTCTGTGGGAATATTATAGCCTGATTATGCAACTTCTAAGACACTGTTCTTCTGAAAGGTCAGGTGGGTAGTAGGTACTCGCAACCGGCGTGCGTTTCGTTTACGTGACAGGTGGCATTCTGTAGTTTCTGCCTTGGGGATGAAGGCGTGAGTTTATGTACGTAAGTAAGACCAACTGTCTGCCCATAGTGTGTTCTCCTGGCACAATATTAAAGTAGGAAGCGACAGAAAACAGTCCGGTTTATACTGGTGTACTATGCCAAATAATCGAATATAAATTTGATCGATCACTATAATAATAATAGGTATGTATTATTTTGGAACAGACCACGGTGAGGGTGGAAACATAGGTGATGAGCGTGATACCTACTTATAAGTAATTTATTAGTTACCGTCTCGCGAGTATCTGATGAATATAATATTTTCCAAACAAAAAAGTATTCAGTAAGTATATTGATATATTTCGATAGAATGAATATGCGATGGGTTGAACGCTCGATCAAACATTCGATAATTTGAATAGGGATGTATTAAGTGTACGATATATTGAATGTTCGATTTATTAACCATTCGTTATTAAAGAACGTGCGAGTATTTAGACGTTTGATTTATAGTGGTTGATCAATATTGATATTCGATTATTTGGCATAGTACACCCTTCTGCGGGTTGGCTACGGCCCCTCGTACGCCTTCCAAATGTCCGGGACCCTTGGGTCCCGAGAAATGTCAAAGAAATTTTTAAAATAATTATTTAATAACAATTGATTTATTTCAGGCGACGTAGGCCCACAGATACCTTAACTTATATTCTGATTATAACCAAAATAAAAATGAAAACAATAAAAAGGTGAATGTATTACAAAATTCAAAATGAGACATTTAACCCCGACGTGATTTGAACACGCAAGCTTCTGGTATGGAGTCAGACGCGCTACCGTTGAGCCACGGAGTCGTTGCGGTTAGTTAGGGTTGTTATTATGTGCTTTGAAGTGCACTTGTGCAAATAGGGATAATCGTTGTGGGTTAGTGCCTCATCATTTTAAATTGCATAAGAGGCCTCTGCGAGTTGGGTTTGGACCCCTCCCATACGCCTTCCAAAGGTCCGGAATCCCAGGGTACCGAGATAGCCCATAGGGTTATTAGTAGACATTCAAGGATACCGTTATCTAGCGTCCATGTCAGTCATCAGGTCATCGTCATCAGGTAAAATATACAGGACTCGTTGAGACAGGCGCGGATGGAAGGGGGCCACGGTGCAACGAGCACTGATGAGACACATCTAATGAGCCCACACTCGATGGATTTACTAAGTAGTAGCTATTCAAAAGTTCCACTATCCATCGTTCAGGTCCATCTTCTGACCGGCTCGATGGTACCATATTATCCCAACTAGTGTTCCGTTGTCTGGCGTCCAGGTACGACCTACGAAACATCGCTGTAACTTTTATAGCTCGTGTGACCTAAACTCGCACTTAAGTTACGCTTTTCTGTGTAAAAATGGACTCACAAGCTTATAAAATATAGTATACTATACGTGTGACTTAAGTAGGCCATTATTGCATGGTGTGAAATCATCGCCTGAGCGAAGCGAGAGTGCTAAGCGCCGCCGCCGTGCATAATTATGGTAATGTACTATTTTCACACAGCGATTTGAAACAAACCGCCATAGAAGCTTGCTCTATATTAAAATTCCTATAAGTTGAATGACTGAATGACAATACTGGTATTCAGCTGCATCCGGTTAGACTGGAAACCGACCCCAACATAGTTGGGAATGGTTGGGAAAAGGCTTGGCAGATGATGAGCTTGAATGACAAAAATGTATGGCTGTTATTGGTCGTGGGGAACATTTTGTTCGGTCCGTTTTAAAAATTACAGGTGGTGGGTCTTCTCAATGAAAGAAAGAAAACACATTTTTAGAGGTACAGTCAGTTATATAGCAATTAGCTGGCTCAAATAAATAAAATATTAAAGAATTTTATAATTATTCTATCGATTCGTATTTTAACTCTTTAACCGCTTACGTCGGATTAATCCGACATATTTTCGTGTCCATTTCGCCAGAGGACCAAATAGGTACCACAGTTCGTTTACTGTTTTTTTTTTTATTAATTACGCTATACTCTATCAGGTTATTCGAAAAAAAAAAATCGAATCACTGTGCCGGGCGCTGGGGGCACGACAAGTTTAAAAAATCAAGAATTTAAGCAAAGGTGGCTATTATAACTATACTATAAGGTTTCCTTTTGGGAATAGTACCTACCCACATAAGTAAAGCGACTGGTAATTTTAAGTATCAACAGCAGCGACTCCGTGGCGCAACGGTAGCGCGTCTGACTCCAGATCAGAAGGTTGCGTGTTCAAATCACGTCGGGGTCAAATGTCTCTTTTTGAAGTTTGTAATACTTTAACTTTTTTATTGTTTGTTTTAATTCGTTTTTAATTAATCAGAATAAGTAAGTGCTATATTAACCCTATTTTACTATAGATTCAAGATTATTTGTGGAGATATGAGTACTGCAAGTTATCACAATACTTACTTACATTATTAGATCAGTCTTGTTTGGCATTAGTGGCGTACAAATATTTAAATGTCAGTAAAAAAACATAATAATTGGATACATTAATAAATAAAAATAAAAAAATAGTTAAATGTCAATTTTGAAAATAAAAGAAATCGTCATAAATACAATTAAAATCTATAATACTATATCGTCGACCGTAGGTTCAATTGAGGTAAGGGACAGGATACCCAATGTCCCTTACCTCAATTGAACCTACTGTCGACGATATATCTATACTAATATTATAAAGCTGAAGAGTTTGTTTGTTTGTTTGAACGCGCTAATCTCAGGAACTGCTGGTCCGATTTGAAAAACTCTTTCAGTGTTAGATAGCCCATTCATCGAGGAAGGCTATAGGCTATATATAGTCATCACGCTAAAACCAATAGGAGCGGAGCACCAACGAAGAATGTTTCAAAATCGGGGGATTTTTTTCCTATTGAGAGCTTCCGCTGCGTGAGCTGCGTAAACGGTTAAAGTTTCGCAAAAATTATATATGACAGAATTGTTCCCCTTTAAAAGCTTTAAAAAAAAAGTCCGCGACAGCATATGTCTATCTTTTAAGGTTAGCTCACTATAACCTCTTTTATGCTAATCAAATTTGTTCTAAAATAATGCATTATTTGCGAAGGTGTTTTTATAAACATGGTATTAATCCTTATCCAAATAAATACGTTATTCATCACATGTATTTAATTTTGAACAAAATTGCCTCTGACATCAATATTTTAAAATAATACTAATAATAAAGCTGAAGAGTTTTTTTTGTTTGAAACACGGTTTGAAAGCTCTAAATCTCTGGAAGTATTGGTCGCATATATAAAAATATTTTTGCGTTTGATAGCCCAGTTCTTGAGGAAGGCTATATTCTATTAAAGTTGACGCTAGGACCCTTAGGAGTTGAGCAAAAAGAAAAAAAGTCTGAAGTTTTTGCCAAGCGAAAACGAAGTAATAGCGCAGGCCGGCGACACGTTGCGACGGGGTGAGTCGGGGAAACAAAAAAATTTACGCGGACGAAGTCGCGGGCAGAAGCTATTAAATTATAAAATGTCAATTAAACTATTAGTCATGGCGTTAATATGTTGGTTTATTATTATGATTATGTCAAAGATGCATTGATAATATTGGTTACGTAATATTAAATGCTGTAATATTCTTTCCCTTCAAGGAGTATCTTCAGCAAAAAAATCAGCAGAGTGTAATTGGTTGGTCTACATGTTTAGGTAGGTAAGTCATTTATATACTACTAGCGACCCGCCCCGGCTTCGCACGGGTGCAATGCAATTTAATAAATTTAATTAAATAATTATGAATAATTTTAATGTTTTTTTTTAACTTGCCGCCGATACCGCAACAACCGCTACGTCCCTGCATTTTAAATCTGTAATATCTTCGAAAATATTAATTTAGATAACATGCTGTAAAGGGCCATACTGATCTATATTAAATGCACAATGTATTTAAGGTACTTAATTGGATAAGGATTAATGCTGTATTGCTTAAAATCGCTTCGTAAATAAGCCATCATTTCTCGTAAAATGTAAAGGAAAAAAAAAATGGTTATTGTACGTGTAACAGGGTGTGTAGTACGGGGAACTGGGTGAATCTGTTCGTGTTAGCAACCAAAATTAGTACCTACCAATACATACCAAACAAAAATCTTACCTACCTTTACCGCTTATTTACTTAGGTAGATGAATTGTGCAAGGTTGTTATGATGATTTGCGTAAATAAAGGATGAAGGATTGTGGGTTATCCCTAAGAGATAGACATATACCATTGCGAACTTTTTTGTAGACCTTTTTAAGGTGTACAATACTGTAGTACATTACTTTGATGTATCTCATAGGGTTCAGCCAGCGTTTGCAATGTAAGCGCAAAAAAAAGGGTTTATTTACGACATCACATTAGAAACCTCTAAAATGATCAGTGTTTCCCTACTATATTATACATGTATTATACATATAAACCTTCCTCTTGAATCACTTTATCTATTAAAAAAACCGCATCAAAATCCGTTGCGAAGTTTTAAAGATTTAAGCATACATAGGGATATAGGGACAGAGAAAGCGACTTTGTTTTAAACTATGTAGTGATGAATAGTGGAGGACCCAGCACACTACCCTGGGGGACTCCATACTTGACTACTCGTTCGTGTGAATGAAATATTTCTTCACGTTGAGTTTTAACATTTATCGTAGATATTTCCGTGACTTGCTTCCTGTTATCAAGATAGGTTTTTATTAATTTTTGAAATGTCATTCAGGCTGGCTGGACAAATCTTCAAAATAGCTCGCATTTAACTAGGTCAATAGTGCATTTTATGTGACGGCTAAACACCCTTATTTCAGAATTTGTGACGCTACAGAATCTTAGATAATCGATCGAAAACGTGTCCAGCCATCTTGAAAAACCACTTTTCGCTGGTCTCTCAATCTCGGTAACGGAAGTGATTTTGACGACTTTTTGCATATCAACGGGCGTCACATAAATTTGTGACAGGCATCGAGCTAAAAGTTTTGTGATACGAACAGCGGTTTTGTAGAAAAATGCAAAAATCTGTGTCCAGCCATCTTGAATTTACGTATAAAACTTTTGGCTGGCACTTCTGAATCTCAATAACGGGAGCGTTTTCGAATATGGTTCCTTTACTAACATTTAGTGACGCAATTTGTGACAGTAATAACGTTCGATTTATGGCGTCACATGTAAGGTTTTACGAGAAATCAGTAAAAACTTACATGTCCAAATAACCTGCGTTCAAGCTGGCTGGACACATGTATCTCCGCTGCCTGATGATCTACGGCCTTCGAAATATATTCAAATTTTTGTGACGGGGACGATAATGATTTACTGAATTTGTGACGGAGAAACTTTGAGTAGTTTCAAAGATATTGATCATTTAAATTTTCCCATACAAACACTGCAGTAGGGTTACCAATATTGTAGGTTTTATGTAGGACTAAGTATATTTTAAGGTGTTTTCTTTAATGGACGAAAATCCGTGTTTTGGTGATAGTAGTTGACAGAATTATAATCATTACAACAATCAGTAATACAACTTGTTAAGTTAGTATAATCCCCAAATGTGAAAATTTCATGAAATAGTCATTCTTGGGGATTACTTTGGTCTTAGAGAGTTGTGTTGATGAATTTATAGATTATAATTCTGTAAATACATATTTGTTACGGCCGCGAATCATATTTTAATCAACGTACAACTTAATACTGCCAGCAAATTGCAAAAAACGTAACAAAAATTGAATTTCGCGGGCTACCCTAGCGCTTTCGCCTTAAATCGATAGATGACAAAAGTGTCGAAGTGAGGAAGGGGGGCGGGGGGGGGGGTAACTTTTTGATGTTATTATTTACGTGCAGATACCTACTCTTTTTAGTAGGTAGGTATTGGTGTTTTTCATGGTAAGTACATAGGTAGGTATTGGTGCCGATTCTCTTGTCACAAATGCGTCTAAACTAGACTACAAATCACCAAAATTTAGTTTATTCTTGTCAAATGATGATTTCCCATTCTGAAATTAACTAAAGTGACACAACTAAATTTTAGTTTGACAGCACTAAGATTGCACTGAGTTAATAGTTTAGAGAAAATAGTAATTTTGCTATTCTGAATCTGAGGTTTTTCACCTAAAATTTAGATTCTCTAACTAAATCTGACTATTTTTAATCGCGACTTAAAAGGTGCGGAATAACATTAGTTGGCATGAGCTAAAATTCACACCAACATCTCGACTTCGGATGCAAAAACAGTACTGTTTTTTTATTTTCTTTTCTTTTGCTTATATCTCGAAAACGGTGTGTCCTATCGCAAAAATAATGAAAATTTCGACCCCCTTTTAGAAATCCGCATACCCTTAAACTCAACACGTTGGTAATAATGTTTCATATTTTCCGTACAAAAGTGAAAAATTCCATAAAAAGGAGGTCGAGGTTGCCCCACTATGCCCCTTCGACTCAAAAAAAACACGGTGAGGGGCCCGTTGCTAAATAATAACAGCCGCACAGGTCGATCGATCAGGTTAAGCTACGCTTGCCGCGGTTGGTCTGTGGATGGGTGACCAACTTTACATACCGAGACCCCTCCGTGCCTCGGAAAGCATCCTGGCTGTCATTCGTGTATCTTTGACAGCCGTTACGGGTAGTCAGAAGCCCGAAAGTCTGACAACCAGTCTTACCAAGGGGTATCGTATTACCCAGTAACTGGGTTGTGGAGGTCAGATAGGCAGTCGCTCCATGTAAAACACTGGTATTCAGCTGCATCCGGTTAGACTGGAAGACGACCTCAACATAGTTGGGAAAAGGCTAGGCAGATGATGATGATGAGGGCAAATAAGTATCTACTTTTTGGCTGAATGCACAAACCGTGCGAAGCCAAACAAACAAAAAAAATACCTACTTACCACGTGGAGTCGCGATTGTCAAATTCGATTTGGTTGTGTCAAAATTATTTTTAAATTTAGAGATATTTTAATGCAGAATAGCTCTAAGATTCTCATAGCCAAAAGTAAGTAATTTTAGTCATAGTTTAGTTAGGTGTACAAGAGAATTGACACCATTGTGTCAGGATAACTAATGCTCGAAGGTATTTAAATGAAAAAGTATATATCGGCATAATTATATAAAATAAGTATCGGCATCACTTTTAAACGTCGGACATAATAAAAATAAAAAAAAACCAGATGGAATCAAAACTTTCTATCTCAATACCATTGAGACTTTATTTATGTAAAAAATATTGTCACCTCACAATATTAATGGATGTTTGTATGGGAAAATTTAAATGATCAATATCTTTGAAACTACTCAAAGTTTCTCCGTCACAAATTCAGTAAATCATTATCGTCCCCGTCACAAAAATTTGAATATATTTCGAAGGCCGTAGATCATCAGGCAGCGGAGATACATGTGTCCAGCCAGCTTGAACGCAGGTTATTTGGACATGTAAGTTTTTACTGATTTCTCGTAAACCCTTGCATGTGACGCCATAAATCGAACGTTATTACTGTCACAAATTGCGTCACTAAATGTTAGTAAAGGAACCATATTCGAAAACGCTCCCGTTATTGAGATTCAGAAGTGCCAGCCAAAAGTTTTATACGTAAATTCAAGATGGCTGGACACAGATTTTTGCATTTTTCTACAAAACCGCTGTTCGTATCACAAAACTTTTAGCTCGATGCCTGTCACAAATTTATGTGACGCCCGTTGATATGCAAAAAGTCGTCATAATCACTTCCGTTACCGAGATTGAGAGACCAGCGAAAAGTGGTTTTTCAAGATGGCTGGACACGTTTTCGATCGATTATCTAAGATTCTGTAGCGTCACAAATTCTGAAATAAGGGTGTTTAGCCGTCACATAAAATGCACTATTGACCTAGTTAAATGCGAGCTATTTTGAAGATTTGTCCAGCCAACCTGAATGACATTTTTTGAACAGCAATAAAGATTGTTTACTCAACCGCACGTCCATACGTCCATTTGAAGAAGACAGCGCCTTTTTAAAGTTTAACAAACTTACATATGTAAAGTTTGACCATGATAATTATATGAGTACCTACACACATAGTGCGGTAGGTATTAAACATACTTGAAACCTCAAGCTCAACGCGTTCCTGAGAAAAAGGGTCTCGACAGACAACAAAGTGATCCTATGTTCTCTTTTTGAGGTACGGCACTACCAGCGTCTGATATCTGCTAAGGAAGGAAGGTATTCAGAAAGAAAATCACGCTGTCCCTGCCAAGTTGCTTTTAACTTCAATGTTTATATTAATGTTACTTATTTTTATTTATTGTTTTGATTCTTAATTTTTTGTTCATATTTATTAATTGCCCATCTTACTTAATTTAGTCTGTTTTAGTTTCTATTAGATTTAGTTTAGCTTATCATCTTCCAGGCAGAAATGTATATAATATAATTAATGCTATGTACGCCGTAATTGTCATGTCCTTTAGTTATTAAGATTATTCTAGCATAAGCTGAACTGGCTGTGCTTTTTTTAAATAAATAAATAAGAGGGATGCATGTAATTACGAACATTAAAAGCATCAATACAACTCTAAGTTCAAATTACCCTATTGATTGCCTATTTCATGAAATCGTGAAATTTCCTAAACTGCACCGGTTGATGTCATCACATCAACGCCGGCTGTCCCTGAAAACCAGCGCTGGGACTCGTCTCACATAGGTAGCATTATGCTGAGCGATGATTTACGTGAATGAGATGCATATTTTCCCCCACCTAGTTGTTTTTGTGTGTGTTCTTTCTCTGCGTCATGTTTACCGCAAATAAACGTACATAATGTCCCCGATTCTGTTGTTGTCAAACTAAATTAAATTTAAGTTCAGTGCACTTTTTTCTTTTTTTCGGACTAAACTAATATTTATTTTCTGTCCTTTTCATAATGAAATAGAAAGAAAAAGATGCACTGAACATAAATTTAATTTAGTTTGTCAACAACAGAATCGGGGCGAGTGTCATTTTATTTACAACCTTCTCCAACCAAAAATACCTTCTAAGTATATATCACAGGCTATTCTAACGCTTTTATCTGGAAACTTAAGCAGTCGAATCAATGTTGAGCAGCTTCGGAAAATCATTATATTATAACATGTCTGTGTCATGTGTTTTTGATAGTAATAATAATAATAATATAATAAAAATTTATTTATTTTCTCCCACAAATTTCAAAAGTACACAGTTTACATATCATAAAAGTTTGAAGATGGGAGACAGGAGCCCATACTAAGTAAAACCTGTGCTACGGGTCTCCTGGTCTCCTTATCTCGAATAATATTATAGAGAGCTTTGCTAAGGACGTAAATAACAGTAGCAGGGAACGCTTACAGCTAATGAAACAATATATAAAAGTAAAATTAATAAATGAGAAAAAAATAAAAAAAAAGCGGTGTTTTGGTAAGTTTGTGATTAAATTGTTGTTTATTGTGTGTGTAGTGGTTTAGTGGTGAGAGGGTATGTCTGTGGGTGTGATATACGAGTTGTGTATGTGATGCTTTGGGTGTGTGTGTGTGTGTAGTGCATGTATGTTATACTTCTCTGTAACTGTAAAACAGTTTCTCCGTATCGTCATAGGTAAGTGACAGGAGCCATTTTGAGACCTTCCGCCTGCATTCAATTTTTGTTAGTGGGTAAATTGTAAGCAGCTTGTTCGCAATATTATACAGACGTGGCCCTTGAAAAAAGAAGAAGTATCTGCTGAAACTCGTCCTAGCTGGTCTAGTTTGACATACTTGGTGAAAACGCCTACTCTCTAGGACTGGGTTAAAACTATTGTAGTTCAAGGAGGCATGTTGCCTAAGTATAATAGCGAGAACATATAATTGTCTAACCGTTAAAACTTCAGCTTGTTGGTACAGATCTGTCGTAGAAAACAGTCGAGGTTTAAAAAGGCTGACTTTTAGGATAAGTCTTTGAGCTCTCTCCAGTTCTATGAGGTGAGTTTTGGCTGCTCCGCCCCATGAGGAGATGCAGTAGGTAAGTACAGACTGACAGAGGGCCAGGTAGACAGTTCGCATGACTTTCGGGTCCGCTACGTGCCGAAGATTTTTAAAGACATAGGTAAGCTTACGTATTCTCTTGGAGACATTACTAATATGTTCATTGAATTTTAGGTTGTCATCTATTGTTACACCCAGGTATTTAACGGATTTAGATTTATTTATATGAGGACAGTTACAAGTGGAAGTTATTTGTTGAGGACAAGAATGTGCAATTAATCTATTTGATGGGATGTGATTATTTCGTAATGAAAAAGTTAGAAAAAAGGTTTTAGTGGCATTTAGAGTAAGCAGGTTTGAGGCAAGCCATTGGCAGACCGTGTTGAAGCCTTCTTGGGCATAATTAAAGACTTCGTCCCAAGTGTCTCCATAGAAGGTTAGGGTTGTGTCATCAGCGTATGAGATAATTTTGCAATTTTGGAGACTAAGTTTACAGAGGTTGTTTATATAGCACAAGAAGAGGGATGGGCCCAAAATACTGCCTTGAGGAACTCCAAAAATCACCGGTCTCTCGTCGCTTATAGTATCACACAGCCTTACCCTTTGCTTGCGATTTTTAAGGTAGTCTTCAAACAGCAGGAGTTCCGTTCCTCTTATACCCATGCTTTCAAGCTTTGCCAAGAGTTTCACAGAAGAGACCGTGTCAAAGGCCTTTGCCAGATCTAGAAAAATGGTCAAGCATCTCTTTCTCTCGTCCAATTTGGTTGCGATGAATTCAGTAAAGTTGTGTACCGCATCGTCTGTCGATTTTCCCGGTCTAAAGCCGTACTGGGCATCCGCCAGCAACTTTTTATTTTCTAAAAAATTTACGAGCCTCTTATTAATAATCTTTTCTAAGATTTTTGACAGCGATGACAGGAGTGAAATTGGACGGTAATTATTGACACAGTCTCCACTGCCACTCTTGTGTATGGGTATAACTATAGATTGCTTGAGAGCATCGGGAAACACACCCTGCCTGAGACAGTTATTAAAGAGCTCTGTGAGTGGGGGAGCAATATATTCTTTAACCAGTTTCAAAACTCTGTTAGAGATGCCATCCCATCCTGGGCTGCAATCCGATTTCAGGTTTTCAATTATACAGGCAACCTCCTCACAGTCAGTATCCAAAAGAACAAAAGTTGGGCAATGGGCATTGTGAGAGTTAGCGTCAGTAATCAGTGGAGTCGTCGGTATGTTATTCGCTAATTGGGCGCCTATATTTGCGAAGAAGCTATTTATTGCATTACTCGATTCAATAGGCGTTTGTTCTAACGTGAGTAATTCATGGTGTATTTGTCTCGTTTTGTTTGAGTTTGTAAGTTTTTTAATACTACTCCAGAGCTTCTTGGTATTATTTTTGGACAGCTCCAGCTGTTTTTCGTATTGCCTTCTACATTTCTTTATTATATTATTGCAAAAGTTTCTGTACCTCTTATAAGTTGTTGCAAGTATGTGATTATTCGGTTCTTTTTTCAGATTTAAATGCATCCTATCACGGTTTCTGATACATCTAAGTAATCCTACAGTAATCCATGTTACTTTGTTACGAGGAATTCTGATTTTAATTGAATTTGAAAGTATTAATTGTTGAATATGTTGTATGAATAAAGTAATAGAAACATTTGGGTCACGATGTTTCAATATTTGGCTAAAATCAATATTTTTACATTCCGCCACGATATTATTGTAGTTCACTTTATCGAAGAATTTTTTGTTTGATATGCTGTTGTTATTTTTAGTTTCCAGACAGAAAAGTACTGCTTCGTGGTCGGTTATGGCTGAGTTCAGTATAAGCGATAATGAGGGTAACTTTGTTTTAATAATGACGTGATCAATACAGCTTTTAGATCTAGTTGGAATGTCAAAAGCGGGTATTAATCCGTGAAAAGTCAATAGTTCGAGATAACGGGACACGTTTTGATTTGAGTCAAGTAAATTTATGTTTATGTCGCCAATAATAAGGATATTTTTGAAGGATGATAGGTCAATTAGGATTTTGTCCAATGAATGTAAGAAATTCTCAATACTTTTGAAGCAGTGCGGTCTGTATAATGCAATTATAGCCGTGTCATTATTGCCTTTTTTAATGACCATACAATTTGCTTCGCTGAAAGTGAGTTCATCTACCTGATAGTTCATGTGTTTTCTAATATAGATAACCAGTCCGTCATTTTGGTTGTAATGTTTAGTGGTGCTAAAAGAATCGTAATCATCCATAGAAGGTAAGTTGTGTGCACAGAACAACCAACATTCTGATAGAATTATTATATCACAGTTTACCTTTATTCGTTTTAGTAGTATACATAAGTTATCATAATTTTTGTTGATACTGCGAATATTTTGATGTAGAATTTTAGTGTATAAGTTAGGATTTTTAATTATGTTTTCAGTTTGTTCAGGCTGGCAGATTAACGGTTCGGTTATATTAAAATTATCTAAATTGTTAATTAAGTTTATGTCCGAGAATTTTACATGTAAAAATTATTAGAATCAGATATGATGAAACAATATACATTATTGCAAAAATAGGTATGATAGCCTGTAGCCGTAGAGACAAGTTGCGTATAA
Organism: Globia sparganii; assembly: GCA_949316385.1. Classification (NCBI taxonomy): domain Eukaryota; kingdom Metazoa; phylum Arthropoda; class Insecta; order Lepidoptera; family Noctuidae; genus Globia; species Globia sparganii. The sequence continues at coordinate 18,275,622 of OX438656.1, forward strand.
TATATTGGTTTTGTGAGCATTATTTTACGAGTACCATTGGTGATAAAGTAAAACATCGTGATTTTAGTAGATTGTTTAGACAGCGAAGTATTTTGTTGTGAGAGTGTAATTGTGGAGTTTACAGGAAGTTGTATGTATGAGTTTGTATAAAAGGCATTAAAAATTATTGACACACAGCGGTATTTTGCAGTTGAGCCATAATAAGCATAATAATACAGAAGTTGGGCTAATCGGAAACTAGTTATACAAATTAGTCATATAATGTGTTGTTTACGCAAATTAGTAAGATCTTGTTCGTTCTTGAGCCTAATTGATTGTTCACCGTCCTTTTTCCGTAGGTATATTGTTCCAGGGGTCGACCAACAGTACTTGAAACCATTTGTTGATGCGAAGTCTCTTGCGAGAAAATGCAGTTTCTTCATCTTAGGAGTTAGGTAGTCCGATAAATATATCTTTGTTGATGGGCCGTCGATTTTGATATGGGTGGTGTTCAATTTATTATTAGTATTCTCTTTATTATATGCCTTTGATAGGTAAATAAATGTATAAATAAAACCACAAAGTAATGTCATCTCAGTTATATTAATTTAATTAATAAGAGAACATAGACAGCATTCGCCGTAAGGTACAACCATAGACGGAGTCCCATACATTAGGGAACCAGCCGAAACACTTGTAATACTAGATAATTAACGGATTAGCGCAGTGACATCACATAAGACTGTAAATATATTGGCGACAAAAAGAAAAGAAAGAAAGAAAACAATAAAATCTTTTTTCTTTCTGTCATTATTAGGTGGAACTAAAGACTAAATATTCGTTGCCAAGAGATCCACATTTTTATTATAAAAAAATGTCTTTGGCATAATTATAATAAAAATCATGTAATTCTCTTATGAGATGACGATCGGCAACGAAAATGTCGTGTGTTGATTTGATAGATTAATTTACGTGATTTTAAAATCTCTTCATTTTTGCTGACAAGTTTTTGTTTAAAACCTTGATAAGACGTCATAGAAATACATGTAAGTAGATTAATTAGATTTATTTTCTAGCTACACATAGAGTCACAATGCTCATAAGTTGTTAATTTTAAAGAGATGGGCTACAAATCAACACACAAAACACCCACAAAAAAATTGCGCGTCAGTATAAAAAAAAATCAAGTCAAATGTGAGAATTTCCAGTTAAACGGCCCATAGGCAGTTACTAGCTCAAACAACAAACCTACAATTCAAATCTTCACAAAACCGCCTTCCGTCAATTCTGACACGGGCGACTAATCATATAGATTTAATATAATTATCACATAAATATATACACAAACAGCAAAGCTTCTGTTTTATTCACAGCAAAGACGAGTTTAATATTTGAAAATTGTTAATATTATTACATTAATAAACCAGCAGGTTAGTCTCAACATCTTTCGAGTATTTCAATCGAATCCAAATCGTGTCGCAGGGCGTCTACTCCCGAACAAGTTTTAGCAGTAGTTGCGGGCTTCATTAGTTCGGGGCCTGTACCAAGAATGAATGACAACACGAACTATCAATGGAGGCAATCCCTAACATCAGGTGGAATGACAGCTCACTTCACCTTAGTTTTCACGGTGGGATTTTTACAGAATAGCACTGCTGATACGAATTCGATTCGATTCAAACTCGAAAATGGTGGAAATAAACCATCAAATTATAATAGTAGCTAGTACATCCATTAATCTCAAAATGGCAATAACTTGCACATTGCTAGATCTTCCATCGCTAAATCTTTGTTATAGCCAAATTTTTCTAAGAACATTAATCGGTTGAAGGTTATTGTTATTAACTCTGGGGGAGTGTAGTGTCCCACAAACTGTTAAATAGGAAGCCAGAAATCTAAAAAAAAATGTTAGCTATATTTCTGTCCGCCCCTGGCGGTTGATGTATTATAAAGATCTCTTAAGTGCTTAAAAACCAAAGCTGCAAAATATCTATGAAGTTTATTGTGTTAGGTATCTCTATAGAGTAGTAATTTATGAAGAATACTATCTAGAAAGAACATTAAATTTACATAAACCTATCTAAAAGTAAGAGAAAACACGAACACACGATAATTTTAATGATTGCACTAAGATTTATACCTCATTTACATTCAGCCCCTGCCGCTGCCCCTCGCGCTGCCAGCGATACTTCCCTAAATACAGCCGCAGCAGGATCGAGAGAAGTGTGTGTTTACATACTGCCCTACCACTCACTTCGCTTTCAAGTTTCGCCGGGCAGCGCGAGTGGCAATGGCCGTGGCATGAGAAGTATCGCGTTTACACACTCGTCCTGCCCACTTCCCTGCTCACTACGGCTGAATGTAAATGAAGCATTACACGCGGTTTCTGGTCAAGCTGTCAGTTCTCTTGGCAACGGCTCTGATTGGTCGAACGGAACGACGACAGCCAATCATACTTGACATGAGATGTTGTTTCTAGAAACCGGGAAATCAGTTGAAGGACACTAAACAAGACACATTACAGTCCGTTCAGTTATTTTACCTCTGACAGCAGCCTTATCGATGACCTTCACAGACTTGTCAGTGGCAGCAACTTAACAGCAATCTTATAAGAGAATAAAGATCACTGTGATTTGGACAGTGGTGTAAAATCAGAGGTTAATTAAAATAACTGTGAACGGACTAGAAGTTATAATGTTATGTCCGAGGGCGTTTAGTGTCCCACAAAGTGTTATCTAGTTAGGAACTAAATTATGATAATCTTAAGAATTAATAGTGGGGATATATAATTAGGTGCGTGTTATTGCCACGTGGTCCCGGCAAAGAAAATACTTCGGAAGTCATCCCGTGGCATTTTATAGAGACTAAAAATACAGCAAATATCAGAAATATGTGGTCATATTTTGCCGGTTGAATGCCGTAATTACAGAAACAATTAAAACGCCATTCGTGTGTCGCATGGATCCACGTTCGAGGGGTTAAGGGTGGGGACGGGATGGGACCATGAAACTGAACTTTCAGCATAGGACCAACATCGTAATCGCGAAAAATTATTGAAGTTTTGTACGAGCCAGTTGATAATTTTTTCGCGATTACGATGTTAGTTCCTTGAAGAAGGTTATTCAGTTTGTTGATCTGTACTACAACCTTACATATCACACGTTTCTGATACATACTGTAGATTTGTAGAAGTATAAGAGCTCGGGCGCGTTTTTCAAGCGGCGTTTTTTTTTCGCATACTGGGTTTTCAACGCATTACTTATGGCCGACAGTTGAAAATTCAATAGTTTGGTCTTTTCACGCTAGGATGCTCTCTTTTGAATTCTCAGCACTCGGCTCAACACTGAGAGTTCAAAATCCAGTGCGCGATAAAATCCCGCCGCGATATTTCTACGTATCTTGCAAACGAGGGCTTACTATTGTATCCGATTGGTATTTTGTCGGAATCGGCTGAATAAAATAAGCTAGGTAATAATAAATATGCTGAAAGTGTAACCCCCTTACTATTAAACGTATTATATCAGATGAATAGTTCCACACCGATTTCTCTCTTTCAGTCGTCAGTAATTTGACTTTCGAAAGAAGAAGTCAAAGCGTTGTGTAATTATATAGACGCTATACAACGTTTACTAGTAAGGGGGTTAAAGTCTAGTATATGTGTCGCAGTCTATAAACTAGTCTAGCAATCTAGTTAACAAGAATACCTAGATAGTGCACGTACATAGGTACTTAAATCCAGTCACTATTTCAGTGCCTTAGTGCAATCTTCGGCGATTACAAACTCGACTCACATTTATGTTCATGAAAAATTCTGTTGAAATTTGTAAAGGTGACTGGTAATTAGTAACGGATAAATAAACACACTAACAAAAAAAAAAACTATTTTTTTTTAAATTTTCGCATGACCCCAATCGTCTCAATAGAACCGCATACAGTTGTTAAACGAATGAAAAATATTATTTATGACGAGTACAATCATGTGTTTAATTTATCGGTCACTAATATTACCAATCACCCTCTTTAACTTGATATTATAGTTTTCTGGCGTTCTTTAGTTGTATTAGCTTAATATTGAAGCCCGTGGAGCAATTCTGTTGCTTATTGAATTGATTACTCAGTATTTTGAAGCATTTTTTTTTAATATTGCCTCAACACATTCTAAAAATTTATTTGATCTAAAGTTGACATTATTAGTTAGTATTTCATGTTTCACAAAATGTTTGAAAACTGTTTCATTAAAACTATGTTAATGTGCAAATGTATAATCTAAAAATATGTTTATGGTAAGTGGTTTAGCACCTCTGATTTCTGAAAACCGTATCAATTTTTATCTACCTAAATATTATCTCAAGATGCACACATCTTGAGATAATATTTCGGTAGATATTTTGGTAATAGATTTGAAATTGATAAGGTTCTCTGAATCCGGAAGTCAGTGTTTCTAACTGTATGGATCGGGACATATTTTGATTTAAATACCATTCGAAATCGTGTACACATTATTTTATTTTTATAACATACATTATTGGGACCCCTTTATTCGTAAAAAAGATCATACCATCTCTGATACGTATTTTACAAAATCCTGGGAGTTTTTACTTTTTTATTTAAAAGGCTTGATAAGCCTTCTCCATACACTCTAAGAATTAATTCTTTCAGTTTTCTAATGACATCTAAGTACAACGAATAAAGGGATCAAACAACGCAATTTAAAATCTATGTTAGATCTAAAATCATCAAACATCATTGGTTAGTAATTTTAAACACATAATATTTAAAAGAAAATCACAGTGATTACAACTAGATTGTCTTTGTGCCAAATTAACACTATTTGATAACACTGTCGGTTATTGGTACCACTGGCCCTACGTTGGGCAAAACGGGCCATTCGAAGGCAAAACTGGCCGTCTTTGGCCAAAAGTGGCCTTCTTCGGGCAAAACGGACCATCTTCGGGCAAAACGGACCATCTTCGGGCAAAACGGGCCATTTATGGACAAGTTGGGATATTTATGTGACATATATCGTGGATATAGGTTGTTTGTGGTTGTCATTGGCATAGCTACTGCACAATCATTTTGTTTTTAGATCGAATCAGATTTGATTCGATTTGGTGTCTCGTTGATACTTATTAGATTCAAACTCGATTCGATTGGGGAATCCCGAGATTTTGGCATCTTGTGACCATTTATTATGTATTATAGGCTCCTTTTTTCATTCCTTGTTTTTAATACATCGAGTGTGTTAGTTGCTGTATGGACCCCTATTTTTCATAATAGCTTGATTTTATGTCAATGGTCGTCGTGAGATGTGACACACTCATGATTCTTAATTTTGTAAATACGATATTCGATCGAGTATTTTTCTAACCGCACGCAATCAAAGCCGCGGGAAAACATATAGTTGCCAATTCTACCGTTTTATGCATGAATCGAAGATCAAACTCAGATTTATATTTTCAGAGTTGTGATTAGTTGCCATATATTATCTTTGAGTTGTTGAGCTTTTCCGTAGTGTCTGTAGCAGTGACAAGTATGCGAATAAGCACGCATATAACAAGCTCTAACATGTGGCGATGATGAATGATGGACGAGAGTTATAGTCACAGCTCAACATTGCCATCTATCTCGCGAGTTGTTGAGCTACTTCAAATTGAAGTGAGTGTTGTGACAAGCTAGCCCCGTGGTGGTAACGAGTTAGATTAACGAGGCGTACATCAGTTCTGCTCAACATATCAAGGAATTGTTGAGCTATTCCCTAGTGTAGCGAGTGTTATTGACGAGCGTCTGTAGCAGTGACAGGTCGGCGAGAATACGCGCGTATCACAAGTTCTGCCAAGTTGTGGTGACGAGAACGTTGGTGTCGAGGGCGCGCGCTATTCGTTCGTGCAAGCCGTGAGATAGCCACTGCATGCGGAGTGTTGAGTAGCGCGATGGGCACAGGTGGAGCGGGTTGCCGCGGCGGAGACCCTGAGGATACAAA